>BMAW01015988.1:65717-225941 GCA_019974015.1 Nephila pilipes
AAAAAAAAAAAATACAATTACATATTATTTTACTTTTTTTTAATGCGATATAAATATTTGTATACTATCATAAATCTCAAATACAATTCAAAAATAAAAATATAATTACCTTTCGCTGTTTCAAAGAAATTAAATTTAAAGGAATGAATTGCCGATTTAGAACCGTAGACCACTTGTTTCTTCGAAAAAGTGTGATTTCCTACAGGGTCATTTCAAACCTCTTTTTATTAGTTCTGAAGTCTGTAATAAAATCGGGAATTTGTTTTATAAGTTCAGTTAGGGGCTTAAGTGTATCTCTTGTCCATTCATGAGCGATCCTTAACTTACGTGTGCAAATAAATAAAAGGATGCTGAAAGGACTGTCTGTTATGTTTGTAACTGTCCTTCCCACAGCAGCATTTTTATCAATAAATTGGACATATCTCGCTTTAGAAGTAAAACTAATATTTTACCTGATTCTCAACAAACGTTGTAAATAGAAATATTTAATACAGAAGTAATTGTCTTCGACCAGTCATGATCAGGAATAAGATTTGACGATTAAAATTATTCTGATCATGATCTTATTGAAGCTGAGTAGAGAACGAGACGAGGCGCCCCTCAAAGGCGAGGCCCTATTGGCCTATGACTTAAGAAGTCCCTGACAATGCCTTTATAACAACCAACTACGGAAAATCAAAACAACACCACTTTTCTTATTAAATGGTTTTGTATATTATAATTTTCTGAAATTTGTCTATGCATTATAGCAATATGCTCATTCTAATAATCGATTCGCCCTCCTCCCTGGAGGGATGTAAGTACAAAAAAAATAAAGATACTACTGCGAATGTCACATAACAATTTTAGTACATTTAAAGAGAAAATATCATTATGACGTAAAATACGTGTTTTCACTTTTGTTTATTATAATTTAAAAATCAGCATTATTTTATTTTTCGCAAGTTTTACTTTAGAATGTGAATTTCTACTAGAGAATTTCTAACTCGCGTTAGAAATTAAACTAATATTTTCCCCGCTTCTCAGCAAACGTTGTAAGTAGAAAATTTTAATATGGAAGTAACTGTCTTCAACCAATCATGTCCTGGAATAACATTAGACAATTAAAATTATTCTGATCATGATGTTATTGAGGCCGAGTAGAGAACGAGACGAGGCGAGGCCCCCTGAAAGGCGAGGCCCGGGCCCAGTCGGCCCATGCCTTTAGACGTCCCTGGGGGGGGGATTGCTTTTAGGGGCATTATTTTTTCGCAAATGTCGCATTCATTCACGATTTCTGTATGGTTATATATGTTAGACGTGTCTGCAATTCCTAGTCATTTTGGGTGTCCACCTTATACCTCCGTGAAATCTTGTTTTTAATTGTTATGGTTGGAACTAAAGATTTTTTTTTTTGACAGTGTGTCTGTTTCAATCGCTTCTTGCGACAGAAACTATTCGAAGATGATTAAAAGCTATCTTTGATAAACAATAAATCAAGTAAAATAGTTCGGTCAGTCCTTTCATTGAAAATGTAGGAGCTGAAATGATTAATTTTAATGAAGCTTTAAAAAAACTTCAGAAGTTAAAGTTTTAACTTTTTTTAAGGACTGAAAAAATAAAAACATTTTTAAAGCATCAAAACTGACTTCTTTAAGTATATGATAATCTGCTACATGTAACTTGATTTTTTTTCTTTAGTTTTGAATGTTTTTGTTTTTCAAATCGTTTTAACTATTTAATTTTATATATTTGTAATGGCATTTTTATGGAGATAATTCTATAATAAGGAGATCTCAGGGAGGTTTCCGTCCGATCCTCAATAGCGTAAGATTCTCCTCTAATATTATTATACCCTTCATGATAAGAGAAATGTTGATGATGATGAGATGGGAGCCTTAAGTGAAAATAATGAGTAAAAAATTTGAACACTTCTTTTATGCAGGTATATATATATATATATATATCCATACTTGATAGAGCCTCTTTAAATTGATCACCTAACAAGCACTTTTTTCTTTATATATTTTTTATAAAGTCATGTTCTTAATATTCAAAATTAATTCATCTATTATCATGCCTTGCAATTTTTTTTTTTTATCTGAAAGAGAAATAAGATAATTTTTATCTCCCCCCCCCTTTGTTAAGAGTTGAAAATTCTTTAACTCTCTGGCTCTACAATTCAATATTTGTAAAACAGTTTTCTCAAAACTGAAACCTTCAAATTGAAAATACAAACATTTGCAGCCATTTAAACTTAACAGTGAAGGTATTGGAAAAAAAATGTGGGATGGTTTCTATTATCATTTGAATATCGTTCATTTTGCTGATGTGGTCAATAGCCCTAGTGTTGCTTCTAGTGCGATGTCAATAAAATCAAACTTCTGGTGTGGTCACTTTAAACACTGATAATTTTATAAACTTTGAAGTGTTGTTTTTAATTCAATTTGGTTAATTGTAATTTCTTTAGTTTTGAAATTTTAGCTCTTCAAAGTTGGGATATTCTTTTGTAAACACCCTATGTATTAAAAGTCCTTATTTTGTTAAAATTGGACACATATCCCTTTCTTTTGTAAAATATTCTTTGATTTCTGTGTGTGTGGAATGAATTATCGGTGCTTCATTATTTTAAAAAAAAGTTAATAGTTATAGAGGAGCTCCTCTTTTATTGACAGTCTAAATTCCAATTTCTAACTTAATTATCTTTTTGCTGTTTCTCTTGTTGTGTCTTGTTTTTAAGATTCATTGATCTAGAAGCAGTAATTGCTTTTTCTTTGGTTATTGTTGGCATTGTTTTTTTTAAAAAAAAATTAAGGTATTTTACGTATCGTAATTAATTATCCAGAAATGTTTTTCTGCAAGCAGCAATGCCATAAAATATTTATAGGCATTCGGATTTAAAGTTATTTTGTGATGATTCTATGTATATTGAAAATTTATATACTTGTTATACAAATTTCTACTTAATTACCTTTGGGTATGTCAATTACGAATTAGTATCAATGTAACAAATGAATTATGATAATTTCAGAAGCTTCCCTGATAATTTATGTTGGTCGTACAAATTTACCTTGATAACATTTTCAATTTGAAACATTTGATTCTCCGAATTTTCTCAATCTTGCTTTAATTTTGATTAATCGAAAACATATTTTTTTATGTAATGCTCATAATAGCATCATCATTTTTTTATTTTATTTTAATTTAAGAATAAGGCATTTTTTTTTTAAATTATTGTGACTTCCACCTCAGATTTTTTCTGAAAAAAAAATTCAATAAAATGATAAATTACTTTCTAGAAATAAAACTATCTCTGTATTAAAAATAATCGAGTTAGTTGTATTATGTCAATGATTATCCTTTGCCATTAAATAATCAATCCTGCCTTTTATAATGCTCCAAATGTTTAGAAGTACTTCTTCTGTGTTTGCTTAAATGTTATGTCATTGGCATTATAGAATATATGCGAATTTTAATTAAGGAATTGTCACGTTTAATATAGAATATATATTATAAGTTTTATATATTAAAAATGCATTAATATATCTGTGCCAGAATAGATTGTTCTATAAAATCTGTGCACTTGTCTACCGTAAAGTTGTGTCCACTTGTGAATTGATAGAAAATAATACATTTTTTCTCACATTTAATAATATTTATTGTTTAATATAATTTCTGTCGGAACTAATGATCTCTAGCTTGTGTGATGGCAATTTAGAAATGTCTTTTTCGAAAAATATATTTTTTAGAGCCGAAAAACTCAAATAGTGCTTGATTAACATTCATTTCAGTTTTGATTTTTTTTTTCCAAAAAATTTTGCAGGAAAAATAAACAGGGGATAATCGGAGGATGCTATGGGTCCGAGGGGTAGGGTGGATGTATTATTTTCTTTCACTTCACAAATGAACAGAATTTTTCTTCTACTTCACAAAAAAGGTAGACCTAGTAAACATACAATAGTACCTCCCAATAAGGGGCACCCATGGGACCAGACGTTTTGTCCCTCATTTGGAGGTGTCCTTTACAAGAGGTTCTACTGTATTAAAGTAGTACCTCTTGTAAGGGTCACCTTTATTTAAGGGGCATTTATGTTGGTCCCAGTCCCTTTGAATTATGTATTTACCTCTTATTAGGGGACAAAATGTCTAGTCCAGGGGAGGTACTTTATTGGGAGATACTCTATAAATGTACTGAAAGAGTTGAAAGTATTAATATATACTTAATCAAAAAAGGTAATAAAATGTGTGAAAAAGCTATTAAGTAAAGTTAAAACAGAACTGAAATGCAAATACTATTAAAAATAGAGTAAAATGAAGTTCAAAATATGATAAAATTACAGTTTGCCATAGGTAAAGGGCGCTATGTCGGTTTTTTTAAACTAAAAACCAATAAAGATTTAAAAGCAACAAGGCTTGATGGAAGTGACTAATACGTCTAGCCACATAAAAACAAATTTTCCCTTAGCGGGCAATGGATATATATTCTAGACACATGTTTTAATTGAAGTAGAAATGCTTCAAAATCAATACAGATGGCAGTACAACACCTATTTGTTCGATAATGTCATCTGATAGAGTTGTGAAATTGGTCCTCCCAATGCTAGAATCATGCAAATTGTATTTTAGTTGTTTTAAATAAAATTTCTGACCTGTACAAAACATTTTGACAAGTCAAATGTGTATGTGTCTGTCACCTGAATAAATTTTAACAAATTCTCAAGCACAATAATGGATTTTAATTAGGTATCTGGAAAGTTTTGGGGGGTGGGTAGAGGGTTTAGCCACCACCCGCTTTGAGCATATAATATAGACCTTGGATGTATCTTTCTTCCTCTTTTCGAGAACACATTCAGAATGACGTGAGGCTTTTGGGGATGGAAAATATAAACAAACCTTGTTTACAGCATGTGACAAGACTGGTGTTGGTTTGAAAACCTTTTAATATACCTTTTCTGTTCGCTTAGAATGTTCATGTTTTATTGAGGCAGATATAATTCTTTGAATACTTTGCATGTAGATATTTTTAAATTTCTTAATTAGAGTATTGCACATTATTTTATTTTTATCATAAGATACATTTTTAATTCATATTTATAAATTTAGTAAACAATGTATAGAAAGAACTTATCTATACACGAGGCTCTTGCTATATTCCAATTAAAATAGAAGATATGCTCTTTGCAGCACAAGAAAAGATGTTCAGCGTTCTGGATGGCTGTGCCAGACAGGCAATATACCACTGTGCCTTCAAGCAGTTGGTCCTGTTTGCTTTGAAAAGTTCCATAGTAAATAAGTCAGCGAAATTTATTAATCACCATATTTATTTTCACAGTAAAATTAACTGCTATGCAAAATGTGGACGGGTGTTATCTTTTAGAATGTATGGATAATTTGAATATATCTTTTAGTAAATACAGAGACGCATTGTACAGCAATATTACTCTTAATTATTATTTTATATATTGCGCTTGTATGTTGTATTTAATTTTCTTTAAAATTGCATGCTTATTAACTTTTCATAAAAAATTGTTTGATATAATTTATTAATTTTTTTGTAACAGATAACCTAAATGCGTTAAGCGCGTGGTGGCTATAACGTCTAGCCACCCCCTAGGAAAAACACCCCTGATCTAAAAAATTTTTTATATTACCAAATACTGTTTACAGGGGATGGGAACATTATTTTTATCATGTATTTTGACACTGAAAAATGTATTTTAATATCGTACCCGCGAAAGGGTTAACAAAAAGTATCGTAATTTAAAAGCCAGTAGTCTAAAGAATAAAATGTACAAAGGTTTATTTAAAAATATTCCTCAACAAACAAGCTGCAATTGGGGGGGGGGGGGGGGAGATGCACACTCCAAATACCTTTGAGTTTCTCTCCGGTAAAAATTTAAAAATGGATATAGTACCTTATACCTCCGACATACAGATATATTGTCATAAAACACAGTCTCTGCCATTTTTTTTTAACTATTGAAATGACCTTATCTTTTTTTAAAGCAAACAGATCTTCGCAAATTTAATGGTCGGAGTTCTCGTGACAGTTACGAGAAATTCACGAATCACAATTCGTGAATTTCTGCCTTAAAATATTTTTTTCAACATCTTATTAAATCGTCTCGATGTAAGCAAGAAAGGAAAAACCACGCATCTTAATTTTAATAACAGTTTTATTTCTCAACTAGAACGACAATAAATACAATTATTAAAAATCACACACTGGTAGTTATTGAAACAGCATGAAGCACTTGAATGCAAAGTTCTCTACAAACAAAATCTTCGAAATCAAGGACATAAACGGATTCTTATTTTACAGAGTTTAAAACATGATTGTTTTGCACAAAAGTCTGAAGAAGTGCTGGAATATCGACAAAAATCAAATTATGGACGGTAGTAGATATTCATTATAGATTTGAATTAAGTCAAGAGAGCCACATAAGTTGGTACTGTACAGTGAAGGCTTAAAACTTTTTTCTTTCAATACTTATCTTTGATTGGGATTCACGTGTAATATTATGGATGCTAATGTAAAAAATACAGTAATCTTTCTTTCTAATATCCTTTTGCATTCCACACAGTCATATATATATATATATTGAAATTTGAAAAATGAATTCATATGCAGTTATAAAACATGATTAAAAGACCTTTGGAGATATTATATAAAGTTTATAAATTATTAAACAGAGATGTATTACATGCTAAATACACAGGCTTGTATAATTTGCATTGAATGAAAATCCAGTGGTAAAAAATGATAAGTTTAAATGGATTTCAGAACTAAATAATAAAATAAGTTCTATATTATGCTGTCGCTTTCTGTATCAGAAAATAAAAATATTTGGTTTATGGAAAAATATTCTTGTTTGTCTTAAACATTGACTTGGAAATTTATTTGTTTATCGCTTAATTGTTAAAAATTTTAAGAGAAAATGTATCTAAATTGATTTTTTATGTTTCTGTTAAATGTTGGCTTGGAAATTTATTAATCACATAATTGCAAAATATAAGTGAATAAAAACTGATCGTTTAAAAGATTTTTATGTTTTTCTCTTAAACACTGGGTTGAAAATTTATTAGTTCAATACTTAAATATTGTAATAATGATAGAATTTTTAAAAAAAAAAAAAAAAAAAAAAAACCTAATATTTTGAAAAAATCCCCCTTCTTTACACTTTGGCTTGGAAATTTATTTGTTTATCACGTAAATGTAATAAAAAAATGTTGAAAATTTGCTTTTTTGTTCATTACAAAGAGAGAAGTTCCAACACTCTTTAAATATTTGTTATAAATTTGAATATTTAATTTGTGTGGCTATCGAAGAAAGTTGTCTCACAAATGCTGATAATTAAGTGAAGTCGAAATATTCGTAGATTTTAAATGCGACTATTAAAAAAAATATTTTAAAAATCATACACGCGTATGTGGGAGTGGATTCAGTTTTGAACACGTGTTACCCAGAATTTTTTTGTTTTTGTTTTCTAGTAATTGATTCTTCTTTTTTTTTTTTCCCTTCGTCCCTCGCCGCCACCGATAACTCACAGTTGTCAATCAACCATATCAATTACAATACAACGAACGAGCAAATTTTTGATATTTGGTTTGTTTGAGAAAAGCAACTCTCTGACGGTTGATAGTTTTTTTTGAAAATGTTGCCTAAGAAGCATTTCTAAAAGGTACGTTATTCGTTGAGTGTTGTTGAAAACAAGAGTTACATGAAATAAAGGGATTGTGAATTATTTCAAAAGGCTGTAATTAACATCTGCTTTATTGTTTAGGAAAGGAGAATTGAGACGAAAATTTTTCACTATCTTCTAGAACATGAGTCTGAAAGATCACTGTATTTTTTTCACTTCACAATGTCAAGAAGCTTATTTTCTCTCTGTAAAAAGATATGAAAAAGACCGATTACTCACTGCTACAACGAAAACATGCAAAAATACTGCACGTTACTTGTGAATACTGAATGCATTTGATTTTAATTGAACGTGAAAAATATTTTCCAACTTTTACAAACCATTGCGGATCTCAAAAAACTTTCCATAAAATATTTGTTTTCGTTAATTGAGGTAATTCCAGAAAGCCTTGTTCATGGTTCTGTATAAGATTTCTCTTCCTAATTTCTAGCTCATTACACTTGAAACGTGTCGTCTGACGTAAACTTAGCTAAGAGTTTGGTCCGTTCATCGTGTAAAAGATTTAAAAGGATTTATTGTACAAAAGCATCTGTAAATGAGTTGCACATTAATTAAGGCTGTAAAAAACTATGAAAAACTAAACCTACTAAATTTCTGCAATGGTTTTGTTTATTTATACTTATTATTACCCTGTGGATACATAAAGTAATATAAATATAAGAATAATACTAGATTCTTATTTCACCACTCGTTTGTTTGGACGGATTTCACTGAGGGCTTTCTAATATACAATTATATAGTAAAGAATTAAACAGAAATATCTCATACATGGATAAGTATTTGCATAAATGTCATAATCTGATATTTGTTCGATTTAATTAATCAATTTAAACATTCACAGCAAAACCTAATTAATATATACATATATACTTATATTAAAATACTTAAATAATTCACACACACATATGTATACAGAGTAATTACATAAAATAACTGTTGGGTTTTAAAGTGATAAATATCGATGATGGATTTCCAGGAACGCATACACTTTTCTGGTTTTAATCTCCATATTTGGTATTTTTTTAAACATTGCTTTGAATTTTCATTACAATTTAAAATGATTTTTTTTAAAGAAGTTTAATCATTGAAAATTAAGTTAAGGATGGTAGCACGCCTTCGGCGTCTACACAGGAGAGGGTGTGCTCTAGCTTATGTTCCCAGGTAATGAGGTAGCAGCGTATCATGTCACTAGTTCGGAGGAAGAACTAAAATTAGGTATGAAGAAGGATATTCCATGGTTTATTAATAGTGGGAACAGGATTATAATTTGGAATGTTTCGTAATTATCTATAGTTGATATTTCAGATGTTCTCAAAGAATTTAAATGCAATTTTAAGAATGACATGACTGTAAAAATGTTAATTACGGTACGAATAAGAGGAAGGAGAGGCAGGTGTTGTATTTCTATACTTTCATTATTCGTAAAAGCCACGCGATGAGCGCCAACTCAATATTCCATATTCAAAGTAATTGAAGAGAAACGCTTTGTTTTCAGCGTCACACATCTCAAAATGGCGATAAAACGCCGCAAAACATTTTGTGTTTTAGAATATGAGAAATTTTTATCACTTGTTTCAGAGCAGAGAGCGTTTGAAAGAAAACACGGATCTCATATGCCTGGCGATCATAGCATTCTGCTCTGGTTTCACCTATTGAAGAACGCAGTTTGTGTACAAGAATTAGACCATGTGCCCCACACGATGTAGTTGATAGAGTTCTAGACTATTTTGCATCCAGTACTCAGAAATCAACATGTCTTACTGGTCCTGAAAGGAGTATTCCACAGCCAGCTGTTTGGAAGATTTTTCGTCGTTCGGAATCTTACCGCGTTCAGTATGAACATCGATAATGACGTGCGTCAAAGTCTTTGTTGTCTGTCGTGTAGCGAAAGGAGGAGGACATATGGAACAATTTTATATGTTTGAAAGCATAATTGAAAAATTTTCTTTTTTATAATGTGAGATATAGTTTGTTTTCATATCTGTAATACTTTTTGATTTGTTGTAAATTAAAACCCTTTGATTACCTTGTAATCACTCTGTATAATTGGAAAGCATAAACATATATTTCTTTTACATTATACAATACAATATGTTCAAGAGATCAACTAATTAGACAAAATATTTTACTTCCTTTAGAACCTATAGTTATTAGTTGCAATATGTATACTCGTTAAAATATGTTCTAAATCATGTACTTTCAAAAAACTTCTGTACAAAAAAGTAATTTTTCTTTTTAATGACAGCATGTTTATTTGCTTGAATTAGCTTTAAGGGTCTTCAGTACTTTGCTTCTATTGGTGCAATAAATCTTTAGGCAGTAAGAAAAATGCAACAAATAAATATTCACTTCAAAAACAAACAAATAAAAATTAAACGATGCGATTTCGCCTTTTGCAATCTTTCCATATACCGATGAAAAGTCTTCGCTCATACACACACCATCAGAAAAATTTGAAACGACACTAAATATTCATATTGAAATGACGCATTTTCTAGAACAATTAGTTAAGAAAATTCGAAAACACACTCGGGAAAAAAGAATGCGTGTTCTTATGAAAGATTAAACATTGTGCTGAACATGTTTCGTCGAAACTTGCCGTTTCTTGTGAAATGTTGAGCTCTGACCTGTCTACTCACATCAAAAAGGTAAAATGACTTGGTTTTTTTTACAAATACTATACTGATTAAATACAACTAACTCCCTTATCAGCTTGAGCATTTTTACGATCTGTCGAAATTCTATATAAACCGTCTCAGTGGTCAAACACACAATAAGAGTACTCAGGGACTATCTCTTGTGCATGGTATCCTCTGTTCCTTATCACAATATACATGGTTATTTTATTAGAATGGAATATTATTTTATTTTAGAAGTACATATGGAATAGTCTTTTCTAATTTTTCTTATGCCTTTAATTCACATATTTCAATTTTCTTACATTTTTTTTATAAATATACATTTCTTAAATATTTGGTTATTTATATTAATTAAATATTAAGATTTTTTTTCTCTTAAACTAATTTAGAGATGTAATTAAATCACACATAGAATGATAGAAAAAAAATCAATCAATCATTTGGATCGATGCGAAATTCTATAGCAATATTTTACTTTTTATGTTTCTACTTGGTGAAAAACTCTTCGATGTGTAATATTTGATAATAAATAGGTATTACGATTTTTTTCATTAACTTAATTTGGTGATCAAACTAAATCACAGAATGAGAAAAAGTAGAATCAATCAGTTTGACCGATGTAAAATTCTATTGCTCTATTTTATTTTTTACGGTTCTACTTGAAGAAAAACTCGTCGATGCAATATTTTATACCAAATGTGTATTATGATTTTTCACTTATTTTAATATTGTGACCAAAAGAAATCATAAAATGATAGAAAAAAAATCGATCAGTCAGTTTGACCAACGCAAAATTCTATTGCCCTATTTTACCTTTTTATACTTCTACTCGATGAAAAATTCAGCGATGCGTAATATTTTATAATAAATATGATTTTTCCTCAACATAATTTGAGAATCAAAGTAAGTATTGTGTGATATTTAAAAAAAAAAATCGATTTTTCAGCAAATCATTCAATTCGATCAATGTAAATCTCTATTACACTACTTTAATGTTTATGTTTCTTCTACGCGGTGAAAAATTCGTCTAGGTAATAATTTATCTATCGACATCAGAAATAGATTCAAATCATATGTTTGTCTTTTAAATTTTTGCATTACTTGAAACAAATTTTATGAGACTTTTACTCTTACGTATTCAGAAAGAGAGAGACCGATGGAATTTTTATTACGACCGAAATCCTTATTTGCTTCAGAATTTATAGTTTCATAAAAATGTCTATTGTAATAGGGGACAGAGAGTGAAAAGTTTTATTATGGCACTGTTTTCTGTTATTGCATGAAATCAACTGAAAGAAATCATCATTAACTCGTCCAACCATCATAGAATAATATTTGGCCACATCCACTGCAAACAAATATCTGTTTTTTTCAAAAGCGATTACTCGCATTCTGTATAATGAAATGTTACGTTTCAAAATATTGAATAATATCATTCTTTGAAAAATATTACAGGAAGGAAAAAAAAAGAACTATCCAAGCGCATAGAGGGAAAAAAACATCTTTTCAGTTTATTATTAATAATACTTTAGAAGAATAAATAAACCGAATTTTTTTTTTTTTCAATTTTTCATTAACTTGACGAAAAAAAATTCAAAATTTTCACACTCAAATACTTAAGGAATGTTTTTTATAATTGCAATTGGACTACTGTTAAATTTAATGAGTTAAATAGCGTTTAATAAAATAATAAATTATGTTCCATAAACGAATGACTTGATGGCTATGTATGATTGAGCTTAATTTTCAGACATTTTGAATGAAGCAGGATTTAAAATTCATTTTCACACATAAAAATAAGCATTTTGCAATTATGGATCGATTATCTTATACGAATTTTCTAAAAGATTTGAAGGAAGCCATTTATAATTCAAACTTTCAGCATTGAAGAAGATAACTTTAAACTAATATATAGTGCTGCGCATATTAAAACACGATCCAAAGATGAAATGAATCAATGTGTTCAGAAACTGTCTGTGTTGTTTAAACAAACGCTTGCTTTCTATGATGGTTGAACTTAAGTAAATATGATATTCTATTGATGGAGAAAAAGCACGAAAATAGTTTCATAAAGATACGAAAAATATTAAAAATGTTGTTCTAAGTTTTTTTAAATTTTTTTTTAGGGTTTTACTTAATATTATTGTCACGGGGGAAAATGCATTTGAATTTATTAACAAAATGAAAGAATAATTAGCAGCAACAGGTAAATAAATGAACTAATTTTAATTATGCGGAGATAAGATTATCTCTTTAAAAAATAATTATTATAACCTTATCAAGAATACTTCAAAGAATTTTTCTTGACACGGAATTTTAAATGAAACAAAATAAAAATAAAAATTAATTTTATGATTTTATTCCGAAAAACTTTTCCATCAAATTTTGAGATTTTTATGAGGGGGAGAGGAGGTAATTGTTCGACGGTTTTTTTCCCCTCAGAATGCAATTCTAAAAGAAATTGTTCTATGTACAAATGAGGAGTATTTTTTTTTTTAAATATTCAATACTTATTTATTTACTTTTTTTACTCTAATTATTTTGGGGTAGGAATTCATTTCTTTACCTTTTTGGCATTTCTCCACGACAAAGACTCTAATCTTTGCGATGTGTTCTACAATGAATACTTGTTTACGCACTAGATCGTTTTCTACGTTTTGTGATGAAACGTTTTTTACACTCATTTCTTCCTTTTTTTTTCACAAAATCGAAAGCTGTCCCTTACGAGAGGAGAGGGAAAAAAAAGATTTCTAAATACACACACATTGATTTGCTGAGCTAAGGGATAGTTGTTGGACAACATGGAAGCCTTACTACTGAGTCACCACTTACACGGGAAATTTTACATGGATATTTATAAGTAATTTGTATGTATTTATATAATATATGTACACACAAAAGCAGTGAAATCCATCTGATCAGTCGGAGAATCTCTTTTGAGCAGTTACATATAAAATGAATGACTGGTTCTCTAATTATCTAAAGGGAAAATATACATCAAAATACGTTTTAAATTTAGATTGTTGAAGTTAGGTTAAATTTTAAATCTGTTTTAAGAATCACTAAATTTAAGGTATCTTTTACGTGGAATATTCTCGAAGAAAATTATTGCATTTAGCGATGAAAACTTAGGATAATTTAAAATATTGAAACAAAGTAACACAAAGACATCTCTACGTTTATTACTTTAACAATAAACAAATATTTATAGACTTCCTTAGATGTATTTATGAATAATTTAATTATTTCTTATTTTTATTCTCTTTTTTCTTGTTCGTCATCGACACCATCAATTTTTCATAGACTTATTTTCCGAGGAAAATATATTGAAGTTTTGCTTCACCAATTGTGTGTAAAGCTGAGAATAGTCACAAAATTTAATTTTTAGTTGAACATGTCGCTAATGATATAAGTTTTCTATTAGTATTTAGTAAATGTTAATACATCCCCAAAGCGAATGATTAGGACATATTCTGCAATCATATTAAAAGTCATTCAAAATATCAATCAGAAATTTTGGCAAGGACATTTTCTTACATAAAATATCATGTCCAGTTAAGAGATTTTGATTTTCAGCGGGTGCGCGTTGATTGGTCTAAAGAGATTCACCGGCCATCGATGGAAATCCTGGCACTCAGAAAGCAAGAAATTTACGGAACAGTTCATAATACTAGGGAGAACGACTCTCTTTCTTAATACACGTGGACTGGATCCAGATCTCCGAGATCATCGAGGTCGAAAGCGACTGCTTCTAAGGCCGCCTTACATTCGGCCCAGGGTTGATTTTGGAGCGGATCTTGTGGCGGCCTGTCTAACACGTAGGAGGTCGCGTTCTGGACGTAGTTGTTATTGAAGTTATTGTTGCAGTTCCCGCCGAGACCGGCGGTGGCCGGAGCCCCGTTGCCACCGAAAGGTACAGAAATACTGAGCAGTGGAGTAAGAGTGACGTCCAAAGAAGGGTGCTGGAAACCCCACCAGTCCGGAGCTGTAGGCATGCCCTGATTGGCAGCCCCACCCATGTCCAGCTGGTCGGTGGACACCAGATCCAGCTCTGTTGGCAAATCAGAGCTGCTGCCATCTGAACTGAAGAGATCGTCGTTGAGAGCCAAGGCTGTATTCACCACAGAAGAAATCGAATCCTCGGGCCTGTATTTGTAGAGGTTCTCGAGTTCCAAATCCTGGTCTCCGAGCACGTCGTTCCAGCAGACATCATTGTTGTTGTTACTGGTGTTGTGGTCGTTGATGGTAGCATGCTGATTGACCCGCAAACCGCCACCGACCATGTTAACGTGCGGGATAGGCTCGAGAACTTGAAGTACCTCATCGTTGCGGTCAGAAATGGACGGAGATGGCTGCAGTTTGGTGTGAACGGACTGCGATGAGGGAATTAGAAGCCGGTCAGCCTGAAAGTCGCACAGGTTGTTGGCGCTGTAGGTGAAGAGTTCCTGAGTCTGTAAGGGTTTCAGGTCTGCGAGCATCTCAACATCGGTGTGGGAGATGAGCGAACCGGCCGAACTGGGCGGAGTATCCTGTTGGAATGTCTCCAGAACTCTGGTGAGGGTGTCTGACTGTCCTTTCAGTTTGATGGTGCTGCTGTTGTCTCGCCGGGATTTCTTGGAGGTTCCGCTTCCAGCTTGTCGCTGGGCAGGCCTCCTCTTTTTGAAAATGCCGTCCACCAGGGACTCTGCGTACTGAGGATCGAGGCGCCAAAACCCACCTTTTCCAGGTTCGTCCTTACTCCGAGGGATTTTTATGAAGCATTTATTGAGCGATAAATTGTGACGGATGGAATTCTGAAATGGAAAATAATCAATCAGTTCAAAATAAAAACACATGGAAAAAAAATACTTCATAAGTGATACAAAAGATAGTTCAGATTTTATTTGTACCGTTGGGCTAAATCAGCAATTTTTTCTTCATTAACTTAAATAACTCGACCATAAACATAAAAAATAAAACTCGACCCAATCATATTGTGTTGATCGTCCTTTATTATTTATTTGTCCTGCCATCTTTCTTTTTAATAACACAGTCAATAATCATCACACTCCCATTGAAGATACGCAAGAGAAAGATAAAATACTTAATTAATAATCAATCAAGAATAGATAACGTATCTCTCTTTCAAATTCCACCTAATTTGACAATCTTAGATTATGATTTAAAAATGGAGTTTTGGCTTATCAAATCATTCGTTCTGATTTCACAATAATGCTCACCAACATTAACTTCGTATCTTTGCACTTAAACTAAGAATCACTTCAATATAAAAGACTAATTACGATATTACAATCTAATTTACTAATAACTATCACCTTGATGTTATTCTCTTTCTCTCTTCATTTCCCATTAATTCTGTTTCCTTTACATATCATTATATCTAAATGACTTCACTTCATTTCTATCTTCATCTTATTTACCTAATAACGTTATTTTGGTTGGGAAGAAATCGTAATTTTATGCAATTCAAATCAATAAAAGTCTCCAGGGTGAGTGAAGAGAAAATCGCGAACAGCCCGAAGTTATAAAATGATACATGATAGGTGCAAATGATTCAACTGGAGAATTTTAAAGAATTGAATAGAAGAAACGTACATATACAATTCTTCTATTTCTTTCTTAAGCGAAGCCAAATTAAGTGTGGGAGATATTGGAGAGTTAGAAGTAATGATTTGGTAGTGAAGTTATTAATGTGTGAACATGTACAAATTGTTATCGAACTAGGATCCAGAATCTCTCGGAGTGAATAAAAGCTAAGGAAACTGTTCGAATCGCTTATCATCGCACGATTGATTGATTGTTTATTAACATCGTGCTCAACTTCCTTATCAGTTAAATCACTCTGACCCAAATAGGTTGGTAATATTGATCTTAAAATATTGTTAGGCGTGGATTACAAACGTGTTCAGGGATAACAGACAAAGAGATAGCCTATTCATGATTTAAGAAATATCAATAAACTGAACTTAGTCATCATTAGACTTCCTCTTCTTTTGATAGTGTGATTATATAAAGAGACTCATAATGGAGGGTGATTCAAACGATGATCAGCTAGCATTACAAATTATAAGCAATTGCACACACAAAGCTCAAAGACTATCTCGTATTAAATAGTGGGATGTTATACTGATCGCAACGAACAACTCAAGATTTGGTCATTAGGTTTTCCATCGAATCATGGGTTTGAGTTTTATTGCCAATAAAGATCCACCGTATATCGGAAGAACTTTAAATATGTCGAAGCCCCAAGACTTCCCGTCGGTGTGGTTTAGAAATTTGGAATGGAAGGTACTGGCTCTCTGGTGTCTTCCTCTTCACTTGACCGAGGTTCAAAATTACGAGGTGAGTCGCCAATAGCCCTCGTGTTGCTTCTCAGTGTGGCGCTAATAAAGACTGAATTAATTAATCCTTATATTTTTAATTATTGAATTTTAACTGATTGAAATCAACTTCCACTTGTCAGAAAAAAAGGTTTGAAAACAGACAATTCTTTCCTGTCTACCTCTTAAAAGAGACAAGGATTGGGCAGTTTGAACTCGAATAGAGTTTGGTGAACCATGTACAAGGAAATTGCTCTCAAACCCATTTAATTCGAGCTGCGGCGAATCAACCTCTTTTAGATCTCCGAGGAACTGAATATTCGATGAGAATTGTTCGACATTCCTTCCTGTACCCCATCATGTTCCACTTTTCACGCGCTGTTTCTTGATTAAGTTATTTTGGGACTGATCAATGCTCTCCTATCTTATTCGCCACCAGGGGAGAATCCAAACGGCCATATCCCCACTTTTTTTCTCCTTCCCGCTAACACTTTGGACATGAAACTTTTATCGAGCAGTACTAAAAGCTTGTTATTAGCATTGTAGTTTCTATCTTGGGATGCCATCGACAGCCTCTAGGTTAGAGACGTTCGATCATTTATGCATTGCTCAATGGAGACTAATTAAAAGTACAACAAAGCTTTAGCAAAAATTGTACCGTTCTAAAAAAAAGATAATCAGAGAATTACCATTTCAAAAAAATATATGTATGTAACACTTAAGGCTATCTTTGCGTAATGATAAGGAATTGGGCACGAAATTGGAACACTTTTTCTGACAAAAAATCATTCAAACATTAATTTTATATTCCGACAACGCCATCATATAGAGAACAGCGTATTTTATAATATTTTAATCCCCTTTTTTCGTATGTAAAATGTGTTCTATGTTTAATCTTTTATAATGTAATGCTAAATGGATTTCAGACTATACATATTCATGGAGAAATGGAACATTTTTGGAATGCTCCAACATTTAGAGAATATTGTGTCCTTAACGGATGTATGCGTTACAATGTCGCAATCTTAGATGAAAATTGGAACAATTTTCTGGCAGGAAATGTGTTCGAAGTTTCGATAAGGTTCTATGACATTGGGTGCAGACTGCCTTCTACTAATCATTTGAATTTCCTGTAGTGTTTTTCCTTTAGAACTTCTACTTTCCTCATCAAATACAGACTATTTTACCAATTTCCATGCAAAAAAGTGCGTCCAAATAAGGAAGGTTTCTGTGCAATTACATTTTCTACCCGATTTAAAAAATTTTTTAAAAATGTTTTTTAAAGACCGGAAGAAAAAAACAACAACAACTCGTATGCGAATCATTAAAATAGACGTGACAATATTTTCAAAAATCGGAGGTAAAATTAAATTCCGCAGAAACCTTCATTATCGTTTGCTCTTTCGGATGCATTTTTTATTGCATTCAAATAGATGGAACGGTCTGGATTAGAGGAAGAAAGTAGAAATTCCATAGGAATAACATTAAATTCTTGAAATCAAAAAGGCCTTTAGCTCTAGATTGCTGTACATCAGTCGAGATTTCAAATGAACATACATCATAAGCAACAAAAGAACTGATATTATCGATATAAAAATGTTAGCGATTTTTGTATTATGTTAGTAAGAAAGGAAGAATGATATTATGAGTATATGAAAAACAATAATAAGATATAATTATCCGTATAACCAATGAACAAATAAACTGTCTATTTTAGATACTTAGATTCTCTTTAAATTTGTCATATGTCTTTAATGAATTAAACATTTATCAGAGTACCTCTCTTTTTGTCCTGAAAAATCAAATCTAGATATTGTTCCTCCTAAAGGAGCAAGTCTTAATCTCCCGAAAGAAAACAAAGTTTCTTACTTTTTGCTCATTTTTATTGCTAAGCAAAAGGATACTCCTCTCTTAAGAGCGTCGAAAATTGCAAACGCTCTGCATTCCTGAATAATAGTGCATGATGCGAAAGTTATTTCCAACGATTAACCTGAAATTTTTCTGAAGTCTTCATGCAAAAC
The DNA here is from genome assembly GCA_019974015.1 of Nephila pilipes. Taxonomy (NCBI): domain Eukaryota; kingdom Metazoa; phylum Arthropoda; class Arachnida; order Araneae; family Nephilidae; genus Nephila; species Nephila pilipes. Next base: position 84,380 of record BMAW01015988.1, read on the forward strand.
TATTGCTTTAAAAAAATGGAACCGTAAAAAATATTCACAATTCTTCGTTCTGGATATGATTCATGTATATCTATCACATAACGTCAAGTTTCAGTCTTTTTAAATTGCAGAATTTTCCCACAATTTCATGACATTAGAATCTTATTATGTTATCTAGTGCTACTTTGATTGTTATTGTCATTATTTAATAAAATGGTTCAAAATATAATTTCTCGGATATCATGATGTAAGAAAGCAGCATACGAATTTTTTTTTTATTCTATGGTTTAAACTTTTCTAACTCCATAGCAATGGTAACCTTTAAAGAACTTTTTTTAAAAGAAAAATTTAATATTAAATGTAAAAAGGGAAAAACAAAATTATTATCGCTTTTATTAATTTAGAAAGAACAATTTGTAGTAGTTTTCGTAACAATATATATATATATATATATATATATATATATATATAAATATCGGTTTGTTCTTTATTCATTCATGAGCGAATAATTACGGATAGATATACAATTTTTTTTTAACTGCGAGCTTAATATCATTCCTATAAAAGCTCCAAAACTCTCTCGAACAAACTTTAGGTGAAAATACTCCTAGGAAAGTAATACGTGTGAACTGAAGAGCGAAAAGTGTGGTATGGAATGTCGATTCTCCGTATAGCTGCAAAAAATTCGAAGATCGAAAACTCCTATAGAAAATATAATCAAACGTGAAATTAATGTTTCGATATAGAAGGATTTGGTGCAAACTGAAAGTAGTTTCACAGATCCCGAAGACGCATTCCTGCTTTTCGAAAAAATGTCTGCTTCTGAAATTGTTCATAATTTTGATGAAAAATTTCGAGGCCAACAATTACACGTGTTTTAAATCATTGTGATTTCACGTAATCTGTCAATATGACCATAGAAATCAACAAAACCTTTTTATCTTGTTGGACCTGACGTTTTTAACTTATTGGCATGATTTCCGGAAAAGAAGACATAAACACATAAACATATTATAAAACAGGCGTTTTACTCGAAAAGGCGGATATTTGATGTTCTGGGCGGATATTTGATTTTCAGCTAACGGCAAAAAGCATGAAGTAGTTGCGATCTTTATAGCAGCAAAATGGTAGTGATTTGAAGAAAGAATCTTCAATATTTTGACGTGGCCATCTCCAGACCTAGACATTATGGAAAATGTTCGGTTTTATCTAAATAAAAGTGTATGTAAATGGGAGGCTGTATAATTCATTTGAAAGTTTGGAGGGTAACATGTGTTCTGCATTGGATGATATGGATCGTGAATGTTCGAAAAAATTTATTGAATGTATGTCAGAAAGAATGGAGCATTGTCTCACGATGAAAGAAGGCCTCACAAAATATTAACTTAAGCAATAACTGTAAGAAACGATCAAAAACTAAAAACCCTTATAATCGTGGACTCATTAAAAATGGCTTTTTTACTTTACATTATAAAAAGAAAACAAATAAAAGTTTATAAATATTATTTATGTATGTAATTTGAACTAAAATGTGATTATTATTTCCCTAATAATAATTTTTATAGCCAATAGTTTCTAGTATTTTGTGGAAATAAAATATCTGTTGTTTTTATAGCTATGGGAACCAGTGTGTGTCATAAATTTTATGAAAACTTTTTGGAATAAATATCTCAGAGACCAACACTTCCTAATTTTTTTTTATTTCTCTCAGCCAACGTAACCCAGATTCTGATTCCTATGTAAAAGTGTATTTTCAATTAAATTAAATGGTCCATTTTTTCATCATACAGTTTTAATTAATTTATATTTTGAAGTAAGGAAACGAATATATGCAAAGATCGGGGAGGGGGAGTTAATGGGACATTTTTTGAGGTCTACAATGAATTACATAGTTTTGAAAAATTTAGCTCAAAAGAGGATGCAATCTCAAATCCGGAGCCCGTTAAGGTACTGAGAAGCATTCGGCATGGAAAAAAAATCTTTATTTAATTCCAACTTTCAAGATATCCTCACTTTTTGAAATCAAAAGCAATGGAAATCGTATCTAAATACTGATATGTCTGCATATTTGTGAATCCGTTAATGCAAAAAAAATGAGATTTATTAACATAAATAAGTGTATAGGAGCGATTAATAATCAAATCTGTATTCACATTTGTACTTACCATTATGTACATCTTGTAGAAAACCTACTTCATTTTCAACTTTAAAAACTTGAAGACTAGTTATGAATATAACATTCGATACTCTGAACATAATGAAAATTTCAAAAAATAAACTTCATAAAAATTATTATTTTAAAAGTTTTATGATTCAAATTTTCCATAATTATTTTTTATCATTATTTTGTAACAGTAAAAATTTATCAATGTTTATATTAGAAAAAAGGATGTTCACTACATAGGATATAATCTCATTTTATAATATGTAAAATACGAGTAGTTTTTATGACATAGATTTTGAGAAAAGTGTACCAGAATCCTTTAAGAAACACATTTGAGAAAGACACAAATACAAATATTTTACAACGTTTGTATGTATTTTCACTTGGTGTGTGTGTATCAGTGTGTCATCAAATTTTCGATCGTTAATTTAACCAACTTCCCATCAAGCTGGATCTCTAAAAATTTGGGAATCGTTTTTACTCGCCTAACAATGCAATATTTAGACATTTGCGACAAGTTTTAACTAATATTTCAATAATTTGTTTTGGTTACAGCTGCACTAGGATCGATAAATCCTTCAGGATCAAGGCTGGCATGGTGAATAAATGCGTGTAGTTTGAATTTAACATGAATGCATGATGTTTTGAATTTATGTAAAATAATTAATAAACTTTGCATCCATATAAAATATTGTTTTTAAAAACGTTGGTTTTAAATTCGAATTATTTCTCTATGACATGGTATGTGTAGTTAAAATTTAAAACCAAATTTTCGGATGTTATACTTATATTCTCATAAATAAAACAACTACGAAATCAATAAAGTGTCCTCTATTTTTAAACAAAAAAATCAGAAAACGTAAAATTTGAAGCACTTTAACGTCTCCGTTAGCATAAATTTTCTTCTATATATTTTTTTTATGTAAGTGTATCAGATGAATAAAAGCAGATACCCTCTTTTATCTAAAATTTTATTGATAGGGAGTCAATATTAAAACTGACAATATTAATAAAATCTTCGACCTACTTTTTAAAATCTTTTATTCTTTTTTCGGCTGAATGACCGTCTGTATCTTCATGTTTTTACGTACCCTTGGGGATACGCATACCCCTCCCCCGTTTGGAACTGCGGTCTTAGACAAGCATCATTGCACAGTTAGCGAATGTGGATTTTTTTCGACACGTTTCACAACAACACGCAATATCTTTTCTTGTATCCCTTGAGTTTTTTGGCAAATAATGATCATAAGCAATGGTTTTAGATTTATTAATAAAACCACAGACTCTATGGTATCCTCAGAGAGAGAGAAAAAAAATCTGGCACCCTGAAAGATTCTCTGGCTGAATGTGATGAGGTCCCATTTTGCTACCTCCCTATTCCTGGTGTATTCCCTATAGCTGAGAGTACAAAGTTTCTCAACACTAAAGACCCAGAAAGAGATCTTCTGAAATGACTCCTTTATGCCTTCTGCGAGAGATCAAGAATTCCTTTATTTAAATCGAAAAATTGGATAGTTTTTACATTTTGCTCACTTTGTAACGCCAGGCAGCTCTTCCTTCACTTCTTCTTTCTGACTTAATCAGTAATTAAATTGTCATTAATGAATACAGTGAAGGAGTAATAAGATAGGTAAGCATCTGCCACACTTTAACTCATTCAGATCAGTAGTTGGAAAGGATCCAGAACAATTTAATACTTTAAAACATCAATATTTATTTGTCATTTAATATAATAGTGAGCGTGAGAATATCACTAGAAATTTGTTGTTATGGTAGGAAGAGAAGTAGCAAGGGGCTCCAGGAGGGCAGCTGCAACAATCAAACAAAGTAGATGGAACTCATCTGAGTTTATTCGAATCTTAGAATAACCAAAATACAGCATGCTAATCATCACGTCTAGGAATTTTGGTCTTTACACACGTCCGAACCTAAAGACTAATATTACGAAAATATATTTAATTGTCACTGATCCGAGTTAGTAAAAGAATATGTTAGCGGTTTCTACTATAACTCTACACATACAAATCCTCACTTCTCACTCACTACTAATTCTATCTCTCTTTACTCTCATAAACGGAGGCTCACATCTAACTCTTTCATTGTAAACTTCCATTATTTTTTTCACAACTCCTCTTGTTATAAAACTCTCTAAGTTTATAAATACTATCAATTCAGTTTTATTCACTACGCGTTGATAATTCTGTCCCAAGTTACATAAGTAACGGTTCATTTACAAATAGTTCTCAATACAATTAAGTAGTTTGAAAGCCTCAAAGTGTTGATTGAAGGGAAATACACGCCAGAACCCCGTTCAATGTTGGACATTTTTCAAAAATTGAAATCCGAAATCTTGATTTGTAACTTTTTTCAAATAATTCAGTACCCCCTCAATTAATTTTACACAGTTAATTACAATTATTCACATTTTAAAGGGTAAGGTGACATTCTGCTCTCCCTATAGCTACAGTTTTATGTCGATTTAATATTTTAATATATATATATGAATATATAAGTTGTGTATGTGAATGAATGCAAAAGAAATTCATGTAGGGAAAGGATATAAGTATAGAGCAGCATAAGCAAATCGAAACATAGTATTCTCGAGAGAATTTGTTTGCTCTAGAATTACAATTACATTGAATTCATGAAAGGGATATGCTTTTAAAATATGTTAGATTTAGAAATGTTGCCTTGTATTATTATACATTAAGCTTTTTTTTTTTTTTTTTTTTTTGATAATGGAAAAATTAGAAACTTCTGAAAGAAAATTGAATAAGTTGCTTATACTAAGGAGGTACATTAAAATTTTAATTATTACTATGAAGTAACCGAAATATATTTAGATAAAATTTATTGGCATATGAATCGATCCTTCTGTACATAATGTTGTGTATGACAACTATTCCCGTTGATCCGTTTGGTTCTAGATGATTGAAGCAACCCGCGGTTCAGTCTACTGAGTTATACGATGACGGCCTTCGAAATGTCAAGAAACGTCATTAAAAGCCTTCGAAGGCTGACTATGTACAGAAGTCTTAAGAATGATAAATAAAAATTAAATTTACACGACAAATTTTAGTAATAATTCAAACTTCATGATATTGCGGGCTGTTTCAATCTACGTCTTCCTGAAATCAAACAAAGCAACACGAATAGCTGTTATTTACAACATTATGTACATAAAGATCCATTAATGTGCATTAGAAATTTTTTCTTTATATCTCGGTTATTTTTAAATTCGTACTATTAGTTCACAATCTTCCTATATATCTTGTTCAAATTTTCAATCGTTAATAAAATACTTTTTATTTATCCACTAAGTTCAAATACATTTTTTTAAACGTGTAGTGGATGACACTCGATGTTAATACAGTTTTTTTCAAATATTAATTCCTTCATTAAATTCAATTGGTGAAAATGCAGTTTAGCCCAAACGCTTGGCGCGATTTCAAAAATTGCCAAACCAGGCGATTTTTTTTGGGTGAACGTTAAGTCTGCGAAGTGAAATAGGCTAGACACATTTGGTAAAATACCACCAAGTAATTCGTGTCGCCAAGGGTGGTTGGGCTAAACTGCATTCCAAATATTTAATTTACCGGATGAATTAAGAAATAAGCCAAGGCTTCTATTATGTCATTTGTCTTGTAATGGCAAAGTTGATAGAGCGTCGGCGTAGAATCTTATGCTTTGCGATCGAATCTCGTCGAAGCACAAAATTTTTTTTATTTGATTTTCAAATAATTAATTTTAGTTTTATGTGGCAGAAAAAATTTCTCTTATATAATATATTTAATGGAATATAAATTTAGGAATAAATACAGTCAGTGAAGAAGCGTGTAGATCGCTGAAAAAAATTTTTCTTTTGCCTCTTAATATTATGATTTTGCCATATGTGTATACATATTTATATTAATTGTAATGATTTGATAAAAAGTAACTAAAATAAAAATTTTCTTTGTTAACCTAAGTAGGAATTGACTTAATTTTTTTTTTTTTAATATTACTTGTTTAGTAGTAATTAACACTTACGATACCCGTTCTTATACCTTAGATCGAATTTTATACATTCGTGAACCGAGGAAATTTCTCAATATTCTAATTGTTAATTAACTTTTCTCAAAGGAATTTGAATTTGAGGATTTTTTTTATTTCACTCAATTATAAGCAATAACGATTGAATTTTATGTCAGTTTCGTCACTTTATTTTTCCCCTTACACTTATGCACTGTTGCAGTACTACGAAGAAAAAAAGAGACACTTAAACAGTTATATAGTTATGGTGCTGTTTCATTTCTACAGTAGCTTTCACCTAAGAAGTAAAATTGCAATTTCCGCGCATGTAATATTAGTAGCAAATTTATTACTTCCTTTCCTATTGTTACAGCTTTTCGTCACGTTTATATCGTCTGGTGGTTTTCGCTATTACAGGATTTTTTTCTTTTTCTGCCAACCACATAGAGTGTTCGACAATAACGATAATCGACGATGACATATTCTCAGTGAAAAACGAGTTTAATTTTAATACAGTAATATATCTGCGGAACATATTATTCTATTTATACAGAGGATTATATGAAACAAATTGTTTTTTTAAAGTGCTCGGAACGTGAGCGTGTTAGAATCACATTGACCTGGGCGTTGCCTTCTTTCCTAGAAAGTCAATAAGCAGGAGGAAGGAACGGTGTTTTTTTACGCGCAAAAAAAAGCACGTTTTACAACGACATCCAGGAAAAAAAAAGTTTCAAATGACTTTTTTTTACTGATGCTTATCTATCACTATTTACAATGTTTTATTAAAGAATGGATAGTGCTATGCATCAAGTCTTTTCTTAAATCATTATTTATTAAGTACATTCAGAGGGGACATGTTTGTTTTAAATAAAATGATTTTAATATTTTAAGGAGGTTCTGAGAAAGTTAGATCAATAATCTAACGAGTGTTACACGAATCTCTTTTCTTTAATCTTTCCTAAGAATTTAAAAATACTTTTTAATTTGCTATATTTCTTGCTAGTAGAAATATCTTATTTTATTTTCAAAAATATGGAATGTTTCTTTACCATATTTGATAAAAGAAGCTAAAAATAGAAATTGTTCTGCTTGTTTCTTATTTTCTGCCAAAATTTGGATTATATCACATTATTCAATAGATTTGTGATCATTTAATGAAAAAAAAATTACAATAGATGAAAGAGAATTAATTAAATTAATATCTTAAATTTTTTTAAAAAATATTTCTCTATAAGTGATGTTATTGATATTTTCAAAAATATTTGTAGGTTATTTATAATAGAATTCTTCTAGTTAGGAAATATTTACATCTTTTGATAATTTGTCTATCACAGGCACGGCACTAAAAAATGCTTCAACAAAAAAAAAAAATCTAGAAATCCCCCAAAATGTTCAATCCATAAACGTAACAAAAAAAAATTGAAATTGGCTCTGCTAATTTCATTTTAAAAAGTGCTGACTTTTCCCTGTTAAATTCTCAGAAAAGTAGAATTAGTCACAATGAATATTAATTAGCAGAAAGTGAGCGTACTTCCGAGCCCCAGGCTCCTCAGAAGCAATTTCTATCGATATAAGAAAATTCCTTCTTCAAATTCATAATGCTTCTTTTTTTTCCCCACAAGAAAAACTTTCTGAAGTACAAAAACGTTGTCAAAGTTAACAACGAAAATAACTCTGCCAAAAAAAAAAAAAAAAAAAAGAAAAGAAAGAAAAAACGAATTATTAAATTAAATATTATAATAACTGCAAAAGGTACATTAATAAAGTGACAATAAATATTCAGTTCAGATACTAAAATAAAGGTAGATGGTAAAATATCAAATTAAAAATATCTTCGCAATGCAAACAATAACTAAACTAAATGTCAATATAATAATCTAATGCCTTTTAATGATTTATCAAAACAACTTGTTAGCACATATTAAAAAGAGATAGAAAGAGAAAATTTCCGGTTTCTAAAATAAAGTAATAAAATTGTGTTCTTATTTCTTCAAGGAACCAAAAGTACGTGATTTCATCAATATTTGAATGCATGATTATTTTATTTTAAATTCTACGCAATCCTTTTCAATTTTTGAAATTAACATAATATGAGATATAGTGAGAAAGAGGAAATGGGTTCTCACGCGTTTTTCCCTTTAACTAACCTCTGGGGTTATTTTACTACTGGGTTTGATATGAGAACCTCCCTTGTAAAGTAAGTATTAAAAAGAAGATAATGTGTGTATGTGTATGATACATATAAATTAGCCTTACTCTATAAAAAGAAGGATAGTGAATAGAAGAAAGGAGATAGAGAAATCAGTTAGAATCATACAAACACTATATTGGTTCTAGCAACTATGAAGTGATACATTAAGAGTGTATACTTGGTTCGGATCCAGTTAATTCAACCCCATTGTTTGGAGCAATTGAGATAAACAGAATTCTCCCTTATAATATTTGTTCAAGGGCACGAATGGTTAACCACTCAACATTGCGAATTTATTCTGGATATCCAAGTAGCTTATTCAAGATGAATAAACTGGTTAAAGATATTAGAGGCTGATTTTTATTGCTATGTCTCTTAATAACGAAAACAGTTCGTTACGATATTAACTAAGAAATATCGAATGAGACACGGAACGTCTCTATCCTTATAAATTTTACAATAATGAAAACAATGCCCCCTTCCATATCTTAGCATGGAGAAACACTTATAGCGAACAGATAACTTCTGTTTTTGGTGTCAAGAAATATGTTTGACCTTCAAAACGATCAATTAAATACGTTATGTTTTTATGTTTGCCATAGTTGCATACATAAGAAATAACCCTTTCAATTAATTTAATATAGAAATATTTTGTCTTGTAAATTCCTTATCTCTTAAAAAAACTTTTACAAAAAGGTAATAACGAGTTATTCTGTCAATAAATACCACTATTTCAGCTCAATATGTTATTTAGGCATATTTAAGCCTTGTTTTAAGATTTTTTTAAAGTGTTGTTAATTTGTTAAATTTAGTTACCAACATAAATTATTTAATTGTAAATATTATAACCATTTAAGAAAATAAAGAATGTAAAGAAAAATCTTGTTGTACATAATGACTAAGGCTATACCGTGCCTTCTTTTTAATAACCATTCATATTTTGCGTATTGTAAAAATGTTCAATGATGCCGTAATTATATTAAAAATAGTTCTTAAATATACTATTAAAATTTTATTGAATAAGCGAGAGAGAGTCGGGACTGTTGCCGATTTAGAGACTGATTAGTATTTACTTTTCCTCTTTGTCTTCTTGAAAAAGACTTCATATATTAGAAAAAAATAGGCAAATAAAATTCAAGTTTCTTCCCTCCTCCCCCTGCACAGTATTGTTGTTATGTTGCTAAAAATGCCTAGTTGCGTGAATCAAAGAATTGGTATAAAAAAGGAAGTTGGATACCAAAAATTGGAAAAAACAAGCGATATTTTTTTTATAAATACGAGTAATACATTTATTAAAGCATAAGTGAGTGATGGTAGTTTAATGGTGCAAGAACCAGATGTGCACCAAACAAGGTGTAACTGTGGTCTAGACGTTTGAAAAAAATGGAAAAAGAAAGCAAAAAACTTGGTTGATACGAAGGAGTGTCGAAAATAGAAAAGGATTTTTAGCAGGGTCGTGGTATTCGTACTTACCTAAAGAAGGTCAGCCCCTGAAGGTCATTTATTAAAGCAATTTTCATCAAAAATATTACATATGTGTATTTCATGTAATGCTCTTTTCGTCATCACTATTAAACACTATTAATTGAAGGCGTTTATCTTTGATAAGATATTCTCATCCTCTGTACTTTCTTTTCTTACACAGAAAGTTATTTAACTCTCGAGCCGTGTTCTAGGATGCTTAGCATAAGCGTCTTCCCTAATTCTGAAATCATGTTCAAGCGACTATATTATAGAAATGTTAATGTAATACGGGAAAACCTGCATATTAAAAATTAAATAGAAGTAATAAAATGCAGGAAAATATTCTGTATTATTATAAACACCAAAATTTGGGAATGCAAAAGATACACTAAATACATCGAGTGCAATACCTTTTTTTATGGTTATTATGACAACTGCAAGCAATAAAAAATAATTTAAAAGATTTTTTTTTGTTATTATCAGATTATAAAATAATTAAAGATAAATGCTTTATCATATCATGTTTCTAGATTCAGTTGAAAATATTATCGATTAACGAAGTAAAGTTAAAACAATAGTAAATATTATAATGGGTAGGCGATATCGAAACGACGGTCTTATTACTCTTAAATTCCATTATATCAATAATACATTGATCTCATCTTATTACATACACTATTTTTGTTACTAAAAATTACTGTTCCCTTTTCGTTAGTTTTCGCAGTTTGTAAAACAGTAATTATCTTATAATCTTTAAAAAGGTTTTTTTTCTTTCTTTTTTTTTATAAATTACAGTTGAAATTTCCCAGTTAAAGATCACTTATCTGGAAAAAGTTATGTAAATTAATAAGAAAGATTTGATTTTTACATTTTATAATATAATTATATAAAAGTTAAAAATTAATTTATCACTTAAGGATTGTTTCTAGAAAAATCGTAAGCTAAACGCACAAATTAAACTCATCCTTTCGAATCAAACATTATAACATTATAATTTGGATGCATGAAATAAAATTTTTATTTTTCCACGCATATTATTGCATATAATTAATTGAAAAGCACTTACATTTTCTTCGTTATTTTCGAGCACTTTACATCTTTTTTTTTTTTTTTTAAATAAATTTGATATTTTAAAGGCGAATTTTACTCATAAACTCAAATTTTTGCTTACAAAACAATAGTAATACTAACAGAACTTTTTACTTTTTCCAGTGGCCGGGGTAACCTAATGGTCCTGGTCGCAAACTCGCCGCGTCGTTTTCGATGAGTCGTGGTTTCGAGTCCTGATATCAATAAAGACCCGCCGTATAGTGGGGGAGATACATGTTAAATCTGTCGAGGTTTCAAGTCCTCTCGTTGGCGAGGTGTGGAAATTTGCAGAGGGAGGTGCCAGCTCACCCCCGTCAATTGTTCGAAGCTCAAAATTACAGAGTCTGTCACCAACAGCTCTCTTGTTGCTTCTAAATGCGATAGTTCACAAACAAATACATCAAATCTAACTTTTTTTTAGTAACATGACAAAAATGAAGAAGCATATCAAGTATGACGTCTTGCCCGTTTATTACTGGGAACATGAGCCGACAGCCAGGAAGAAGCAAACTACCTGAATAGGAACGAGCAGGTGAAAAGAAGCGAAATCGAGTCTTTTTCTGCAGCTATATTTAATGGGCTATTTTATTTTAAGGATTGATTGATTGATTGATTTAATTAACGTCTCACTAGTAGCAACACGCGAGCTATTGGGGATGGACTTCGCAATTTTGAGCCTCAGTCAAGTGACGAGGACGATATCTGTGCAGATTCTTCCCTATCCTAACTTCCACACCGCGCCAGAGGTAAGACTTTGAGATTCGACAGATTTAACGTGCCTTAGCCCCCTTCATGGCTGGTTTTCAGTGGCATCAGGGTCTGAACCCATGACTCGACGGAAACAACATCGGCTACGAATTTGCATCCAGGATCACTAAGCTACCACAACCATTTACATTTGTGGAACACCAGCCTCGACTTGTCCTTCTGACGCAGGTTTGTGCTGCATTTTTTCTTCGCCTTTCTCCCCCTTTCATCTGAGTAATATTTTTCTTTTCATTAATATAAATTTCTTTTAAATGTTTTCATGAAATTTTATTCTTAAATTGAGCGCCTACTGATCTTCGAACTTTCTGCCATAGTATTTCTTTATATATAGAACTTTCTGCCATATGAAATTCGCCACTGAACATACTGTCAACTTTGGTGACATCTACACAAGCATTAAGTGTAGATTTCGTTCTAGCTTTGCAAGAAAATAGCAGAAAATTAGAAGATCCTAGAGAACTTATAATATAAAGTAAATAATTACCGAGGGGACAAAAAAGGAATACGAAAAGCTGCATATATTAAATCTTATTTTCTGTTTCGTTAAAACTTTGAGAAGTTAATGGTAAATCAGAAATCCAAGGAAGAATTAAGAATTGGAGCTGAAAAGAGCAAAAATTTTATACTGTATTAACATACTCAAATATCATAATTTATCTGATTAATAAATCTGTATCAAACCAGTAATGGGTTCGCTCGCGTATTCCTCTTCAATTAACCTCTGAGGGTCTTTCATTAGACACTATTTGAATAGAGAACCCCTTCAAGTAAATTTATCGCCACTCATGTAAATTAAATTAGAAATGAAGTGTAGTGAATAGGTTTGATGATGTTTATAAACTGAGGAGAGTTGTAATAGAGAGTAAGAAATTGGGAGGTTAGATCATCGAAAAGTACTCGGAAAAAAAAAGAAAGAAAAAAGACTCGGATTATGCTATGCATTATCTAAAATAGTTCGTCTGATATCAAAATTTCATATTTTCAAAAATAAACGACATAGAATGACAAGTAATGCACGAACGCAAAGGATGAAAGTAAACGTTTGTTTTACAAATGTTCGCTATAACTTCTTTTAGTTACTCGTGTAATGTAAATTCCTTTCAAACACGTTATAAGCGTTAGTGGTAATGAATTGTACACAGGTAAAAATCCGTCGTTTCAGTTCACATAAATTTATAGGCAATGGTGGCGCATTCACTTTATCTTTTACGAAACCCCCAAGGAAGACATCGCATGGGGCCATATCAGGTACCCTGAGTAACATCGGAGTTACAGGGTAGCTCCGAGTAAGCTTCTAAAACAGCAGCTTTCGTGAAATAGTTTAGAGAAGAACACAGGAGGGTCACCTATTGTTCTCAGTACAAAACTTCCACAGTTTTCCTTTATATTCATGTATTACTGATCATCATGTGTCGTTTACTTTAGAAATTATGGAATTTTGAAATCGGAAGTATCATTTTGAATAACCTTGCATTAATATTTTGGTTCGGACGCGTGTATAGGAACCTATTCCACACACATAATGATATAGAAATTGAATTTTCGAATAAAACCATTTTGATATCCTTCTTCGTCTGACTATTTAATTTGAGTCTGTACTTTGTATTTTACTAAACTGTGATGGAATCACTAAATGAAAGAAAAGAAACCAGAAAGAGAGCGTTAGAGTTCTGCTTTAAAACTAATACACATTAGAAGTAGGAACTCATTGATAATCCCTTTTTTTAAAAAAAAAATGGAACGAGATAGAAAAAGAAGGGGAGTCTACTCTGAACTGCAGAATTTACTTTTCAATTATAAACAGCTTAAGCTTTCGGACAAGGAGAAAGAGCGTCCCGGGGCAGGGCTTGCCCTTGAGGTAAATGTCAGTGGCCATCGACCCTTCGGCCACTGGACCGAGTCCAGCAGCGCCCTCCCCCTCCGAGTTCAAGCACCTGGTTGATTTAGAACTTCTTTGCATCGCCCATTGCCGCAGCACGTCCTCAGGAGTTAAGACTCCGCTTTCAAGAAATTCGAGAGGAATTAACGACTCAAGAGTTGCTGCTCCTTCGTATTCGATGCGTAATTAGCAGTCCTAAATGCAGAACTTGCCTCTGATAAGGAAAGTTAGTGCTATCGTTTCGTTATCTCTTCCCAGAATTTGGTGGAACTATTCGAATAATTTTTTCTGTTTAAGAGGATAGAGTAACTTGCGAACAATTTTTAAAATTAGATATTTACTATTTGAACACATGTAAAACATGCATTTCACGAGGGAAACTTCTTTTTCAAACAAACAATTATTTAAAATTTCAATTTTCACTATTTTAAAATTTCTTTACAACTTCTCAAATTTTAATATTTTTTCTCAATTTCTTAGAAGTGTTTTTTCACAATTTTGAGGGGGCTGTGGTAGCCTAGAGGTCATGGTCACGAACTCGCGGCTGACGGTTTTCGTCGAGTCGCGAGTTCTAGCCTTGATGCCACTAAAGACCTGTCGTGTAGCTAGGCTAATGTACGTTAAATCGATCGAGAATCAAGGCCCTTCCATTGGCGTGGTGTGGAAGTTAGGAGAGGGAGGATCCAGCTTGGGTGTCGTCCTCTTCACTTAACCGAGGTTCAGAATTGCGAGGTTCGTCGCCAATACCCACGTATTGCTTTTAGTGGGACGTTAATAAAACCAAACTAATAACAATTCCGTGCGTTAATTGGTTTTCCTAATATTATTTATAGTTTTTCAAATTTTTTTTCTTTGACAGACTACAAAAAACAGCAAAAAACCAACTGTATATTAATGTGTGTATTTTTTTTAAAAAAAATAGCTATAAATCTAAATTCTTATTTCATGCGCAGACTTATCAATTATACTATGCAAAACTATCAGATGAAATAATTTAATTCTTTATGTTTACTTTTAAAAAATTCTTTACGTGACAGTCACGAAAAATAAGAAATTGAGAAAAAATACAGTGTAAAGCTGTGAAAGTCGATAAAAGGATTTGACATACTGTTAAAGAATATTTAAATAATTCTCTAAATAGTGTTACTAGAGCCATCAGACTTTGTACATATGTTTAGAAAAGCCATACAATTACAATAAGATAATTTTTCCCTCAAAATCTTGCTCATTTTTAGGATACCGTGTATTCTTTTAAGAACCAGTCAACACATTATCCGAAAGGAAATTATCACAATTTTCATGAATGTTAGCGAAGTTGTGGCATTTTAAAAACCCGCAATTTTTCGCTGGAATAAGTTCGAAACCCACTTAACGTTACAGTATAGCAGAAGAAATATGGAACTCATTTTACATCAAATAATATGGATTAATTCTTAGAAATCAATCCATATTATCTGGTGTATAAAGAATGATATAGAATACAAAAGAGCAATCATTTAAAATACGTTGTTCTCTAAAAGACAGCAAAATCTGAATATGAAATTACTGTTCGAGAGTTCGGAAATAGTGTTTCAGTTTCCTGTTCTAATTAACATTACGTGAAGACAGACATAAGTAATGAAAGATATTTCACTAGATACTCAGGTGCCATAATTACATTTCTTGAATATTTTTAGGGCTCAATCAACGCACAAATAGTTTTTTGAAACTTGGTTTCAACGTTTTTGATAATCATGAAGCAGCTATGTCATGATTTCTGTTCACAGATTTGAATAAATTGCATATTTTTCTCTTTGTCTATTCTTATGATCACCCGAAATGTAGAGTTAAAGTCTTTTTGGCTTAAAAGTATTAATAATTCTCTGTATCAAAGAATAGGCTCTTCTAAGCATTGGATCAAATATTGACAAATAATTCCCTTATTTAGTGAGTATACTGTCATATTCGCAAAATCATTTCTTTTGTCATAAAATTCATACTTCCATTAACATATTTACGACAAAAACTGACATTAACATACGTCATTACTGTCTTTAATATATTTACGACATATTAACATAACGAAATTTACCACTAAAAGAACACATAACAGAATATCGAAGCAATATAAATGCCATTTAACAGCAAATACTACGAATTTGGCACCATGGATACAAGAAGTATAGTTAAAAGTTACGTGTATATAGATCTCTTTCTTTCTTTTTTTTGCCGAATGTTAAATTGTTTAAAGAGTTCCACTTTTTTAGATAAATTTTTCTGACACTAGCACGTATTCTCTGTGCTACTTGAAAAATAATAGCTTTAAGTATAAGTACGAATTATTATTTTTTTCCATAAAATTGTTTGTCGATGGTTTATATGGTATAAACGCTTACAGAAATCAGATTGTAAGTGGGCCTTTACATTTTAGGAGGGAATAGAAATTAAACATTTTAAAATTTATTAGGTCTTTATTAAATTTAAAGTGTTTTTTTTTATTAAGATACAAGAACTATTGGATGATAAGGTGGAATCTTTCAGAGTTTTAATACGATTATGGGCCCGCACAATTTATCTCGATTCCCAAACTACTACTTCTTAATTTGGCTTCCAACTTGTAACGTTAGGACCAAACGATTTTAATATTGCAATGCATTGAAATTATTTAATATTTTTTTAATTAATATTTATATATTCCATAAGAAATTTCTTCATAGCATTAAATCTGTAAAATAACCGAGGACTTTTTAGACTAAGTGCAGAATTGAATCAATTAGATATTAAGTTCAATAAATATTAGAATTATGCGAAGGTTATTTTAACTAAATAAACAAAAATATTTGTATATAATTTAATAATTTATTATCATAATTAATAACTAATATTCATATTTATAGCAAATATAGTTCAATCAATAGATTACTAAATTATTATTATACAACATATGTTATTTAAAATTTATTGTTATTAATATCAATGTAACTAATTTTCTTTAAATAATATAGCCTTATGAATATATGCGAGTTTGTAAAAAGATTCAATTATCGCGTAATGAAATTTTTTTCAGTCAATAATATATACTTCTATGTTAGCAAATGTACCTTAGTAATAAATTGTATAAAATTGCTCTCTTGAATATATGCAGTATTGATTTTTTTTTCATCTGTCTTACTCCAAATGGTTGTATTATAGTTAAACAACTTTTAAAATGAGATAAAGTTGAATGCGAATCAATTTGTCTTAATAATTTATAGCTATTTATTGATTTTTTTTCCCTACTCAATGAATTTTTTATGGTATATAATTAAATTTTGTAGGAATAGTATGATATAAATAAGCATTTTTAAAAGAAAAAAATTTAAAAGGTGGTATACGATTATTTATCTAAATACAGTTTCGATCGGGAGATTTTCAAATGTAACACAGTTCACACAAGCTGTGACCTTTTAAAAGATCAAATAGAAGGATTTGAACGTAATCTGTTGGGGTAAAATTCAAACAAAATCTTCTTTAATAGTGCTATAATCTAAAAAGAAAGAAGCTATTTGTGACAGAATTTCTAAATTATCACTTGATAATAATTATATTATTTTCTTCTATTGTATAAACCTTCTCTTGTATCGTGCCTTTTCATGTTTTAAAAACATTTTATACATTCTAATACTCTTTTTTGATCTCACTCTTTTAAAAAAATTTATCCTTTACATAAATACGAATTAAGAATGTTAAAAATATATAAATGTTCGTAAAGAAGAAAATAATTATGCTTAAGAAGAAAAAAAAAAGATTTGTCGTCTGAATATTAAGAACAATTACAGAGGCTTGCGAAATTTAGTGTATGTCACTTACTCTTTTCCTTAAAGGCGTAAAACAATATTATTTAATACTTGTTTAGGTGTAATATTTATAAGAACGATAGAACACACATCACATAATATATTAGACTGAGAAACAAAAATTAACAATCGATAATATTTTAACTACCATAATTTTTATGTTGAAGTTACAGATTTATTAGTTCCTAAATTGAGTATGTACTCTGTATACTTATTCGAATTTTTTTTCAAAAAAACGTGAATTAATATTTCGTTTCATATATTGCATTTAGAACACCTTAAAAACAGCGTACATTGATTTGAAGTACTTTGGGTCGTTTAGTTGGATATTTTTGCCAATTTTTCTTGTGATACGATTTTTATGCATTGTTTGCTCCCAATATTATGCTTTTAAACAGATTTTTCTAATTGAAACCACAAGTTTTCAATTTCAGTGTGATAGGGAGGTTAAGGTGGTGTATGCAATACCATTTTACATTTACACAACAACCGTAAACTAACAATTTTAATTGTATGTTTTGATTCATTATCTTGTTGAAACATACAATTCAGCTCTTAAAGTAATTTCTGAAGAATAATTGAAATTATACTTCAGCATATTCAAGTAATACATTTTATCCTTGACCCCGTCAATACAAACTGATTTTTTTCTCTCCTTTGCAGACATACAAAGTCATACAAGAACCAAAACACCTCAATATTTGACAGTGAAAATGGTATTTGGAATTTAGAATTCCGCCAAAATATCCACCGGCTATCACTTCCGAAAATGTTGAATTAATTTTTATCACCGAATATGATGTTATTCTAGAAATATTGAGGATTTTGAATACGATTTTTAGCGAATGCAGTCCCGTTTCTCTCTCTCTCTCTCTCTGTTTGCTTTAGAACTGAAGGAGTTTCTTCTAGATACATGACCATTATAATTTGCTTATCGGAGGGCTTTTTGGATTGTTTTGCAGAAGCACGTTTCTCTATTGCTGTAAAAGTAGACAGAGGGGACAATTTTTACTACGCTCACCCAAAGAGTTTTTCTGGCATCTCGAATGATGGTCATCGAACTGAAAGTCATTTTCTCCTTCTTCCAGGATTATTTGCATTTTGTCAAACTCTTGAATACTTCTGGATAATTTTTTGCACCCATCCTTGACTACGTTGAGCTTCCTTCGCAATATCACGCAGATATTTATCTACTTGAGACATTCAAAGGACAATTTTCCAAATTTCAATTTTAATTTCGTTCCGGAACTCATTTTAACATATAAAATGCTTTTTTCTCTTGGAAATAGAATATAAATATCTTCAAGAAACAAAAATAATACATGAATTCATTAAAAAATAATGGTTGCAAAATCGCAATTTTTATAGTATAAAAATTATAATATTATACATATTATTTTATAAATAATATGTATTCAATTTTGTAACACAGAAATTTGAAGGAGGCTTATTTTGTTAACTGAAATATTATCGATTCTTCCCCTTTTTATTTTTAAGTCTAATACAGTTTGTGATGTACATTTCATTGTTCCTATAAATATCATATTTAAGTGAATGCTTAACATTAGTGTTTTAGACATTTCTAAAACAGAATGAGAGGTGTATACTTAATTTTGGGAGTCACTGCTTATATTTTCGTGTATCTAAGTTTTCTTCATTTAATAGATTAATATTAATTAATATTAATAACTAATTAATATTTCGCAATAGATTAACAGAATACTTTCAAAATTAAAATGAAACACATGTATACATAATTGCTTTGAACTAAACAATTCTCTTTCTAATCTATTTTCTTATTAAAAATGTTTAATTAATTTTTAGTAAATATGTCTCTTTATTTTAGATTAACATTATTTTTCCATCCAATTACACTAAATGAGGAATTCTTGAACATAATTTTTGATGTATTTTGTTTGAGGATTGTTTTTTTCCTGGATGTAACTGAAAAATTAGTTACATTTTGATTTATTCTGTTCTAGAGATTAATTTTCAGCATCAAATGCTTTCATATAAAATCCTTAGTGCTTTTGTGAAGGATAGAAGTAAAACTCTTAAGTAAAATGCAAAAAGAGAAAAGAAGTATTTTAACACTTCATATTCCAGTATTTCAAAAACCTTCAGTTATTTTTCCTTTCATAATATTCAATCGAATTATAAAATAAAAATTTAAAAAATTACCCAAAAAGATTGCTAAATTTTTTTTTTTGAAATATGTTAAAATACTGGCCAAATTTTTTTATTCAAAATTTGAAATTCTGATTTCCAACAATTTCTTTTCAAAACATTGTTTGGATGACTCCCTTAGACATTGAAAATGTATCACATTTTTTCAGTATCGTGAGTGAAAAACGTAAATCATAGGTATTAACCTTCCACAAATCAACGTAACTTATGAATCAGTTTCGAGGTATTCTGAACAAAAACATTTTATGTGGAAATTAGCTACATTGGTAGAAAAAAATATACATGAAACAAAAATTACAAATAAAGTGAAGGTAGTAATTTCTTTTTAACCATGCTCTCCTCCTGTTACATAAACTAGAAGTGTAATTGTAACTATAAATTAAATTAAAAAAACAATATGTTTTAAAAAAATCTAAACTGGCTTTGTTTTTCTCATTCAAACATGTGATAACGTTTTTTCTTCTTCTGTTGAACTCACAAAAACGTAGAATTATTCAAAATGAATTCTAATTAGCATGAATTAAGCGTACTTCTAAACCCCGGGCTCCACAGAAGCAATTGCTATTGAGAAAAGAAAACACCTTCTTCAAGTTCCTAATGCATTTTTAGTTTCAAAGGCAAAACATTCAAAAGTATTAAAACGTTGCCAATGCTAACAACAAAAAGAAAAAAAAATGAATAATAAATGTCGTCCTCGTCACTTGACCGTGGTTCAAAATTACGAGGTTCGTCGCCAATTGCCCCCGTGTTGCTTCTAGTGTGAAGTTAATAAAACTAAACTAAAACTAAACTGCCATTCAAATCAATTATTAAATTAAGTATTAAGGAAAAGTAAGAGATAAACCATTGAAGAGGATGATAATATTCTGTTCGGATATTAAAATGAAAGCAAACGATAAAATATTAAGTTAAATATATCTATTCAATGTAAATGTACCTTAAGCAAACAAAACTAAATATAATTATTACAATCATAATGTATTATAATGTCAATCTTTTGTGTGAATCTAACACCACGTATCCTTTATTTTATACTCACGCATTTTGTTATCTTCCTTTTCTCAAAACAACATCGTGTTGGCATCTATTAAAAAGTACAAAAATTGGAAATAAAATATAAGTACATATTACTCGTTGAAGAGAGTTAACCCTAAAATCCTGACTTTCCAGTAGGTTTAGAACACTTCATTGGAATCCGAAATATCCCTTCACCAGAGGAAATAGAAAACTCACTGGGCAGCATTCATTTAAAAATTTTAATTAAATCGATAAGTGAGTGGGGTTCAACAAAAATAATCATACAAATAAACAGAAGAGATAACAAAAAAAGATTGAGCATAATAAAATTTCAAAATTTATAATTCGACGAACAATAATCCAACTGACATATACTTGCACAATAACTCGTGCAAACTTAATTTTTATACATGAGTACAAAACCAAAAACCCCATGCCTATAAGATTCATGATGTAATAAGGATTTTCAACGTGTGACAAGTAAAACAATAATAATAATAATAATAAAAGAAGTCCAGATCATTTACCATATTCTGATTATGGAAGTAAAAAGTGATAAACAACACGAACTCGCAAATATTTAACTATGAAACATATTTTATAATGCAATAATCAGTACAGTCAATAGCTTTGATTGTTTAGGTTTATTACTATTTTCAGTTTACTCTATAAAATGCTGGATCTTCGTGTGATGCATGATGGGAAGGTGGAGGTTAATTGTGTGAGAGTCAGACACGCCTATGCAGCTCGAAATAAGGTGTAAGTGTGATCGAGACGTTTGAAAAAAATATAAAAAATTGATTGACAAAAAGAAAGGTTGAAAATAGAGCACAAACACTAGAGCATTCCCTAAGTGCGTCATCCGTGTTTTTAAGCGACAGCCGATGAAAAAGAAAAAGATCACTAGGGGGCCTCGAGATTATGATGCCTGTACTTACCTAAAGAAGGCAAGTCTCTGAGACTGTTGGATCTATGAACAAAACGGTGTTTAATACCATTCTTAAAAGATGTATGACATTTTAAATGCAATTATGAAATAATTTATCTTTTTCAAAATCATTAAAAATTAGAGCTGAGATATCGCAGTGACGTCATTTTGTTTTCAAATTTGCACGACAAACAAAGCTGCAAGCATTGTATTATCATTAGTCATTGAAAGGTACATTAAAGTAAGTTTATCACTCAGTTATTTTGTTTCTTTAATTATCTTCTGATTATGCTTCTTTTAATTTCATTTAAAGATTGAAATTAAAAGGATTCTCTTTTTGTACATCTATTTTGTTCTACAAACCACAAAAGTTTTTTTTCAGTGATAAAGATTACATTTCTTCGAAATCTCGAAACCCTTTTTCTAGAAATATATCTAAAGATATCAGTTAACTTTTATCATCTCAAAGATAGATAATTAATACCTTACCATGGCAAAGTCACATTAATGCGAGCATTCAGTAATTTCGATTGATTAGAAAATCATACTTTTAATTCACTCGAAATTTTGATTCTTTCATTCCGCACGATTTTGCTCTATTCAATTGTTTCTACTCAATCGAGTTCACATTCATTTCCAGCTGTTTGTTCATGGAAAAGCGTAATAAAGGAAGTGAACCACATCTACTAGTTCTGAATATAAATGCTCTTCTAAAATGCAATCGAAAGGAAGGACAGGAGAAAAGAACAGAGATGAATTGAGTTTATGCCTATGTGTGTGTGAAAGAGAGAGAGAGAGGAAAAAATAGATTTTTTTTTTTGTACTGAAACTGATATTGATTTAAGGGAACGCATGGTCCAAATAACAATCAAAATAACGAGGAAAAAAAACTATTATCTTATTTTAATTGCATGGCTTTTTTAAATACAAGTACGAAAAATTTCATACCTTTGGTTACATTCTCTAGCGAATTAATTAAATTTTCTTTAGCAATATACCAAGTCATTTCATTGATTTTCAAAACTCTAAAACTACTGCTTCTCACCTTTTTACTTTTCACGGTGGCCATATACTTAAAATGCTAAGACTTTTTTTTTTATTTTTATAATTGACGTAAAGTATTGAGGTTTTTCCTGAATGTTTCGAATAATACATTTGCTAATTCTGTCCATGGAATAAAAGTTTAAGTAAGTATTTAAAAAAAAAAATCTATACAATTAGATATAGTTTGTTTTTTCTAAATGTTTTTCATTGTATCTGATAATTTTTTTTTTATATATAAAATTAAAAACAACACTAGTACAACTAATCAATGACAGAATTGCTAGAAACACTTCTAAGGAATTAAAAAAAAATAAATTGTTTGGAAATATTGATATTTGTAGAAGTTTCAGGAATTTTAAAATATTAAAATATTTTGAAAAAAAAATTAATTTTAAATTTGAAAATGAAGTTTTATTTTCTGAAATGCATATTTTACGTGTTTTCAAATAGGGTGAATAAAAACCTTTTCTTATGAATATCTAATTTTAAAAAGTTGCTCACGTCATATGATTGTGATTGTCTATTAACGATGCACCGAGAAGTAACACGAGGGCTGTTGGCAACGGTCCTCGTAATTTTGAGCCTCGACCAAGTGACGAAGACGACACCTGAACTGTCACCTTCCTCTCCTAATTTCCTCCCCACGCCAACATGAGGACTTTGGGCATCGCCAGATTTAATGAGAATCAACCCAGACAACATGGCGGGTTTTTAGTGGCATTAGGGCTCGAGCCCACGACTCGACGAAACAATTGCCGGCCGTGATTCCGCGACCTTGACCTCAAGGTTAAAGCGTCCACGAAAAGTTGCCCACAATTGCTTCTTTTATATGGGATGCAATGAATCTGACTTTAGATTTAGTTAATGATATTTTAATTGCAATTTGCAATTATTTCCAAATTACGTTCAGTTCATACTATTTCTCGCAAGAAGAGGTTTGCTTTTGTTACACCTTTCTGAGCCTGTGAGAGTTTTCTTAAATAAAACGAGCTTTTTAGTTTTGGGTATGTCTCGCGAGTATTTAAGCATCCAATCCTAAAACAACTTGTGAGACCCTATGAAGAAGTTAACCTCATAACAACAATCGCTACATTTGGGTTCGGTTACTGAAAATTCAGTGGCATATTTCACCAAGGTGATCGAGATGGAAAAATGAGCTTTTTTTATGCTAAGCTGAAATTAAATAATCTTCAGTTTTTTTAAATTAAAAACGATGGAAGTCATATTTTAACATTGATAGATCTACATACTTACGTATATTGTATATACAAAGAAAATCTCATTCGTAAGCATAAGTAATTACATATGAGCAATTAGTAATCGACAGCTATGTGTGTGTGTATTCACGCTTACCTTTCGGTACATCTTGCATACAATTTCCATAGTATTTACAACATTAAAAGTTAGCGGAGTACTTACAAACGTATTGTTCTATACATTGAACACAATTCTAATTTCAATAAATTACTTTTAATTAAATTTAAAATATTAATTTTTTATTTTACGATTCAAAACTACTTTAAATTTTATACAAAAAGCGTGTCATACTTAAAATTTAGAGGAATTGATTTGAAGAAAATTAGATTTGTTGTATAGGAAATGGGTCAATCTAGAACGTGAAAAGTGGCACCGGTAGCGTAGTGGTTAGCTTGTCTGACTGCGAGCTCTGTCGACGCAGGTTCGATTCCCGGTGGTTTTGGCTTGCGTTTTTGGCCATAAGTCAACACAGCCCTTCGAGGACAATAAATGAATACCAAGTTCGCTCGGAAAGTTAACTGGGGGTCCTCGACCTGGACATGGAAAAGTAATTAGCACCCCAAAGATTACAGAAACGGAGATGGATACCACGTGATGGGACTTAACAGGCCTGGAATAACTTTAACTTAATTATTTAAGAGTTTCATAGATTCATCTACTTAAATTGACAAAGAAAAATATGAATTTAAAAATGAAAAGAGAGAAATGCATTAATAGAAGTGACTATTGCGTGATTTACGGGTAAAGATTTTTCAAATTAAATTCAAGCCAACTTAATAAAGTGGAAAATAGTGGATACCGTAGATTTTTTTTTTGGAAAGTGTACAAAAATTCTCTCTATAGAACACTTTGTGAAAAAACACAAATACAGATATTTTTCTAAATGGCGTAACACTTTTGTTTGGAATTTTAAAAATCAATTTTAGAACGCTCTATTGATCAAATTCTCATCCACTTCCAAATTCGGCGAAATTTCCTGTATTCTTAACGCTAAAAAAGACAAAATTTTGAAACTTTTTAGTTTCCGAGTTACTGTAATGGAATGTGAATCAATTATAAATTTACAAGAGAGCGCGTGTAGGAAATAAAATACCACAGATGCATCAGTTACCTCACACCAAATATTTTTATACTTTCGATTATTGAAAACAACGAAAAATTTGTATTGGTGATAAATGACAAAAAAAAGACCTTATTCTTGCAAAAAAGAGCTAAACAACAATTCTACCAAGTTTTTTAAAAATAAATTTTGAAAAATTTAATTATTTAAAAAACTACCAGGTGAGAGAAAACATTTTGAATAACTTGTAAAATTATATCGAGTTCTTGAAACTTATAAAGCTTTTTAGATTCCTAATAAAATTGGATTTTTTTAGAATTTACAAAACAACGAACCGGAGTTATTTTAAAGTAAATGGAATACCTTCGACTCGGGAAAATGAGAGCTTATTTTATACCAACTCACTAATCCTAACTTTTGGAAATTAAAAGCAATAGAGTGGTCATGTTTTAAAATCAAGGAATCTGTATATTTATGTATTTGTTTATGAAAAAAAAAAGATATGATTTATAAACATAATTACCGCTATATTAATCAACCGCTACATTTACATTTGTAAGTACATTTGTACTTAATTTCAGGGGTGCATCTTGCATAAAATCTTCTGCATTTATAAATTTGAAAATTTGCATTAGAAATATAACATTTTATATATTGAACACAATGATAAGTTCAAGAACTAACTTTTATAAAATTTAAAAAGATTTTAATTTATGACTCAAATCTTCCGTAATTGTTATGCAAAATTTGTGTAGTACTTAAAATTTATAGGTGTTTATTAGGAAAAAAGTTATGTTGAGTACGTAGAAAATAACCTTCAATAATGCGCAAGATAACAGCACTATGGGTAAAACATTTTGAGGAAAGCGTATACAAGAGATAAAACAACAACAACAACATTTTGAAAAAGAAACGCAGATTTTCCTCTATGGTGTGGTAGGTTTGCTTAAATTATTAAAAGGAAATTTCGGAACGTCCTATTTATCGAATTCTTATAAATAATACATCTACGGAATCAGTGAGTTACAAATCAAAATGCAAAATGCGGTGCATTTTAGTGTCTCATTTACCTTGAGGTGGCAACACTCTTTAGAGTAAACACGCATGACCGACGACTTTTCCCAAAACGGAGCAAAATACACGCGAATGCGGAAGAATAAAGTTAGTACTTCCCAAACTACTGCAATAAAAAGCTGTGCTTAAAGTGGAGGAATCGATATATTCCAGGGATGGTTGTGTCAATAGAAAGAATCGATTCGGATGGACCTGTCCAACCTAAAATATTGGACCCATTACGAGCGAATCAAAACTCGTTTGTGTTTGCCGACTTCGCGCGTCAATAGTCGTCGCAAACAAATCCTTTTTCTCAGAAACGCCGACTTATCCTTTAATTATAAGAAGAGAATAACATACGGGAAAAAACCAACGTCGATAAATGTAATTTTTAATAACATTTCTACTACGTTTTTTAAACTAAATCTAAATTAAAGCATGTGACTTAGAGCTATTCGTGGTTTTCTCTTTAGTGACCTTGGTAATTTTTTGTAATTTGAAGTGCATAAAAACTCCAACTATTTTCGAACCAAATGAAACGTGATAAGCAAATTAGATGAAGATCAGAAGTGAAATGAATTAAATTAGAGAAAGTGATACAGAAATGAAATATAATTGAAATGCAGAAGGGAGATGGATGATAACGACAGGCTGATAGATTTTTGTAAATTGAAGTGAATTATTATTGAATTATCGTTTGAATTAACAGTCCTGGTTAGAGCAATAAAAGGCGAATCTTCTGTATTCAAAAAAGTTTCTCACTCGGCGTGCGTCAGATGGTAAGCTAAGACTTCATTATTTAATTATAAGATAGGATTCAAGTGAGTTAAGAAGAATTAGAGAGAAAGAGCGACCTTACATATTCTTTGAAGTCAGCTAATAAATTCTGTTGTCTTTTTTCTGACGTCTCTTTAATTTGAATTTTGAACTTTATGACTATTTAATTAAGTTTTATAATGTCTATAGTGTTAAACAATGAAAGGTATACAAAGGCTACAAATATTGTATAAAAAACACTAAAGTTTTGAGTAATTGCAATCATTTCTCATTTTTCACAGTCACGCTAAATGTTATTATGAGAAATTCACAAAGGTCAATCAATAGGCACTTAAATAAGTTTTTTTAACGCTCTTTTTTTATTACTGGATGCTAATATTTATTATCAGGTTCAATTCCTATATTTCCAAATAGTGTTGCTACCATCGACAAACATTTTTATTTAAAATCAGATAAAAATTATTAGGACTGTTTCAAAGGAGAAAAATATTGCTTATTCAAATAATATCGAGTATTGATATTTTCAAAAATGTCTTGTGATATATATTTAATATTTAAAAGGAAAAAAAATCTTAATTTAAGAAAGTGAAAGAAAATTATGTTAGCAACATTCTTTAATGAGCTATATTATTTGAACATTTTGTTGAGTGAAAGCAAAAAATATGCTAATCAGCAACGCTATATTATGCTTTTGTTTTTGAGAACGGTGAACGGCATCGAATGAAAAAGAAGGAATTTTTCTGAGATGCGAAAACGAAATTTGTTAAATTGTTTTCGTAAATTTATATTGGGAAATGTTTGTCGAAATCATAAGAGATGCCTAGAAAAAAACGTCGTATTTCTTAACATGCCACAGTTTGCTAATACCTCACGACTCAAAGCGTGTTCTTATTGGACAGTAGAGAGGGGAAGGAAAAAAATACTAACTTGGGTGATCACCTCCTTACCCGAACGCAGCTGAAAATTGTGCATGGCACATTAATTATATTTGGAGCACCTTTGGTCAGATCGGAGCAAACTTTCAAAAAAGTAGCATGAGTGAGATTTTTTCTTGCTATAAATTTATTTCAATAAAGTAGAGATTTCACCGATATTTATGATGGACAGTGAGTAAAGTAGTTTCACACACTCAGTCGAATGAATAGGTTAGCCTCCATTGAAAGATCTTCATCGCAACATTTATTTAAACTTTTGGATAGCTTTCAGGTTATTAAATACAAATTTCAAATGTGTTACTTTTCGTTGCTCACAACTCTTTGGAATTCACGTACAGTTAAAATCTAACAACATTTTTTAATATGTTTCTGAAACGACTGACTTTTTCCTTTCAAAATTGATACGTTTATAGTATGATTTTGCAATCGAATTTTACGACATTTTGACGTAGTTTGTTTTTTTCTGCCTCGATATTCGAACTTGTTTATTTAGAATTTAACAAAAAGAACAATCATAGACGTACAAAATATATTTCTAGCTTCAGTATTTTTTAAGTATCCTATGATTCAAAGAGAAAAATAGGAATATTCAAGATAAATAATCGTTATTAAAACGAAAACTTTTCTTCCTCTGAAAAATTTGCTTGCTTCTCCATGTTAATGGAATTGTTCTTACTTTTTAATGCATTTAGAAAAAAAAAGGAGTAACATAAGCTTTAAAAAATCACCACTTTTAATTTAAATGGTTAGAGTTTACAAGACATTTTATCTAATTTTTATTTATATCCTCGCCAAAACAACAAAAACTGTTCTTCTTATTGCGGCATTGATCCAATTAGAAATTATGAACCGACAAATGAAATTCTTATGAATCAGTAACTTTTAAGCCAGAAACCTAATACAAATATGATTCTTATGAAATTTTGTTAAAATTATATGCAGATGAAAAAAAGGAAAAAGAAATGATTAAAGTGCTCGATCAAGAATTGGAACACTCAAACAAAAGTTACATACATACACTTTCATATCTTTATAGATCTGTATATTTGATATGAAACTAATAATAACTCTATAATACGCATATAAAAGCACTACAATTGCTGATAAGCATGCATTATTAGACTTAAATCTAACCATGAAGACATCGTGAAAACATGCATATTTGCGTTCCAGCCCTTTTTTTGTAAATGCTACGCATTACATCAAGAATCTAAAAGAAACTCGCATAAAGAAACTCGAAACTAAATACTCGTGCGAAAGCAGTCGCAAACGCAACATTATTTAGAGACTAATCTTGTGCCAACTAAGATCAGAGTTAGCAAGACTACAGAAGAGTTCTAAGAATCAAAATGGATTTGAGTTTTCTTTGATTATACCAAATGTCCTAAAAATTTCCTTACTGATGATTCGTGAATTTATTATACAAAAACTATGAGCTTTCAAACAATTATCTTCATTCTGATGCGAAAATCACTGCCATCATAACGTAGAAAATAATTTTGAGCCTACATTTATAACAAAAGTTCAAAATGTCTTCCCCTTTCTAGGAGGTAAAGCTGAGTTCGCTTACGCATATTTTGAGAATTGCTTTTCAAGATGCTGGGACTGACTTCTTGTATGCTTTGGGTAATATGGTAATTTACAAATCAACTCTGTTACTTGGAGACTATTTTCATAAACTTTGCTCCTTACATACATGAACAGTAAAAAAAATCAAGGAAGCTCTCATGAGAGAAACGAGAAGGACATAGATTTCTCACCAAAAACTAATCTAGTAGCATGTGTACCGGTTTTTCCACAAGGTGAAGTTCTCAATCCAAAATTATAATAAGCAGATTGAAAGATCAGTTTAAGGGGAATGCGCGTGAGAACTCACTACATATCATGTCATAGGAAGGAAGAGGGGCGGGGAAGGGGATGATTGAAAAAAGAATCCATTGTCACTGTTCATTCGCCCAACCTTATTCTTTTCATATTAATACTCTTTTTCGAAAAGCGGTTTCATATAAACGTGACGTCGGTTCAAATGAACATTCAGTAGACTAAAGAAATCTATTATACTTGAGTTTTATTGAATTTCGAGCTTTAATATATTTTATTGATAGCTCAAGGAAAAATTCCGAATACTGGAGAGTTCTCCGTAAGATAATCTTCTGAAGAGAATAATAGTGGAAATACTCCTTTGTCTTATCTTTGACTTTTAAATTTAGTCCTTTTCATTATTGTCAAGTTCTTGCAAGTAGCCCTTTATCGATTAAGTGAAGACTTGGAATTTCTTTAAAAATAATGTTTGAAATAATGAGAATGGAAAGAATTGTTCCCTCCAGTAGCAAATTTTCTGTACTTTCCGCAAGTCTAGATGAGAATTCTCTGCAATTATGAAATATTATCTAGAAATCTGATGTTATTGTAAATACTGCTAAAAAAAACTATTGCACCTACATCTTTGCCCGTTTTCTAAGTATTTAACGTTTATAATGTATAACATTTTTATATATGGCAATATTTTTTTTGAATAAAATATTCAACGAATAATATAGAAAAAATATTTCTTAAGGAAAGGGAGAGTTCCTAATTCACAAAATTTGGTGAGGAAGATAAAATAATTTATTTCAGAGGTAGAGAGATCTTTTTATAGAGTCCGAGTTTTTTCCCTTTCCTGATTTTTTGTAATTATTAAAGTGTATGTAAAGGATACAAATACCCAGCGGTTGTTTTTTTACTTGGAAAAAAAATATAAAAACTTTACCATTGATCATAAGAAATATTTTTAATAGATCCCAAATTAAAGTGTATAATTTCCTCAAAATTCAGGGGTGGGGGAGCGTTAAGTCAAATGTGAATCTCAATGCATAAAAGAATATAAATTTTATGTCTATTCAATATAAAAACAAGTGCATGAAGGGTAAATTACACGAAAAAGGGGACCATTGTCTTCACTAGGGCATTTAGATTTTTTTGAAATCCATTTTATATAAGAAATTATCAAAAACAGTACAATTTACTATTCGACGTGAAATTTTTCGTACTTTCTGTATAAGTTGGAAATTAGTTGTAAAATGAGTGAAGTATGTGATGTTTTATACGTAATAAAAATGCTACAAGTAATCATAAATATAGTTATTTTAATTATCTCTATTAAAATAAAGTGTGTTATAGTTAATAAATTTAAATCCATCATTTTCAAGAAGAACGACTGTTTTAAAAGAGATCAGATCGATCCCTCAACAGTTAAAAAAATACTTGAAAATATGTAGAGAACATGAAGGACAGTAAAAGTTTAGCTTTTTAATTCAAAAAAGTGAACGAAAAGAGTAATATGATAGGACCCTCTTTACACGCGGTTCAGTAACATGCGGGTTTTCTTGACACGCAGTTTTACTATGGTTCCCTAGGATAGCAATCCCTTGGAATATTACTCCTAGACATTGGGGAGTCATAATTCTTATATTTTTTTTATGAAATTCAGATCAATCTTTTATTCGGAGGACATCACGACTTTCCGTAAGAGCAGAAATTAGAACCTCCATTTTTCTTCAATTTTATACTTATAAATCACCATTTCTCACGAATAAAAATATTCCAGGCTTGATTATTTTTTTAGAGATTGTTTTTTCATCATGGTCCGTGAGATTAGCTGTATGTTCAAATATTTTACATTGGTCAAATTTTAAGAGTTATAAAGATTTCCTCTTGTGTAAGTGATTTCTAAGAGATTATTTAAGTTAATTTCAACGACAGGGATTTCGTATAAAACAGCTAATAAAATCTGGGCGCAAGATATTAAGAAAAACCTAATGCCAGCAAAAAACAATAATCTATTAAGGATTGTTTGATAAAACAATAAATTCAGTTTTATTTAAATATTTAACTGTTCCTATGTTAAATATTTTTTGGAACAAGCAATTTACTTAGTATATATGTAGCATAACCATACATTTATTTTCTCGAATTAACCAGTTACTCTGCAATATTTAACATAAATGTTCATCACGCAGAAAATTAACATCAATGTCAATGGTAAAAATTATATTATTTCTCAATTTATATTGGTACAATTCACAATTTATTTACACAGCGGTTTTTTAATTATAGGCTCCGGCTATTACGTGTTAAGGTTCCCGTCTACCACTCATTTTCATTCTATGAATGTTAGGTTAATCCTATGGCATTCTTATTTTCCTTTTCAAACCTATACCTGTATTTATTTGAAAACAATACAATGCAATCGAAGGAGCGAAAAAAAATTGTGGAAGTAACTTTTTTCTCCTTTTTAAAAAACATTTTTTTTTTCGTCTATTTTAATGTTTCTTCTGTGGGTTTTCCGGCGTTTAAAAATATTTCAAATTATTTCCGAAACACAAGGAGAGAATGTAATTCAGCAGGAACTCTCATCACTTTTGGTTCCTTCGGTTGTTTTTTATTGAATACAAATAAATATAATAGTCTGGATTTGAGGAGGAAAGTATGAATTCCATAGGATTAACATTGCGACCACAAATTCATAATGACTGGCATAGACGGGAGCCTTAAAAGGTTAAGCGAAACGATTAAAAAGACTGGACAACATCAACTGGGGCAAGGCGAGAAAAAAAATAAATAAATAAAAGCTATGCGTTAAAAATCGTTTGTATACAATGTATGAGAAAATGAAGGCGATCTTTTTCAAGGAGACGACTAAGTCTAGTTTAAATACCAAAACCTTAAGTAGACCAAATTACCTCGCATTTAGTTTATGATATTGTAAAATATGACCTCAAAACCTTACTTTTAACTGAAATAGAGTAAATAATTTTAAAACTTATTTTCAGTGATTTTTTACTAATACAGTGGTGGCCACAATTGTAGAAGCCTTTTGGAAAAAAATATATTTTTGATGTTTCAGGGTTCGTAATACTGTTTTCTAAAGTATTAATCATAAAATTATACATCATAACTTTTTAAGTTCATAAGTTGTTATAATGCGAAACCAAGATTTAATTATTGTTTCTATATCTGGGTTTTATTGCTGGTTGTTTCTCCTACACAGGTTCCTTTAGCGGCCTCTATAGATTTTCCATCAGGTTAAGATCTGGTCTATTTTTCAGGATTATCTTGAAGCCAGTTTTTGCACTCAGTAGCCACACGGCATGGAGATAAATCCTGTTGAAACATAAATGCTTGATTACCTTGGTAAAGATCATGTGTGGAAGGCTTCAATTTGTGCACAAGTATTACCTACATGTATTTTTTTGGAATTTATATTTCTATTTATCACACAAAATCTGCCTACACCTTATGACGTCATACAACCTTATGTTATGATATAAATTAGGCGTTTCACTGTAGGTGGAATGCAATAAGGATGAATATCTTCGTCTTATATATCTTAGGCTATCACTACCGAACAGGAATATTTTTGTCTAATAACTTCA
Organism: Nephila pilipes; assembly: GCA_019974015.1. NCBI lineage: Eukaryota > Metazoa > Arthropoda > Arachnida > Araneae > Nephilidae > Nephila > Nephila pilipes. The sequence goes on from BMAW01015988.1 coordinate 117,412, forward strand.
AACAAAATTGTCCCATTGTTCCGTTGTCCAATTAATATTGGAATTTGCCCAGTTTAATCTTTTTAACCTTTATTTGAGAGATAAAAATTGAAGGTTTTGTAGAATTCTAGCATTCAGACCAAATGCCTTCAGTATGCGTCGAACAGTCATCGCGCTAACATTTACATTACATTAAGTCATTTCTTCTTCTATATTATTAGATGTTTTTGTTCTATCACGTAAGCTTAGTGTCTCAATTCTTTTTCATCAATCGTTGCTGTGCATCTTTTTCTACCTTTACCAGTTTCTTTTTGTACTGAATGAGTCAATATCCCTACAAAAATTTCGAAATACCTCCTTTGAATAAGTTTCCACCAATTTCTCTTCAAATTGATTCAAAACTGTAGTCTTGATTAAGTAATACCATTATTTTACATCACGTTTTAGGTGACTATTCAACTTTTTACGCCAGTTCTGTAATTTTATAACGTTTTACAATCTTAATATATGAAAAAAACACAATGAAAAACAACCAATTTAGTAGTTAGCTATGACTTAGTATACTGACAAATGACTACCTTTGAATTCCAATAAAAGATATCAAAAGTTGAATCCTATAGTAACATGAGTGGTTTATTGTCAAAACAATATGATACCTGACTAGCTCTCTAAATATTCAAACTCATTGGCTCATTCGAATGAAGGAATACTACTTTATATCAAATTAATCAAGTTGTGCTTTTTTCCCTTTCTATTTGGCTAAACCTTTTGATAGAATGTAGCTAACGAAACAAACTTTATTGCATTGTATTTTAAATTAAATTATCTTTTCAATGATACATAATTGTATGGCAATAACTCAAAAGTCTTTAAATATATGAGTCCTCAAACATCAAAAATAGATTTTTCTAAAAGGTTTAAGCAATTTTGACCACTACTGCACTTTAATTGAAAAATTATAGACATTCCCGATTTAAGGAATTTTTTAAAATGAAATGTAACATATTAATAATCTGAAACACTTTCATTTTTTCACAAAAAGATATACATTCAACTTGTCTGCAATCGATTTTAACATAATTGTTTTGTTCATTAAATAGTTCTTACGGATGAAATTACATCGATCACTTAATTTATTTAATAATTTGAGAATTTGTATATTTTTAGTTTCTGAGAAATTGTAATGAAAAACAATTGTAAAGAAATTGGTGGGTGGCCGGTACGAAGGATAATAATCTGTTGAAATAGAATTCTTTAAAAATATTTGGAATCAAATTGAGTTATTAGAGAAATAAATGATATGCGAGAGTTTTTCTTACAACTTTAGAATAAACCTTAAAAAATATTTGAGAAATCTTTATGACGAATTGTTAAAACACGCGTTAAATATTTTTAATGATTTAAAATGTTTTAATAACGTTATTAAAATCTACTATGATAGAGAAAAAAAATTATGATTCTGTATACAAACTGTAATTTTCTGATAAATTAACTGATTTCGTAACTTTCTATAAGCAAATTTTGCATTCAAGTCATTGAGTTCTCGTTCATTATAGATTAACAAATTGTTTCAACCTTCAGATGGGAAAGATGTAGTTAAAATGTTCGTGTTTTGAATTTTAAGCAAATCAAATACACACTTTAGAGTATGCATATCATATAATTTTGACATGCATTGCCTTCACGAGGATTTTTACAACAATCTTAATGTTTTCTGCAAACATTTCATGCTAATGTATGATGAAGTTTTAGTTCCAGCATTTTAATATGAATCTTTTTGTTCATTCTGATTTAGGGGGGGAATCCTTCATTGCAAGCGAAATACAGAGTTCACGATTTACCTTATAATAAAGCAGACTAAAAAATCAAAAATCTCAACAGTAATTATGAAAAAAGTTAAATCCGAAGTACCTGTAATATGACATTCATTAAAGTGCGTTTTATCCTTTGAAGCATCAAGTTTTCATGAGTTTTCACTGGATCAAAAATACGGTAGTTTAGTTTTATAAGCATGTAATTAGGTATTGTTATTTTTTTTTAATGAAAAAACTGTTCAACCTTTCAACAAGTCTAAAGTCACGAAATAAAAACATTTGATCCGTTTGAAATCAATGGTCCATTATTTCTAGGAACTAGATTTGATTTATCTAAAGAAATCCATAAGTTAACGAATGGGGGGAAAAAAGAATGCTTGCTTTCACATGATACCTTGTTCAGAATTAACGAATTGCTTTCTATCTTCACTGAAATTTTTAATTTCCCCCCTTTTACATTTGTGTTCTTTAATTACTTTGCATCAATGATTCATTCAAACATGCATTTCAGTTTATGACGTTTGTCCGTCACTATTCAGCTCTTGTGTCATGTCTCAATCTAATATATGAATCAAAAACTACTAAACTCTAATTGAAAACACGCAGGAATAAAACATATTCTTTATTTATTAGAACATGAGTGTCTAAACTATTACCGTTTGAGGGCCACAATGGAAAAAAAAATATTGCTGGGCCACACATACAATATTTTTTCAACAAATAGAAATAAAAATTAACTCTATGTAGTTTTATTAAAATAAATAAACTTCTTTTTATTATAAGTTTTTTTTTTTAAAATTTGAATTAGATATGTATAGGTGCCTTTTTATTTTAAATGTGTAAAAATTCCTTTTCATTTAGTTTGGATTTCATACAGATGGAAAAAATTCAAATTAATGAAATGGATGAATCTACTTTTGTTGAACAAGCAAATCGATATCGGGTTCAATAGACGAGGTTGCAATTCTTAATGCATTTTCAAGATGTTTGTCAGTGATTTTTGTCCTATTTTTGTTTTTTGTATGTTTCATTCTTGAAAATAATTGTTCACAAATATAGGTACTGCCAAAAGCTGAAGACATTAATAAAGCACGATTTTGAAAATTAGGATATTTATCGCTGGGTAGGTAATCTTTATAAAACTCCAGTAAAGAAAAATTCCCTAATTTTTCTTTCCGTCGAATGTCACTTTGCAGTTCAATGCATTCCGTTTGAAGATTTGAAGATTATTTATTTATTTCTAGAGAAAATGGGGTAGAAAATATGTTGAAATACTTTTTATTTTTTTCGAAAATCTTGAAATCAACTTTCAAACTCTTGAATTAAATCAAAAATTATTGCAGCATATTTTGTGCAACTCACAGGTTTATGTGCAGCCGAAGTACTAAAATGTGTCAATATATTACTTTTATTTAATTGTGCCAGAATTTCAACTTTCTTTCAAACGCTGTCATTGTTTTGAACATATTTATAATAAATAAATTTTTTCCTTGAAGTCTTAAATTTAAATCTTTCAAATGTTCTGTTAAGTCTACTAAGAAAGCTAAATCTGAAACCCTGTCTGCGTCCTCAAATTCATTCACAGGTTTCCCTTTTGTTTCCATAAATATTTTTATTTCAGTTCTCAAATCGTAAAATCTTTTGAGCATTTTCTCCTTACTGAGCCATCTTACTTCAGTGTAATGAATAACATCTGCAAATTCTGTGCCCATTATCTTAAGAAACTTTTGAAATTGTCTATGCTCTTATAAAGTTAATGGTTTTTATAACAACGCTTAATACAACTTTCCATTTTTAAAATTTTTCCACATAAATTGCCCTGATGTACAACACAATGATATGCCATCAAGATCGCATTGCCAGCAGCGAGACGGCTTCATTATTAACCATTTTAACGAGTCCCCTATTTTTACCAACCATGGCAAGGGCTCCATCGGTTACGATAACTGATAAATTTTTCATAGATAAGGAAAACCATTTCATCATCGTTTTTAATGCATCGAATAAATTTACAGAGTTGGTTGTGTTTTTTAACGATGCTAAAGCAACCATTTCCTCTGTGATATTAAGAAAGGCTCCCTTGGCCAAAAGGGTTACAAAATCGAAACATAATGCATTATACTGCATACAAATATTGTAATTCTTCAAACAATTCGCCATCGAGTGGATACACACATAATTCGAAACGCGAATTCTCATGGCATACTAAGATGTTTTTATTTAAATTTTTATTTCAGAATAAATGTAAACGAATCTATTATATATGAAAAATATTGCAAACATTTGTTTTTTTTTTAATAAAAATGTGTAAATTTAAATATTTTCATAATTTGCGTTTGGGCCGCACTTTAGACAAGCACGCTGTAGAATATCTAAGGTCGCTCTCTCTAAAATCTCAATCTTAATTTATGATTTAACTAAGAAATCTATCTTGCCACTTCACTGCGTAGCTTAATATATTCAGTGGCACTCTCTTCAATCGACAAAACTAATAGAATAATTTCAATCTGAATAACGGTTCTCAGACAGAAAGTCTTTATCCTCTACCTCCTTTCCTTTTCCATTAATTGAATACCATTTATATATCACAATATAAAATCACTATATTTCTATTATCTTCCAATTTACTTAATCATGTTTCTTTTTGGTTGGAAAGAAACTGTAATTTTATGCAATTCAGTTCAATTAAAGACCCCGAGGTCAGTAAGAGAAAACGCGAACAGCCCAACATACCTAATTCTGAACGAATTCATCGCTTTCTAACCGCATTTTTCACCACTTCTCTACCTGTTTTCCTTTACAACTTTAATGATTCAAATATACATCTAAATTGTGTGTCAAAGAAACGACATTTTAATATATCTAAATATTTAAAACAGAGGGCTCTTCAATAAAATTTGGAAAATTGAAAAAACATTTTAATTCACAAGGCCTGAAAGAATGGAATTCTTCTGATGTGATGGATGGAAATACATCATAAATACAGAATCAACACGCATGGCACCAAAATGTTTTTTAGATGGAACGGAGTTTTCTTGATGTAATTATAGATAACGATGTTTAGAAAAATGATTTAGGTAATCAACTGCTTTCAATTTCATTTATGTGTAATTATTTAAGTCACTAAGAAAAACAAGGATTTTTCCTATTTGTTTCGCGGTAGACGCAAATGATCGAGCCGCCCACACAGATAGCGGACCGAAGAAACGTTCAATAAGAACTGCAGTGTCCTAAAGCGCTTCTGAGGTAAACATGTACATAAATTTAATGCAACGAGCCCGAGGACGTCCGAACTTTCCGTGATTCGGTTCTCCGACTCCTCCCCTTTATATCGAATCAGATAATGGAAATTAATAATAGAGTCATCCGCAAACCTTTCCTCTTAAATCTCGTTGCTGCGAGAGCGAGGCGTCACGAAAAAGTGCCGCGCTTGACGTAAACGAGGCGCACAAAGAAAGCGTGTCGAATCAATAAGAAATTGCATCCACCGCACGCTGAAGTCGATCAATAGGGGGTAGCGGTCGATCCATTTTGTTGACCGACCGTTTCGCAGACGGATCGATAGCTCTCCAAAACAACATTTTTCGAATGTCCCCCGGATGGAAATGGGACGACGTGTCACGCGGCTCCGCCCTCGCTCTCCCTCTCTCCGTGCGCAATGCGACTGTCACCGGTATCTTACGCTTTTCTTTTTTTCTCTCCTTCCCTACATTCAAAGAGACTCGAAAAATTTCTCACGCAGTTTTTTTTAATGAGTTTCTGCATGAAAACGTTGGTCAATCTACTTTTACCTGCTTAAAAGCATCGGAAAATAAAAAAGAATTGTAATTATAGGTGAAAATAATCTCGGAGACAGTTAAAAACAGCTTTTGAGATGTAGTTGTAAAGATGTTGGCAGTGGTGCAATAATGTCCAATTCGATCTTAGCTAAATTAAAGATGCAGTGACGGATCTACATCTCTCGATGCCCAGGGGGCGGAAATCTTCCTCTGCAATGATCACCATACAAATTGTCAACTCAAATATATTATTAATATTTATTTCATGAAAATTAAATACTTAAAAGCATAACCAAAATTCTTAAGAATAAAGAGGATAACTCCGGCAAAAAACGAGTTTTTTGAACATGGCTTTTCTTTCAAACTTCATACTTATCGTAACATAATTTTTTTATACCTTAAATTTCAAGAGCAAAAGGAAACATTGAGTCAAATTGAATTTATTTAATAATTAGTTTTTACAATTTATTTTATTATTTGACGTTTATTAAATTATCATCTAAATAAAATGCGTGTAAGAGTTTTAGCTCAATTAAGCATTGTAAAGTGAACAAATATTGACTTACAAAAGGAGTAAAATAATTCAATAAAATTAAAATTAAAATCAAAAAATTATTTTTCTTCGATATTTTAATAAAATAATAATTAACGAAAGAAGCAATGGCCCCTTCACCTTGGCGACGGATTTGGCGAGAAACGGCAAAAAATTTAATTATTTAAAAAACTAGTTTTAATCCGTTATTTATTTTTTTTATTAATTATGATTAAATATCATACTGTCATCCCAAACATCGTGTATAGAAAATTTCAGCTCAGTAGAGCGCTTTAAAATGTGAGATAAAAGCTTTTAAAGTTTTGACCTTCACATACAATGAAAGTGGAAGAAAATCCTTCGAAAACATACTTGTAACGGCCCTCCTTCATTATTCAACTCCACAAATATCTTAAAATCTAATTGTATAATTAGTGATTTAACAAATTCCCGCAGATGAGAATGCTAATAAAGGACAACTCAGTTTATTATCAGTCAACACAGAATATGCAAGATATCACATTCTTTTGAATCTCTCTTAACTCAGTTAATGCTAAATTATATAATAAAGTCTTATTTTGTGAATTAGCATTAACTTTTTATTATTCTGTCTTTCTTTTTTCCTTTCAGTTCTATTCTATGGTATTATAATTTAAAAATTATTATCCTTTTAATTTAAATCATTATACTTATCTTCGTGTAATTCACTTGATCCTGTTTCATTTTGGTTGGCAAGGAGCTGTATGTTGTCTATACCATTCAAGTTACCAAAAGGTTCCACGAGTTAGTGAAGAGAAAATCGTGAATAGCCCAATGTCACTAACTTACGTCACGCAAATAAACGTAAAAATTTCAAAAAGCCTATTAATATGCCCTTTTTGATGTTTTAAAAATGTTTTCAACTTTCCTGCCAGTAAAAATAAAGCTGAAACTTTTTTTTACTAGCGAGCTTTGATTTTTGAAATATTTTTTTATAACTTGATCAAAATTAATATTTTTAGCTCAATTGTATGTTCAGCGAAAGCATTACCAAACCATTAAGCCATACTTGACTTCTTATTGATCGAAAAGATAGCTTTTAATTTCAACTTCAACTCTGAACAGCTTCTCTCGCAAGAAGGGACTGAAGCACAAACACAATAAAGTCTTTAGTACCAAATATAAGTTAAAGACTGATATTCTTGAAAATCCATTTCCATAATAAACGTTAACACTTTCAATGCAGACCACATTTTATAAGGTTTTATTTAACTCACACTGTAAATGGATTGGGTTAAATCTTTAAAAGCTTTTTCTCACATTTTAAAGAGATCAATTGAACTGAAATTTTCTATTTACGTTTGTTTTGGACGACAATACGACAATTTAATTATAATTAATAAAAATCAAATGAGTAAAACTAATTATTTAAAGAATTAAATTTTATGCCAAATTTCTCGCCAAGTCGCCAAATCCGTCGTTTGACAATTTATCGTTTGCCTTAATTTAGTTACATTTCGTTTAAATATATTAAATTTAATAACATAATTTATCGTTTGCTTTAATTTTAATTACATGTTGCTTAATTGATTAACATAATGCATAATTGAACTAAAAGTTTTACACGCGTTTATTTTAGGTAAATTTAATAAACGTCAATGAATAAAATATGTTATTAAAACTAATTATTGAATAAATTCAATTTGACACAACGTTCATTTTTGCTCTTTAAATTTAAGGTGTAAAAAATAATGTTACGATAAGTGGAAAGTTTGAAGGAAAACCCATGTTCAAAAAACTCGTTTCTTACCAGTATTATTAACTTTTTTCTCTCTTGAAGAGGAAGTCTTAACTTTTCAATTTCTCGTAAGATTTTATTTTCTTCTACCTCATCAGAAGTTTCCGTGAGGCTTGAAATCAACTTAACCCTTCCTGATCAGAGGCCTGGGGTGATCCTCCCCTCCTCTTTGATATGCATGGATGTTTTAGTTTTTTAAGTATGATAAAAGCTTCGGAACACTTAAAAATCTACAAGGATAAAAAATCTTTAATCCTATTTTTCTTCATTGTCGGTAGGTACGGATCTATTTCTGTAATTCATGGAGATAATGTCTAGATAATTTCGTGTCATTTGTCCATTGCCCTGGACTATAGATAAACGTCAATAGTATAAATTAGTTTTATTCATTCGTTGTTCTGAAGTCAAATAAATTTTTGATGAATGACCCAATAGTATTCAGAGAGGTTGCTAGATAATTCAGTGCTCTTAGCAATACGAAAATTGAGAAAGATACGCTTTTGTATAACATTTCCTCAGCACAACAGTAGTTTTCGTGCTTTTAAAACCATAGTGGAATGATTTCAAAGAAAAATTCGTTTTCGTATTGCTACAATTTCAAATAAAGAATAAATAATTAATTAATTATAATAAAGAATTCTGGTTGAATTTTAAGACTTGGAGGATTTTTAAATTCCGATCTTCGAGTGCTACGAAATTAACTAACAAACTCAAACTAAGTAAGACAAAAATTCTGATTTCGGTGACTTCATGGGATGATATATATTTAAAATTAATGAAAAAAAACCTTAATATTCATTGGAGGTAACATATGAAAATACAAATAAATAACGTATGAATACAGAGCATAATTCATATTCACTGCTGTTCATAATCTATATAAATGCAATACAATTCCATCATGGTTAAGTGAAAAAAATAAATATATGAATAAGCTTGGAAATGTACACGAGGAGGCATCGTTAAATTTTAACTATTAGAAGAAAATGACAGAGATATCCTGTTAAAGTTTATTCCAGGTATTAAGAGATCCTTGTGTGCATAATGTGGTAAATTACAGCTATTCATGTTGATGTGTTTGATTTCAGGAAACCGCAGATTGAAGTAACGCTCAGTGTGGAAAAAGAGTTCCATCTGCGAGTTCTACATTGACAGTATTCGAAATGTCAGGATGAATGGATGAATTCATGGCACTGAATTCTCAAGAAATATATTGTGCCAAACACAAGGTCAACGGATTAAAAATGCTTTTCCAAGTTAAAACCATTTAAAATTGTAGGTCAAGTTAGGAAACATAATCAAATTATACGTATGCGGTAAATCCAACGCCATTTATAATTTGAAATAAATTTGGTTGGGGATTTTCTCCAGCCAAATCAATTAAAGAAAGTGAGTAGGAACTAAAATGTTTTATATGTGAACAGAGCTAAAAACTGAGCTTTCAATTAAAACAGTAAGAGTCTGAAAGTAAGAGGACAAACACGTACGAAATACCATAACACACAGCGATAAATGCATTTCCTTGGATGGTAACTATGTAGAGAAGTCTTAAGAATAACAAATGAATTTAGTACTTTCCCGTTGTAGAGGCATCCGTCGATGACTCGGCAAGCGATTAAGAAATATCGCCAAGTTAGATTGAATCTCTGTTAGGTAGGTTCCACAAGCTTGGTGACGATCTTGACGAAATCGCAACTTGTCGGGGCCGTTAAGGTACAGGGGAGGGCAATAAAGTTTCTACCTCGATTATTTCTTAGTAATAATTTAAACTTAATGACATAACAATTAAAACTTCGTGATACTGTGGATTACTTCAATGTGCGGCTTCTTGAAACCAAACCAATCAAGACGAAAAACTAATTAATATGCAGAATAAATTTTATCCAGACGCCTCCGTTATGTCTTAGTCATATTTAAAACTTAACGATAGCCTCTCTTTTATATAAATGTGAGCAAAGCTGGAAAGAAAATTGATTCAATGTTTTGAAAAACCGAGATGAAACAGAAGTTTTCAGAGTAACCCATGAACTGCTACTACTCGTATTGCTCGTGTGTTCATACTTTCTACCATCATTTTATCAATAATAAGCAATCTTACCTTTTTATAAACATTTTTAAAGCTGAAAACCACTAACGGCATAGCATGCATGCACTCACCTGCCAACTGGGGTCGGCATTCCGGTAATACATAAAGTTCTCTTTAATCCATTTGTAAATGGCCGATAGAGTCATTTTGTTCTTGTTGGCCTTCATGGCCATGCAGATGAGCGTCGCGTACGAGTAGGGGGGCTTCACGGTGCCGTTGGTCTTGTAGTCGACATCCTCTACGGCGGGGGGTTTGCTGCAGAAGGACACTTTGGTTCCTTTGCTCGCCCTCTCCGCCGCCCCGCACGAAAAGAGAAGCCCCTTCGAGTCAGGGGAAGGCACGGGACTGGCGGGAGGCGTCTCCGGTGTGGGTGCTCCGAACTTGGTCATGATGTTGAGGTTCTGTAGCCAGTTGAGGTCGGTGAGACAGTCATCCACTGCCCCCAAATCGTCCACCTCCGGGTTCTGCTCGCGCCAGTTCTGGTGGAATCGCAGGGCCATCTCGTCCTTCGACACGATGGGCATCTTGAAGGTCATCTCCTCAACACCATGTGCGAAAATAGGTACCTTAAAAAGTCAAAATTTCGCTGTTTGAAAGGATTCAGCTTATAGTTTGCTTATAATGATAACACAGGTTTAACTTTTTTTACATTAAAGGTGCCATGCTACGAGAACTTTGACTGATAAAATGTCCCTATAACTTAAGCAGTTATCCAATTCTGATAAAAATCAGGAAACACTCGCACAAACTGTATATATACACACATAGTACACACACAAAACACAAATGGAAAATTTCAAAATCATACAACATTCTAAGAATATACAAAACTAATGAAAAACAATTAAAGGGGGAAAAAAGCTAAATATTTAAGGAAATCACTAATAATCAAACAAATATAAATGTAAATCAAATAAAAATTTATTTAAATAGTTAAACAATCTAAAATTTAAAAATCTACCCCCCTCCCCCCCAAAAAATATTACCCAAACGATTTAAAATAAAGTGATAGAAAAATGGAAATACTGTAGTTAATACTGTTCCATACTTTGAAGTGGAATAATGAGTGTTTATACCAGTAATTACTTATCAACCCTCATACTTCAACAAATTATATTGTATAAAATATGGTAATAATAGAAAAAAAACCTGCAAATTCAGAAATTCAAACACAGAATAAAAGAAGGTAAACATTGAAAATATCTTCAATTTCCCTACAAAATTAAAAGGATAATATTAATTAAACCACAAAAAATAAATTACGAAAAAGTAAACAATCTAAAAAATCTAATGTAATAAATAATTACCAGTGACGAGTCATCATATATACATGCGCGTGTGTGTTAAAATTTACATCCTATAACTTAAGAATACTACATATTTCAGTCTTTTCGTTTTAATTGTTCAAGCTTAATCATTTGATTAATTATAACAATTTTATTTAGTTTATTTTTTAGATTATATCAGAACTGTAACTTTACCTATTAAGTACCTCCGCAAAATTCTAATCATTTCCTTATTAATCGATACAAATTCTTTTTTAAAAACCCTTCAAAAAATAATTTGTAAAAATAATATTCTTTTTACTGGTTTTTTTAAGTTTACTTGCTTTGTACTTTTTAAAATTTGATGAATAGGAAACAATAAGAAATAAAAAAAAAAAAGTTTTATATTTCACCTGACAAATTTAGAACAAATTAACATTTTTTTTCGCTTTAATTTCTCAAATTTTATCTTTTGTAGTTGTTATTATACCCAAAATATTTAAATAATTTTATCATTTATTTTAGCATCAGCCAGTAAAACAATGATACATGAACCGAGTGTTGTAAGAACTTGAATACTGACAGAACTTCAATTTTTTAAATTTTCACCTTAGTTAAAACTATCAACGGACCTATTGTATTAAATACTTGAAATACCTTTCAATTTTCATCCAGATAACTTAAATATGGTTCAGGAGTTCAGTGAAGTATCACAGCATGGAATGCTAAAAATTATATGGCTGTTTGACTTTACTGTTACTATGGCCAAATTTTATGTCTCCAAGCGGGGTTAAATACTCATTAATTTACTAGTAGCTAAACGAAATCAAAAAATACTTATACATGTTTCAATCATGTATTTGAGGTCTAGACTAAAGTGAAGAAAAGAAGAAAAAAGTAAGTTTTGAATGTTTTTTGAAATTGAAATTTGTAAAAATACACATATTTTAAGGATTAAAATACATTAAATTCATCTGAGATATCTTTTTCCTAACTATCTGAGGTAAACATTACAGTTAATTATTTATTAAATATAATTAAATTACGAGAAATTATAGTAATATTCTTATAAAATAAATGAATTACATTAATAAATGATATTTCTTCAAATTAAAAGTATTTTGATATTCCTAAGATATATTTAAATTAAGATATAATTAACTAAACTTCATATTTAGCTCCACAAAGAAAAAAAATTTCTAACCTTGTTAAAAAAAAACATATAACATGTTCAGTTCTTCCGCAGAATGAATCCAAAGGTATCAAAAAAAGAAATAATGGTTGAATTCAAAGGAGTGCGAGATATTTATTCACAGCAATATTTATTTTCAAGCTATACCATACAGGTAGTTAAATTAGATAAAATCCTATGTTAACCAACGCTTTGGCGACGGAAAATCAAATGGCGCCAAATCATCCCAAATGTAAATTTGCAGTAAAAAAAAGGTCAAATAGGTTTACTTTACAAGGGCTGTAATTTCGACAAATCTATCGTGCTTTTGGTTTTTTGTTGCCAAGGTGTGGACTAAAATAGTACCTAACCGTCGAATTAAGAAGCAATCGTTTGGAAGCCTCGAGCCGAAAACCGATGATCTAACATTTGTCCTAAAATTATGAATAATTTTACCCCAAATTATTAGTAATTTTTTGGAGATTCTACATTATATATTAATTAACTCATCGATTTGTTGAAAAAAAAAGAACTTAATTATTAAAATTATATGTAATAAGTAACTTAAAAAATTTTAAAATAAAAGTTTCATTTTGCCATTATATTTTTCAAAAACAAATTTCATTTCTAGTGAAAGCAGGCATGGACGGTGAAACATACAAACCCAAACTTTTAACTTTATATTCTAGACAAATATTTAAAAGAATGTAATTGTACATATTTATTTGCGTTTGTTGCTATACTATTTAAGTTTGATTTTAAAAAGAAAGATTAAAGAGGAGTTTTGTTCAAAAGAACAGATAATAGAAAAGATTCATTCATCAGGAATATAAAACAGCATCTTCCATCTCTACTTTAAACAACGTAATATTATTTTGCAGTTTAAAAATTCAAGTTTTGCTGCATATGTTTAGCTTTAGAATATTAACAGATAATAAATAAGAAAACTGCAGAATATTAAACCTTCCATTTTGATATGCACATGGAATGAAATTAAAACAAAGTAATTTCGATTTTATTCGCTTAGCTACGTATATGTTACAGTAATTCTGTGTCTTCCTATACTCATTTAACTTTATTATGTCTGCTGTTAGTCCGTTTGAATTTTATCTCATTCGGTCGTTTCTCCAATATTTGAAATATGCATTGGCTTGAAAATTTATCAGGTAATCCACCTGAGTACAATATTATAATCGACTCTAATTTTATTTTCAGAGCATAAACTAAAAACAAATACACTGATGCCAACTTTCAACGATAAAAAAATAAAGCTGGAGTTTTTGCGATAAAAATCAATTTATTAAATTAAATATTAAAATTAAAGTAAACGATAAAATATTAAAGAGGACAATAATATTCTTTTTAGTTATTAAAGTTAAAGTAAACGATACATTATTAAATTGAATATATTTTAAGCTAAATATAATTATCGTTGTCTAAAATGAAAATACAAATAAATGTTTACGTATTAATCTATTCATAACTATCGAATTGCTCGCGTCGATGTCTAAGTACTTTAGGATTAATAAGATTTGTATGGGAGGATGGCTCAGTGGCAACAAATTTTAAAAATGAGAGGATCGTAATTATAGTAAAACAATAACATGCTTTATTATTTCAGCGATCATTGGCCCCTATGTGCATGCTAAATGGTACACCATTATACATGATTAAGATACAGTTCATTATTTTCGTAAGAGCGACAATCACAACCATACTTTAATACCGCTTGTAAAAGTTGTACTTTATGCACATATTTCACTGCATAAGAAGCAACTATATGCTCCCGTCACTGTTCAACATTGATACTGACATTGGTGAGAAAGTACGAGAATCAATTGGCACTCGCCAAGCCGAAACATACTGAACAAAATTGATTATATTCATCCCCTTATAGGAATATTGTATTTCTTATGAGAGTACTATTCCTGCATGAAAGAAGTATCTTTGCGAAAGCTACTCATTTTTATGTTGCAGGAATTGATAAGTGAACTAGTAGATGAAAAACTAAACGAATATTCTAAAAGAGCATTAAAATTAATCTTTTTTAAAAACATCGAGAAAAAGTGAAATTTTTTTTGGAAGTGTTCACGTTATAACGTGGTTTTTATGGAGTTTCCCCTTTTAACTAAAACTTCGGGACTTTTATGTGATGATATCAGAATTGAAAGTCTCTCCCAATGGATGAGGTGTGACTTATGCAGATTAGATTGAAATTAATGAAGTGTAATTTGATAAATTGCCTTTGTCAGCAGCGATGCATTAAATTTGAAGTCCTTTAGTAGTAGAGAGAGTGAATGCTATAAGCGAAGGAATAGTTAATATATTGAGCAGTGTAAGGAGTGATCAGATCAAAACCAGGAAGGAACTGCGTAGGATATGTGAATCGAAACATCATCTCTCCTGATCCATTTAGGTCTGGAACCCGAATGGTTCGGTAAGATAGTAATCTTTATAAATTTCCAGAATCGAAGGCGTATAGGATCTCTTGCCACAGATATAGTTGGTTAGGGATTGATTATTCTAAGATCTGAATAAAATAATTTTGTTATAATTACTGAATGACTTTTTATTCCTTGTGCTATTTATTCGAAACTTTTCTTTTACTGAATTGCAATGGATAGTGAAGGACGTAATATCGCAGCGATGCAACATTTTTATGAGAAAAAATTAGATTCTCTCTGCATTTTTGAGAATCAAACTTTCTTTTAAAAATTGCATATTTAGACATCAAGGAAGAAAATTAATTCCATTCACTTCATATCCAGGTTCAGATAGTAAAAAATAAAAAAATTGGTTGTGGGAATATAAAGAATGGCTATTTATCTAGCTATACAAGTACACATATGATAAAATATTTCTTCTCCAAAGCATTATTATCGCAATTGATAAACAGGTAGAAAGTATTTCCAATTTTTTTCCCTTTGAAACAGACACGTTTTTAAATATTTAATACCCACAAATTCATTTTTAAGGGAATTAATTAACATTTAAATTACCGTGCACATTTGTTTAAATTTTTTTGGTTTGTTTTCGCTTTTGTCAGTTTTTATCATTTTTTACGCATGTTGAAAATTTGTAATGATTTTTACGTAATTATTTTTCTTATGCTTTGAATGTAACACGTTAACAAATTTAACTCTATTAATTTGATTCATTAAAACTATAAATAATTTTTTTTTTCTGTTTTAACAATCGCTCAATTCTAAAATAGAATTTGTAGTTTTTGTTAAGAATTAGATATTTAATTCTCACATTCCAATTCGTCTGTTGAAAAAAAAAAAACACCCCTCTCTCTCTCTCTCTCTATATATATATATATATATATATATATATATATAATTCCTTTATTTTTATTTTAATGAAGTTTTTAATACATTAATAATTGTTTTTTTTTAAATATATTAAGTATTGAGTTTTTCCAATAATTTTTCCATACTTTTTATAGTAATTTAAAGCATATACTTTTTTTTGGTTTCCTTAAAATGAATCAAACAGAATTTTTACTTTGGTGGTGAATTTATTCATGGAGATGGCGTATTGTAATGAAATTGATTAAAGTTTACTGTTTGTTTTATTTTTGTAATTTTTGATTTTATATTTTTATGCAATATGTTCTAGAATTTTTGGATTAGGTAAATAATTTCAGTCTGCGTCCTTGTGATTTTTGGAAATACTTTCTGCATGTTTATCAATTACGATAATAATACTTTGGAGAAAAAATATTTTATCATATGTGTACTTGTTAAAAATAGTGCAACATTTTATATGCATGATAATGTGTCGTTGATAATTATTTTGTCTCATTGCATTTTAGTATCCTTATCTTTGTGATATAATTATTGATTTAATTAGTTTAACTCTTTTTTAGTTAATGTTTTTAATTAGTGTTAAATATTTTTGATGATTATGTAATTGAATTTTGGCATTTTGAAGTGCGATGAATACGTTTCCTATGTTTACCCTCTTTCTTTTATCTGTGGTTGAAATTTTGGTTTATTACCATCGTTTGATACTGTAAATCCCTAAAATACGATAGCTAGATCTGTAATTACCCTTAAAAACACATTGCATTTGCAAAGCATGGAACATTATTAATTATATTGTTTCCATTCTTCTAAATTTCGGTGTTTCTATTATCTTGCTTTGTTTTAAATATTCTGATTTTTAAATAGTTTGTTTTGAATTTCGGTATTTTAGGGTTTTAATTTTTTGGATTGTATTATTATTTGAGTAAATTTTTGTTTGATTCGCGTAAATGTTATTTTAGTTTGATTTTTATTTTCAACTATTTACTTTTTTTCTTCTTTTAATTGTTTTAATTGCTCTTAAAAATGTTTATAAAAGGTATTATATATTTTTGGTAAGTTGTATTTATTTAAAATATTTAGATGTTTGGATATTATTTATGATAACAACAGCATTTGCCTTTAAATAGGCAAAAAGTAAAATAGTAATTTTTTTTGAATTTCTTTAAGTAATGATTGATGATTTAAATCTCAAAACGAATAAACGAAAATTATGTTCTGATCTCTAAAGTTCTAATCTCAAAAACAATGTCAAAAAATAAGTCTTCACCCTGCATCAAAACAAAACGATTTAAAATAGGAAAAACACCAAGAATATCGAATTCCAATTCTATTAATGTTTCGGTTTGAAAGTGAAATCAATGTGAAAGAACTGAAGAAAGGTTACACAAGAAATACAGTTTCAAATGAAGCCCGTGTTATGTAACAAATATTGTCACCCAACCTTGACTCGAAAGAGTGCGGTCTTCTGATGGGTGTGGTACCCTTCCGAGAAGAGATAACGTCGCCTGCCTGATCTGTCTTTTTAGACATGCCCCCCCTCGCTGTACCCGTGCGCAACAGCCTGACACTTCTCATGCATCACGATTTTTTTCCGACATCGTATCCTGCATGCATGACAAACGTTTCTGCTCCACAACTCGAGGTACTTTATGGAACTTTGTTCTCACTGTCTCTAGCAGAGTAAAATATGTTTTCATATATCTGGTAGCCCACAGATATAAAAGCCCACTTCATTCAAAAAGTATCCTTTTTCAGCAAGTTGAGAGGTTGCGCTAGTCGCGATTTTCTCTTCATTAACCACAGGGACTCTTATCACTTTGCATCGCATAAAAATAACTCCTTGCCAACCAAAATTAAACGTGATTAGGTAAATTAGAGGAAGGCAGAAATGCAGGGAATTGATTTAAGGGTAGTGGTATATAAGTAAAATAGAGAAATAAAGTAAAAAAGGAAAGCGAAGGGAGATGGATAACAGAAAGCTGATAGTTATTTGTAAACTGAACTGAATCATTGTTATTAATCGCTTGTATTGACATTAAGTAAAAGCGCCTCCTAGTTAGAGTAATAGGAGTTGAACCTGTATGATTGAATTGGAACGAGTGATTTTGTAAGCTAATACCTTATTATTTGAATATAAGTTAGGATTAATTAAGTTGAGAAGTGTTCCAGACAGAGCGATCTTGCACATCCTTTGTTGATAGATAATAAACTGTGTTGTCTTGTTCTGACGTATCTTCAAATGGAGTTTTGAGCTTCTTGACTGCTTAATTAGACTTTAAGATGTCCATGGAGCTAAATAACGAAGAAAGGCAGTTGCAAAGTTCAATCGTTCTTTTGATTCACATTTAGTTTTTTTTAATAATAATCCTTATCCGCTTGTTACATTTCATTATAACAAGGTTCAATATTACCCGACCATTCATTTATTTATTTTGATTGTAGAAACTTCTTCCGCACTTCGGGAATAGAATTCGTAGCGGCCGGAATAGTGGAGAGGTCATGATCTTGGAATATGGCCGGTGTTGTTCATGGGTTGGAAATTCTAATGCCACAAAACCCCGTCGGGAAGCGGGCCTGATGTACTTCAAATCGATCGAGACTCAAAGTCCTTACTTTGGGATGATGTGGAAGTCAAGACAGTGGGATGCCAGTTCATGTATTGTCCTCGCCAATTGACCATTTTTCACCCTTTTGTTATTTCATTGGCTCAGTATAAATAAAATGGAATTAAAACTGATATATTTAAAATTTTAAAAATGAAGGTTGTTATTGTTTTGTCTCATCCATATTTAATTTATACATTTTATTTTAAATTCAAAATAATTAAATTAAAACGAATCGCATTAAACACAGAATATTTAACCTGTTTAAATTAAACGTCTGATTTTTAAATTACTAAGAATATTTTCCAACTAAACTGCCGCTAATCATTAAAAAGAAAGAGAAATGAGAATAAGCAAAATAACAGAGTCCTTTCTTCCTCATTTGTCTATTATTTAGTTAAACCTTATAAATTATACTAAACTACGTTCGGACAAGAAAAACTCATGAAACTTCACATTCACATACTAACGGAACAATTAACATATACAATAAGTATATGTTAATTGTTCCGCATATACTTTCGTTTACTTTTTCATGTACTTCCATTTAAATAAACATACGCTTTCAAAGTAATAAGCGATGCATGTTTAGCATTAATAAGACATATTTTCTACTCTTTTTCATTCTAAATAATAAAAAATTTGTCAGCATTTCTTATACATCGGTACATATTGTACTAAAACTGAACTGAATTCACGAGAGCAAATATTTTTTGAGAAATAATTTATTCATTTTATTTTAAATTTCAAACGTAAAAAGTTAAACAATATTCATGTATATATATATACACATACATATGATATATACACATACATACACACGCATATATATATTTGTGTGTGTGCAGTTGAATCATGCTTTATTTTCCCACACCTTGACAAACATTTTGACATCTTTCATTCCATAATGTCGCTTCTATCTACATAGCACGAGTAATAAATTTCTCGTAAATTTTCCTCGGTGCAGCGTGCTCAATGAAAGTGACATATTATAGCCCCCCTCGTTAAGCGGAACGACATTCCGTCGTTGGGCAAACCCTTAAATCGTCTGGGACCCATCTCCGTGTGTCATCAGCTAATGGTCCTTCTTTCGTTCGGATGGCGATATCGATCCGCCGGAACGTGTTTGTAATTCTGCCCCTCTGGAGAGAGCGGTGGGCGGGACCAGGAATTAGTATGAAAATGGCATCATCACCGAGAGCCATTCACCTCGTTTGCATGAGACCGTCAACGAAGACATTTGCAATTCCGAGAATAAGGCCTTGGAGTTTTGGGACTCCAAATGACGCTTCCTAACTTGCCTAGTGCAGTTGACCACCCCATAGCTTAATAATCGTTCCCGCTAAAGTGTGTTGAGCTTAGAATTTTATTAATCAAACTCTACGGGAGATGGAGACTTAGAAAATATTAAATCGATCCATTAAATTAAATAATCTACATTACAAACTCTAAATTTCATTGAATAGTAACAAGCCTCTACACCGGGGAACAGATAATTCAACTGAACAGAAATGAGGAAAATAAATGCAGGTTGTAATTAAACAAAATATGAATTTCAAACGATTGTCCTTCAAAACTCGGTTTCTGATCCGTTCTCTAATTTAAGATATCAAGTAATAAAGACTAACTCCAATTGAAGACACGTAAGAACAAAACAAAATCCATTATTAGTTATCACTGTAAAATAACTAATGTCGCAATCTCTCTCGGATTTCAACCCAAATCACAATCCTAATTTATGATTTAAATAAGAAAACTTATCTTAAGAACAGTTAACTCATTCTTAATTGCACACTCTCATCAACAGTAACCACGTAGCTTGATATTTGGAGTAGAACTCTCTTCAATCCACGAAACTAACAAAGGAATTTCAATTAAAATAATAATTCTCTGCCAGCAAGTCGTTGTCTTCTATATCTCTTCGTTTTCCATGAATTATATTTTCTTTATGTATCTTTATAACTATATCACTTCGTTTCATTTCTATCTCTAATTAATTCGCTTAATCTCGTTTCATTATGGTTGGGAAGATATTGCAATTTTATACAATTCAAATCGATAAAAGTCCTTGCGGTTAAAGAAGAGAAAATTGCGAATAGCTTAACTTCACGTTCTCTCGCGTATTTCCCATCAACTAACTCTTGGAGAGCTTCATATGACGTTATTTGATTTGAGAAATCCTTCCAATAAATGAACCGTGACTTAAGCAAATAAAATTGAAATGGGGAAGTGTAGGGAATAGGATTGAGAAATTATGTAACATTTATAAACTGCTGAGGCTTAATAGTACGAGCTGTGGTAGAAAGAGCGATAGGAAGTTTACAACGATGAATTCAGAATTCCTTGAAGAGACGAGTAAATGACGTCAGAATTCCTTGTTGAGTGTAGACATTAATACCTTTTTTTTAATTGTATATCGTGGGATAAACAGGCCGTGGAGTTCTTATTTGAAATAACAAATTAATACTCCAAAGGAGAGAGAAACATGAGAAAGAAATAAGTGAAATGGTGATCGCGCATCTATAAATGAGCAAAAAAAGAAGCACAAAGTTCGAGCAGAATTCTTTTACGAAATCGGAACCAACAAGTTCACCGATCATAAAGCGAAGATCACGAATTTCGCCTCAAAGACAAGTAAAAGCTGATAAAAATACGATTAAGTGGTACTTACCAAAAAGTTGTTTTTGAGAAGTATCCTTTGAAATTATTTTATTACTCCCTCCCCCTCTTTTTTTTTTAGACTTGAAGGTTTGGATTGAATGTGAGTCTTCATTTCTCGGAAAGTGAAATGTTCTAGTTTTGATTTTCATGTAAGATATTATTTTCAAGGTTTCGCGGTCATTGATATTAGTTGTTCACTCAACCATTTTTACTGGTCAAATTTTAAAGGAAATTATGGCGGATTCATGGAGCTAAGAACCCATCAGTTTAAATAATGGAAACTTAACCAAAAGGTTTTTTTTCTTCCATTAAAAGGAAATTAGCATGTCATCATTTTTTTACTAATTACAAAATGACCCATTCCTTATTGGTCGAGGAAACTTCACGAGTTATTTAAACAGATTTAATTTGGATCCAGTAAATTTCTGTGACTGCAGCATTGGTGGCGAGTAAAAAATGTAGAACATGGGCCTCTTCTGTGTTCTAATTTGTCAGCAAAAAAAAAAAAAAAAAAAGACCCTAAAACTGGCTCTAAAAGACACGTTTTAACAAGCATGTTTCCAAGAGAAACTATTTTTATCAAGTACTTACATATAGAATAAACTATTCTCGAGATTTCATATTGAGTTGAAGTATTTTTACTTTACAATAAAGTGTGGAAATCGCTATGACTTTTAAAAGAAAATTCCAGAGTTCAGAACTCGAACTACGAGTTAAATTTCTACTAAGGTAACATTCTGCATTATTCAATTTATAAAATGTCAATATATTTTCCTTTGAGTCACAGTGTTTAGATGAATGTCTTAATTTTTGCTTATATTTGTATAAAATGCCCTTTTGACAATAAATATATACACTAAATTAGCTCTTCTCCTGGGATTTTTGTATTATTTTGAAGCCCCATAATGTCATAAAATATGCATTTGTAGGCAAATTTTAAATTAATTCAAAAGCTTTTCTTCTAAGATTTATTGTTACCTTAAGAGTATAAATTTTTTTTTTACTTGCACAAGTGATTTCGATGACAATTAAAATTAATGCCAGAAGAGCGCTAAAGAAATACGATGTTGTTAATACCGATGTTGGAATATTTCTATTATTACTCAATTTCTATTAATACCGTATCTCGTGTTTTAATAATTTCGCAACTCCGCTATTCCGAGTTAACGGGATCCGACTACATGACGAAAACTTATTCAAAGTAAACACAACGGATTGTAAACTCGTAATTTTCGGAATATCACAAACACAGCTTGGCAAGAAAAACAAACGTTCAAGCTTGTAATTGTCAGCTGGGTCATTGAACAATTACCGAGACCCTCAAGCATTTTCACAACTCCAGCTTTTTTCAGAGTTTTACGTATTCTAACTGAGAGCATAGTTTCAATTCGCTTTAAAAATAACCTATGTAAGCCCACGTGGCAGAAATTGTCTGCGCCTTGAATGCTGCTTTAATTCGTGCTGATTTTCAAATAGCAGACGATCTAGGTTATTTATCAATTAAAGTCAATGCAATAACACAATCGTAACATGTCGGAGAGTTTTGAAATAAAGTAAATATTTCAATGCACGAGTCATGAGCAAACACAATATATATGAAACTAGAAGAGGAAGTTCACTTCAATTTTTGCTTATATAGACAAACCAACATTGGGAAATGAGTTTGAGCTCCCCAGAATTTGAAAAACGAAGGAATGGAATGAAATCATACAAACTATAGTAAAATACAACATTTTTAGCATCAGAAAAGTAGGAGTCGTCAGAAATGTACAGAGCTAGGCTGGGAAATTTTAACGTATCCACCTTACTTCCCAGACCTAGCTCCTTCTGATTATCTCTTGTTTTTCTCTCTGTAGAATTTTTTGAAGAAAGCAGATGTAAACCAAACACTAACTTGAGTTCCTAGCCACCAGAGACAAAACATTTTCCAAAAATTGCACTTACAAATTACCTTCTTCTTGGCAAGAGGTACTTCACAATAAAAGAAATTAGAGTAATAACTCTTCTTAGGGACATCTCTATTGCAGGGACAATTCTGTTGGTTCCGGTTCCTTTGAATATAGTACATGTAATTACTTCTTATAAAGGGACACCTCTATTTATGAGACTAAATGCCTTGGGCAGTGGGGATCCTGTGCTGGGAGGCACTACTGTATATTGTAAAATAAATATTATTAAATGTATGAAAAATGAATTTTTTTTTCTTTCGTTTCGCAAAGGGTCTGGACTTTTCCGTACACCTAATATATATTATGTTTCTAATCTTTATTTTTGGGACGTAAATACGCATACCGCTATGAACAAAGCGCATAAATATAGTTCACATTCATTACCTAGGCGCACATCCTTATTTGGAAAACTTAAAGTTTGAAATATAAAGTACAACCCTTCCACAACTTCTTGCGAGTAACTCAATATCTTTCTTCGCTAAAAACAAACAACGACCTTAATTCTCCACCGAAAGTATCCAAACGAGTCCCCGTTCTCCATTTTAATCTCATAACGTCTATTTACAAACACCGCTTTTTGAAACCCTTTTCTTTACTTTTCCACTCATGTGATAACAATGCGATTAACTGGAGAGGAATGGACGGCAAATGTAAACAAACTTCTCCGTGGGAGATTAGCCGAGTTTGTTGACAAACTTTGCTCGCTGAGAGAGAGAGAGAGAGGATGCGAAAGAGTTGCTTAACGGACGGATCGCGTGATCGAATCATCTTTCCTAACCCCCGCGTCTGCCACTAGGGAAGAGAGGACTTATTAGGCCCTGCGGAGTGGCTAAATTACCTTCCACGTGTGTGGGAACCGGATACACCCCCGATTCTCAGATTTGTGGGTACAATCTATCGTGTAACCTTGTTAATTACTGCGGCTTACATTTTGTTTGCCGCTCCGAAATGTTGGGGAAAAAACTTGTGAATTCTGACCGCATTTACCCAGAGATTAAAATATAAAGCAATGGGCACATTGACCAGTTCGATTCTCAAAGTCTTCCCATTATTATTGCGTAGGTCTATGGTTCCTTATGGGTCGGAGTTGCTCACCAGAGGCGTGTTGAAGAGATCTGATCTGAGGCGTTTTTGATCTAACAACAAGGTTAGGAGTTGAGGACTGACTGCCATTCCTTTAGGCAATTCTTTGATGTTCTGGTTGATTCGGAAAAAACCTTCTGCAAAGCCTGTTTAATATTAAAAGTTGTGTGAAACGAACCGTTCTAAATGTTTTTAAGCAAGACCAGACCACATTTAAAATAGGTATTAGAATATTATAGCTTTGTTTCCTATACATTTTTGACTAGTACGTGAACGAGTCGTAGCCGGCGAAGTGCATCACAAGTTAAATTGGATTATTAACGTCCCACTTAGAAGGAATACGAAGGCTATTGGCGACGGATCGCGTAATATTGAACCTCGATCAAGCAACGAGGACGAACCCTGAGCTGGCACCTCCACCCTCAAACTTCCACACCCCGGCAAATGGAGTACTTGGCACCTCGACTAGATTTAATGTGCAGCAATCCCTCCCAGATCATTACTGGCACCTGAATTCGAACCCACGACTCGACGAAACAATACCGGGCGCGAGTTTGCGACCATGACCACATAGGCTTATGCGGCAGTAGTGCAACACACGTGTGCTCTGACTCTATCAATGAAGCTTATATTTAAACACTTTGACAGATCAGATAAAATTAAGGTTCTTGTCGATACACCAGCACGAATCTCCGAGCCCAACGTTAATCCTATGGAGATTACCTACTTTTCTTCTCAAACTAGATTTCTAGCCGCAGTGGTCAAATTCTGAGCAAATGGTAATCCTACTGAATTTTCTACTTTTCTTCTCAAAGCTAGATTATGGCTTTTAATTGCGTGGAATAAAATGCATTCGAAAGAGTGAAAAAAAGAGGAATGTTTCTGTGTGATTACTTTCTTTTTCTAGTTTTCAAAAGTATTTTTGAATATTTATGAAAACTCACAACTACGTTATTGATTTCAAGAACTGCGATCAAGTTCCCCCCCTCCTTTTTTTTTGTGATAACGGGGTGGTGAGTAATTAATTTTCCAAGAAGGGTTTTGTAGAGCAAGAGAGATTGGGAACCTATCGTTTAAATGCTATGCTAAACATTCATATAAAACTATTCTTTATATATTAAAATTGTGTGTGTTTTTATTTTTGAAACATATATTTTAAATATTTTTCTTTTAAATTTCAATACTTATGGGCATTCTTAAGACATTAACTATTTCTAATTATATCATAGGAAATGAGATGCGAAATTAATAAAATTAGTGCATCTCTACGCTTAGATTATCAAATAATTATTATAATCAAATTGCGTTAATTAATTTTGGAAGTTTTGAACTTCAATGCTTTAGTTGCACAAAGAAAAAATATATATATCATTATTTATAATATCAGTTTATTTGTTGTATACTAAAAATATTTTAAATTGTAAAAACTTTAGTCCAATCATCTTGGATTGATTGATCACGAGTGACGGCTCTCGCAATTTCGAATCTCAGTCAAGTGACGAGGAAGACATCTGAGATGGTATCTCCCTTTCCAAACTTCCACACCATGCCAACAGAAGGATGATGTCTTGGTAATCCGGCAGATACCGGTCTAGAGCAACACTAGATTGCCGAAAAAGCCAGATTACTGGAAAATCGTTGATAATAACTCATTTAAAAAGAAAAAAACAAGCTATGTATTGCATAAAATTTAATATAATAGACGCAAAGTGTCAGACACACGAAAGAACTTAAACTACAAAAATGTACTGTATTATATCGATAGCATGTATTACTTTATTGCAGCAGAAGACTTAAAAAAACAACAGTAAGACTAGTTTGTCTATGTAAGAACTGCGGATTATTGATTAGACTGGAGAGATGAAGGGCTGGATTATAGAGGGAGTACTTTAATAAGTTAGAGAAAATCTCAATAGTCATGAATTAGTTATTAGAATCCAAAGAAAAATATTTATTCACACTAAAGAAAGTAATTAGTAAAAATAACGAGCTTAGAGATGATAAAGGTCGTTAGAAAATACCCAAAGAAGGGTAAAAAAAAACAGTTCTAAATTTATTGAAGCGCATTGTTTTCTTAAGGCTCACAGGGGAAAAAATACAATAATTATCATAAATAAGTTTCATTACACTCCAATTAATGAAATTTTTAAGATATTGTTTCTTTTTTTGGTACTTGTCTGTTATAGCGGCGCCCGTCGAATTACGATTACGCCTAGTCGTCGCCAAACTCGTGAAGCCCATCTTTTGATAGAACCTACTTGGCGATATTTCTTAGTCGCTTGGCGATTCATCATCGGCCACCGCTGTAACAGACAAGAGCCCCCCCCAAAGCTTTCCCCCCTATCAATTTATACTAATATCTAGAAAATATCAATATTGACGCTTTTTTATTAGATAATTGCAATCAAATCTCTGAATATAGAAAATTCGTATAACGAACTTCCTCTTTCTTTTTGATTCACTCAAGTAGTTTCAAGAATCGAAATCCTTCTTGATTTTCAATATGATTTTGTACGTTCCAGTTATTAACTGAATAAATATTTAAAAAAAGTTTAAATTATTCCTTTTGTACTTCTTAAAAGTCCGTTTTGTATTTCATAAATCTATTTTATATCTTATTTTAATTACTGTTTTAGGAGATTTGAATTGAATTCTCATTCCAAATACTTATTTCTAAATAACGAATGGTGAATGGAAAGAGTTCGTCATTCTCGAGTCAAATGATTTGAATGCTCAGAAATGGAAAAAAAAAGTAAAGTTCTGAGATAGATTTAAAAAAAAACATGTTTATGGATAATAATAATAATAGGAAAGAGTTAAAAGACTGATTTTAAATGCAAGCCGAAATTCTTGTGAAAAATAAACAAACAAACAAAAATCAATTCACCCTTTTATATATTTATAAAATATTTTAAGATGGAAAATATAACACGAGCACAATCGTTTTCGTATCAATATTTCCATAAAGTGACTTTTAAATATTTATACTAAAATCTATATTCTTCTCGAGAAATGGAATCGACACAATCGATTTAGAATTGAAGAATAAACAGAAAATCAGATGAACTGAAGGTTATTGGATAACGGTATTTTAAATAATGAAAGTTCTATAGA
The DNA here is from genome assembly GCA_019974015.1 of Nephila pilipes. NCBI lineage: Eukaryota > Metazoa > Arthropoda > Arachnida > Araneae > Nephilidae > Nephila > Nephila pilipes. Next base: position 144,536 of record BMAW01015988.1, read on the forward strand.
CATTTTTTTTTAAAAAAAAATTACAAATTAAAAAATTCATATAAAAGAAAGATATCACTGCTTTTATTGAAGCTATTTTATATTCTGAAATATCGTCTATATCATTCAATCAATTCAATACGTCGGATACTTTAATTTTGAAATACGTATTTTTGATACGATGTTAAGTTCTTCTGCACAATAATAATAATAATAAAAAAAAAAACAGCGTAATTTTAGAGGAAATAAATAAACTTGAAATAAATAAACACTACAGAAGAAAAATGTCAATAACTTTAAACGAATAATTATTAAGTTAATGGAAGAAAAATGTAAGTAAAAAATTTGTTTAATCAAGCTTTTATTTAAAGTTGGATTACAAAATATTAAAATATTTTTTTTAAAATGTTAATTGATTTATAATTTATAAGAGCTTAAGTCTTAAATACTTCTTTTGATCTCATAACACATCGATCATAATAAAACTCCAATAACCAAACTCATAACCAAAGACTAACCCAGAGATGGCGCTCGTAGTAAACCAGTAACCAGGTCTTTCTAGAGTACTAACCTTTGCTTGAAACGTGTCAAAATTTTAAGTCGATCGGACCAGGAAAAAGGTTTTTTGAAGTGAAGTGAAAAAGGTTTTTTCCAAGTGGGTGACGCGATTGCTTTCGATGGAACAAAAACAGCAACGAGTCGATGAATCAGAAACCTGTTTATCGCTATTTACCCCCAACAAAAAACATTTCTTGGGGGGCAAAAAAAAAAAAAAAAATGGGGGAAAAAAATTGGGGAAAAAAAAAAAAGATTTGGAAAAGCGTTGGAGGGATTGTATCACCCTAAAAGGTGATTAACAAAAGGTGTTATGTTGATGAATAAAAAAAAATTTTGCAAAAAAAATGTTGTTTTCAATTTTAGACTCGGGAGTTATTGATCGATGTGTTACATAATAAGTAGGTAGCTATAATATATAATACATTATCTAGATATACTTAGTTTATGATTCATTACCTAGATATCTTACGAAGTCTCAATAATTTTAAAATGCTTTATTATTTTTTTTCATTTAAAAATTATTTTTATACCTTTAAGTCCATCTTCAAAAAAAAAAAAAAAAAAAACATTGACCTAAAAATTTTTTTTACTAATATTTATTTTATTCCTTTTAGTGTGGAAATTTAAATCCACACTAAAAAGAATTACGTAACATTTCTACTGAAATGGACGTTGTTAAGTGCAAAACTTCTCCTCCTTCCCTCGATTCGTCACTGTTTGAGCATTGCCATCGGAGCTAGACGTGGATGCATCACTTTTACTCGATCGGACGATAGGAAATGCGTCGAAATTCGAGTACAAATTTTGAACTGGAAAGACATGATGAATGTAGCAACTTAAACAAGGAAGGAAAGTTCTCATAAAAGGTAGAACAGTTAAAAAAAAAAGTAAAGAATAAGAGGTAGTAAAAGGAAAAAGAGCGCAATTTACTTTAACAAAACGTTTAATAATCTAGTAATGCGTAGTAAAATGAGGGTAAAAACTATTGCCAACCCCCGCACACTTTGATATTAAATAACATTCGACCAATTTTTCCTAGCGATACCCGATTCTCATGGTGGCGAATCAAAGGAATTAAAAACTGAAATAGGTGCGTCTCCTTAATTAAAAACTAATGAATTCGATTTGACAAAGATTGATCCTATATTAATGTGAAACAAAATTACACTGCTGCTGATGGAATTAGTTAAAATCCATTCAAATCTTATCAACAAAGTATTTTGGAGGGGAAATAAAAAAAAAAGGGGGAGCGGGAGAGTCTTAACTCTTTACAAAATCGAATTCTTTCAATTAGAATTAATCACTCGCATGCATAAAAAGCGATTTTAAATTTTAATCATTTACTTTTTCAATTTTTTTTTTTTTTTTTTTTTTATCTTTCATTGATTTAAAAAACCTCGTTTAGCTTTAATTTAATTTTTTTTCCGGAAACTGAATGTTACAGGAGAAAAAGAACCAATGTAATTATTAGACTCCCGTTAGAAATGGGACATAATTTTAATTGGACATATTTTTGAGTGCACTATTTTTGTAACACCATAAAATTTCAAAGACAATCCTCCTCTTTAATATATAAAGAGTCACCATCTATTTTAAGCTTAGCTGGAGTTTCTGTTTACCCTTAATAATGTATCACCTTCCACATTCAATTTTATTTTTATTCTTGTTGTTTTTTCCATCCTCATTCTCCACATATTTTGTACTTCTCTTGGACGTGCAATCATTTTTAATGTAATCATTTTCAATGTTAAATTTCCTTTCTTAATATCCAATTTTATTTAATACGAAATGTAATAATGATATAATATATAACTAATAACATCACACATACATGATTAAGTTTCCAACTGTGAATTCGGTTTAGCTATCGATATCAAGCTTTGTCTTAAATTTCAAATTACCTTTTAAATACAGAAGTGTCGGAGAGGCACGTTTTTGAGATTTTAGGCAAGCAGTAGTTTCCGAACCTATAATCTTTCTTAATTTCGAGTATAGTTCTTATTCTTAAATTTAAATTGTTTCCTGTTTTCAGGGATAAGAGCGTATTTAGGAACTTTACGGAAAATTAAAACGTTCGAAATTTTAAGAAATATCGACCTCAGTTTTGATGCGAAAAATAATTCTTAGATTTTAATTAAAGAATTAAAATTAGAAATAATCTCAATCTTAGATTTAAACGAAAAAGAGCCCTTTTTCGAGGCATTCCATTTATTTAAATAAACAATTTGAATATTCAGGATCAACGAAATACTTTAAATGTAAACCATATTTTAATGCTTTACGGTTCTCAATATGTAGATTAAAATTTTTTACAAGAATGAAATAATTGTAAATTCATATAACAATCATAATACGACAAAACTTGCAAATGTATAACGATGGTTTTTTTGTTTTTGTTTTTTTTTTGCGATTTTTAAATTACATTTTACATTTTGAATTCATCTTAGGATTTGGAATGTGTTTTTGAGATACAATATCGAAAAAATCACGTTTAAGTAATTTTTTAATTATAGATGTCCTTTAAGTTATTCAGTTTAGGAAGTTCATATATCATAAGAATGCAATGAATAATATATATATATATATTCTCTAGTTTGAACAATCAGATGAAAGCATTTCAACACAATATAAGCCATTCCTCTCTATCAATATCATTGAGAATAGATTGATACGTGAAGATTTATTTTATGGCAACAATAATGATAGTCAACTTAAAATATATTCAATTTAACATTCAGCGTTTGCCTAAATTTTAATATTTATTTAATAACTAGATTTTTTACCTATTATCGTGTTTTTAATTATATATTGTTATTAGATGTACAGTTTATTGTTGGTATATAGTTTCTGTACATCAAATGCTTGTATGTTTTAAATGTGTGCATTAGATAGCTATGAAAATGAATATGGTGGAAATACACGGATATAGTTATGGATCTTAAAATTTTTTTAGCTTATCATTCATGACACAGAGTTATATTTTACGGATATTTTTTTTTTTTTTTTCAAAATTTATAAAGCTATTTAGAATTCATGAAAATCATTCTCAATAAACCTCTAGGCTCTTTATCATCATTCTGACGGTTGCACTTTCTCACAAGCAACATCCACTACCGGTGACCCACTATAGGTCCATTTCTTTGGAGGCAACTACATCGATTGGCTTATCTTTGAGCGCGTCATCTACATCCGGGATGTTCCATTTCTCTCACCAATGAGGAACGGGGGCATCTCATCCTCTGCATCCAATCCCGTTTTGAACCTGCCTGCTTATATTCGCACCTTTCACTACTGAAAGAATAATTTTAAAAACGAATGGACGAGCAGACGAATTTCATAAAAAACGATTTTCTTTTTTTCTTTTTCCTTTAGATAAAGCTGAATTTGCTTCACAGAATATTTTTTCTGAATTTTAACTCGTTAAAGCCATGATGAACATGATTTTTATGCGAAACATTTTTCTGGAATAATCTAATTTAAAGGATCTAAACAGAAAGGTGAATATCTCGAATATAACCAAAATTGAAAATATTATCCAGATGGGTTTTTCGCCTTCTGAAAAGTGCATTGTTTAAACTACATTTTTATTAAGCTTTCGAAATTCGAAAGGATAATAATATATATGTCGAGAAAATTAGATTGAAATATTTTAACGTCTTAAGGTTTAATACCAATTGAAATTCAATTACTTAAACAATGTTTACAATTTATTTTCATAATCATTACAAACTTTAGGTATTATTCTTGATCTGTGCTACATATACAAATATGAGATAAATTTCTAGCAATCAATAAAAAAAAATTTAATAAATCGATGCACACTATTTAATTATCGAGACATTTTTTAAATAAAATTATTCTATAACTTGAAATAATAAGTGCTAACAATTTATAGTTATTTATTGAACATATTGTTAAATTTCACTCTTTAATAAAATAACAGTTTAATTCATTAAAAATAATAATTTAACAATCAAAATAGTATTTAAATACTATGTAAAACAAGATGAAATTCCGAATATGTTAAAAATCAATATTGTATTTCTAATATAGCATTTAAATATATGCAGAACAATGTAAATTTTCAAACATGTTAAAAAGCAAGATCCTATTTCTTAAATTTTAACCAATATCATACAAAACCGTTAAACATTTTATCATATATATCTTTTGCCCACATATTTAGATAATTATTATAAATCATATGACACACAATAGAAAATTAAATTCTTATCATTTTTTTATTCTATTTATTTGTTGAACATATTTTTTATTTTAATTAGGATAACTTTCTCAAGATGCTCAATAATTGTTTGAATCATATATATAAACGTTTATTTTTATACAGTCGATTAATTGCATTGTTTCTTAAATTTTTTGATAGAAGAAAACAAAACGAAGTATTTTTATTACTTGAACAATCATTTACGCAGAATTAAAAAAAAAGTTCCACCAAATGTATAGCCATTAATTTCTTCTAGCTTTTTCTGAATTAAATTCCTTCGATACAATAGAAATGTTTTTATTATTATAAAAAACAATCAAAAGGAAAAGGTAGGTTTCTGAAAGCTCTTATCGCTAGAGGAAAAGGTGCTTTTTTTTAAAAAAAAAAATATTATTATTATTATTAATCTCAAGTAGTTTTCTTCCCATCTTTGAAAACAGAGCAAATTCTTCATCTTTAATATTTTAATATTTGTAAAACAATTACGCCAGATCTTATATAGGATTTTCCAAAATGATAATTCGATTTCAAAATTCTATATTTTGAAAAATAAATGACACAGAATGGTAAGTAATACATGAATACAGAGGGAAAATGTAACAGTTTTTTTTTAAGTGATCGATATAACTTCCTTCAGTTACACGTATAATGTCAATTCGATACATGAATTCCTGCCAAATACGTTTTAAAATGTCAACGATAATAAATTGTACAGAATCAAAAATCCATTGTTTAGGTTCACATAAATTTGTGGGTTTTGGTGTCACACAAACTTTATCTCTTACCAACCTCAAAAGGAGGAGATTGCAAGGGGCATTTTCCGGTGACTTAGATGGCCAGCTGTGCAACATTGAGTCATCTGGTCCACTGCGACCAGTCTGACAGCGAGGTAGTTCTGTGAATGCTTCTGAAACAGTTTTCGTGAAATAGCTTCACGAAGAACTCATGAAGGAGCCATCTATTTTTCACAATATAAAACTTCCATATTTTCCCTTTGAATTCACGTATTACTACTATTACTATTGATTTTTGAGTCGAGAATCTTCAAATGAAGTTTAAGCAAAGTTAACTTCCTCAAGAGTGAAAAAAAAAAATCTCTTAAACATACCCATTATGATGATTATTTCTTACGTTATCCCAACTTCCCCCGGAAATTGGTTTTAGAAAATTGGTAATATATGAAAATTAATAAATTACCAATTTTAAGTAATTCACTTAATATTGTTCTAAAAAAGTTATTTGTATGATCATAATTGTCATATCGGGAGAAAAGTATTCTTGAATGTCATTTCCCTTTTACAATATCCAAGCAATAAAAAAAAAATGTTTAGCTTATTCTTTGCAAGGGATTTTCAACCGAATCAATCAAAGAATTGGAAATTTTTTATAATGAAATTATTTTAAATTAAAAATGTATAGCTTATAAGTAATTAAGAGTACTTTTTTAAAAAAGGAATTTGATAATTGTAAAGTACTTTTATGTGTTAATTTATCTTTAACTTCTTTCAAAAATAAAATGAACGTATCATTTTTAAAATAATTTCTTTATAGATTTCGGCAATATTTTTGTCACGTCATTTTCCTCTATCTCCCCCCTCCCCCAAGTTGTTTTTTAAAATGCTTACAAACTTTTAAAGAAACGAAAGAAGACACAATTTTTGGAACAGAAAACACAGATAAAATAGGACAGTCTCTTCAGGGCCTTAACTGCAGTCAACTGAATTGATTATCATTTGCATCTTTGATTACGAGTACATTGAGTTCTCCCAATGAGATATTTTGATTTTAAGGCTCCCATCCATCTGCCATTTTGATTTCGTGAACGTAATGAATCCTATGAAATCTCTACTACCATTCTCGAATCTTCATTGTTTTATCTATTTGAATGCACAAAAAATGCATACGGAAGAGCAAAAAATAATAAAGGTTTCTTCGGAATTACATTCTCTCCGAATTTAGAAAATATTTTTATACCTATTTTATTGATTCGTTTGTGGGGTTTCCGATCATTAAAAAATATTCTAAAATGTTTTCAAATATCGGAGGAAAAATGTAATTCCGAATAAATCTTCATTATTTTTTGCTCTTTCGTATACACTTTTTTTTGCATTCAAATAGATAAAATAGATTAAATTTGAGAACGGTAGTAAGAAATTCCGTTGGAATAACATTACATTCAAGACATTAAAATGGCCGGTAGACGGGATCTTAACTGGTGTACTTAAATCTCGTGAAATTGATGACTTTATTTTTTTATTGTTATATTTTGCATTTTAATATTATAGATCATTCTTCAATGTTCACTTTATCTACGTCCAAGCGACTTTTTGCAGTACGCAATTCTTCATCTTTCTTTTGTCAAAAGAGTCAATTTTTATCCATTAGCCCTATAGTCCGATGTCTTAAATCTTCTTGCAGCAATGTTTTCTAATTTCAAACGTGTCAGTAAACAATGTTAGGCACAATTGCTGTGTCCTGTGCTTTTTCTATTAACATCGCTTTAAGTACACTGGTCGATGCAACCGCCATAATTCTTTTTCTCCCATCTTAAACATTGTATTACAGGGAGAGTAAACAAATGCTTTTGACGCAATAGCCCTTCTTTTTTTTTTTATCCACCACATCGATCAATATCGAGCCGTAAAAAGAAAACGACGACTTATCCATTGTGATGACTCAATTCGTTACATTTATTAGCATATCAATTCACCCCGCTCCCGCTTTATGGAAAGTACTTCACATAAAGGAACAATAAATTATATTCACTTTTATTCATTCTAATCGCAATTAACAAAGCAATCATGTTCGAAAAACCGGAAACTTCAACTTCCTCTTCTCCCGAAAAATAATTATCATTTCAGGAACTTTTCGAAACTCGAGCCTGTTATTCGGTCCCTCGCATACCTGCTCATTTTTTTTTTAAAGGAAAACACGAAAAACGACATTTATCGATTCTTCTTTTTTTCCCCGACCAATGGGAGGCAAGATGGAGACGCGCCCGTACATTCATGGCGAAAAATTCTTCGATTGGTCAGTCGAATGGAGTGACGTCAGAGACTGACGCAAACCTATTCAAGAACGAAGAAAAGAGTGGAAATATATGGATCGGGAATTTGGGTAAAGGAGATTTCACTGGTACACCTACCCCGAACGAATCTCGCTCCCTCATTTTTTGTTCCGTGTTTTCTTCTGCTATTATTTGGAAAGTAATTTCGAAGAGAAACTACAAGCATCGAATTAATGGATCTGCGAGCGAGCGTCATCGTAGACGCACCTATCTTCGATCCCCCCTCTATTATCGGATTCCTCTCTTTCGATGACTTTTATATCCCTCTCTGAGTATGTGTTCCACTGAAGGTTGATGGAAGCAAATTATTAGAAAAAATGTTATTCTGAGTGTTCCACTCTAAAGTATATACTAGCCAATCGACGGTAAATGACGTTAGCATGCAATGCTTCCATTTTGTTGGTATTGATTGTTAAAAAAAAAAAAAAAAAACTCGATGCGCTAAGTACACTGATTGCAAGAACATAAAAAGAGAGGAGAGAGTAGGATTATACATATATACACACTCTACGAAATAATTCAAGTATTAAAAAAAAAGGAATTTAACTCATTCTGTTTCGTGTAAAAATTGCCCGAAAGAAATGTCTTCTATCGAGGAATATCAGCAACCAAACGAACTGTAATCAAACGTCTCCATTCGGTAGAAGTAGTAATGGATTATTTTCTAGAAGACCAGTACTAGAAAATTTATTCGACATCAATAGGACGAAACGAACATGCGATAAACGAACGTTTGGGCGACTTTGCTTGCAATCTGAAAATTTAATACATTTTAATTTAAAAAAGAAGGGCAAACATTTTTGTCGAGTTTCTTCCAATTCCCCCCCCCTCTCTTCGATCACTTTTAAAAAGTAATGTAGTAATAACATGACCGATTTTAAACTTATTTTGCGTGTATACTTTCGATTCAAAGTTAAGGCTTTTTTTTGTTTGCATCCAAATGGATGGAACAGTAAAGATTTGAGAAGGGTAGTAGAAATTCCAAAAGATTAACATTATATCCACGGAATCAAAATTACTGGTAGAAGAAAGTCTTAAATAACTGCAACTGCAATATAATCCACTTAATTATAAATTCTCAAAAAATAAAACTTTCCGAGACTGATTAAGTGACATAAAACGAAAAGAGGCCGAGTTTTATTACCAAATCTTTTTTGAACGCATTAAAATTTTCCAGTAAACAAATGAATCAGTTTTAAATGGTTGTTTTATAATTGTTTTGAAACATGACAATGACTTAACTATTGGGGAAGATGTTTAAAATGAAAGTTTGAAATTTTTCATGTTCGTAAAGTTTAAAGAGAAAAAATGCAGAAAAAAAAAAAAAAAAAAAAACGCTTTACCCCCTCAGCATAATTACTGCGAGCATTATGGGGGGGGGATTAAATTACTCGCTCTTATTTATTATTAAAATTAATACATTCTTTCCAAGATTGGGCATGAAAATACTTTCTTCTTAAATTGAAATAAAGTAAGTTAAAGAATATTGATCTCATTTTACTTTTAAGAACCGCATGGTTTCAAGATTCTGAACCATGACTTGGTTTAGTTTGATAATTTTAACATTGCATTAGAAGCAACGTGAGGGCTATTGGAGACGGATCTCGTATTTTTTAACCTCGGTCAGGTGACGCGGACAACACCTGAGTTGGCACCCCACCTCTCCTAACTCCAACACCTTGCCAACGGGAGGACTTTGAATTCCGACAGATTTAATGAGCACCAATCCCGTGGTTGGTCTTTTGTGGCATCAAAGCTAGAGACCAGGACTCGAGAAAAAAAACCACCGGCCGTGAGTTCGAGACCATGACTACTAGGCTCCCGAGGCCACTCTGAAACATGAAGTTATTAAATTTATTTAATAAGAATGACGGAAACTATCTTTGATACACAAATAGCGGTCTTTCTTGCTGTTGTTGTATAGTTATGACAAAAAATAAATTTTGCTAAAACTTGATCAAAATTATTTTAGTAACAAGTCTTTTAAATTTTTTCCGTAGGTTTCATCTTATCACTATTTTAAAAAAATAATTTTAGACTAAATTTTTCATTCGCAGGTTTTGCTAAAATGCACTCACGTATATTTAGTTTAAGCCATTGAGCTATTATCTTTTTATTTATTTATTTGTATTTCAAGCTTTGTGAATCAAATAAATTACTTTAAATTACGCATCATTTTCGTTGTTTACTTCCGATTTTAAATACATAGCGGCAACTTTAGTCAATAGATTTCTTTCTTTTTATTTAGTCTTAAATTTCCAGTCTAAAAAATTAAATAAAGATAAATAGACACTTAAATGCTCGAGGTGTTTTTATTTCTTTCGAGCTCATATATAACTAATTAACTATGCCACTCACTTTACTGGTAATGACCTAATAATATTAGTAATTGCCTCGATTAATAGGCTTGGAAAGCTACCCATGGGTCAACTCAGTCCTTCGTCCCACTGGGGGCAGTTAATGAGCACCAAGTTTGCTTGAAAAGTGAAGTGGGGGTTCAGCGTCAGATTAGCCCCTCGGCCTGGACACTGACTAGTAATTAGCGCCCCAGGCCCAGAAATGGAGGTGGGCACCGCCTGGTGGTTCCCTTTGGCGCGAGCAGACTTTAAGGGGGAAAAAACCTAGGTACCTTTGTTAAATATATAAATCATATCCTATATCTTTCTTTATCTTATAAATAATATCTTGCATAAATTATATCTTATTTTACTTCAAACACATTTTAGTTAATTTTCAAATAAAAGCTTGATGAAAAATGCTTTCGCTTAAAAAAATATTTATAAATGCATTCTCTCCCTCATTTCAAAAACAAAAGTCTAAATTCCCGCGAACGAATAAATGAAATGAAAATTTGAAGCGCCAACTAGTAAACAGCACTTCGTGTGGACGGAGAACTCTTTTCCATCCAACTAACCCATTAAGATTTTTTCTTCTTTTTACTAAGAGAACTGTTTTCGCTTCCATTAATCTTCATTTGGAAGCGTTGCAGAGGGGTGTAGCAATTCGCGGTCTTATCTAAATAGACGAAGCAAAAAAAAAAAAAAAAGCAAAAAATCCGGGTTAGAGGCCTCTTGGCTCGAATCCAGCTTTCTCAGTCCCCCGGGTGGACCGCCCCGATCGTCCATCGCAGCAGTCACGCGCGCTCGCCAAATAAACTTGGGACTGCGAAAGAAAGCTGTGGAGATGCGTGTGACATTTGCGTCAATCTGACTGGATTTGACGAAAAACGTGCTGCAAAGGACAGTCTAATGAATTGGTTTCTATTCTCGATTCAGTTGAGAGCATAAATCCACTCCAAGGAATTTGTTTGTTGACGACAGTAAACGATTATAATTATCTAGGACATATTTGTTTATTATTTTAGCAATAGCATAAATTTGATTTGGGGTAAACAAGCTGTATTCGTATTCCTAGAATAGTAAAATGTTTTTAAGAAAAGAAGAACAAAAAATCTTTAATTCGCATCGCTCTAGATTTGCAAAACAAGCTACTGACACTAGAACTCATCGTTTTGAAAAAGAATAACTAGAGATTTGCAACTCACAAATAAATACAGTCTGCCCCGTACTCGCACAATAGTAAAATATTTACAGGAAAAGATTTTTTTTAAAAAGAATTTTCTTTATTTTTCTTTAATTAACATCGCACTAGAATTGCAAAACAAGCTGACATTAGAACTCATCATTTTGAAAAAGAATAACCAGAGATTTTCAACTAGTATCTCAAGACCACAATTAAATACAATGTAAACCTGTTAACACGTGGTAGTAGGGGACCATGGTTACTAATCCACAAGTTAAGTAAAAAAACGTAAATAACAGCGAAAAAATTGAGTGAAAAATAAAAAATTAAACAGACATACATACACGTCAAGACCAGTTTGTCACTTCCCAGTCTTTTTCCAACCGTTCCTTTATCGTTATCAGCAAACTGACGAATTTTGTTCTAATTTTTTTTGTGTTGGCTCCCTTTCGACATTATTTTTAATTGTTGTAAAGGTCACTCATAAAAGTACAAATCTTTAACTTTTAAAATGTTATCAATATAAGGAGGTCGAACATTCAGCTAAACCTCACTGACCACGAGATCTTGAGGGGAAAAAATTCCAAATTGAAACATTTCACTTTTCGAAAAATGGCGCTTCATATACGTCTAAAATAGAAATAGCTCTTAACAGGAAGTCATGACGTTATCCAATCAAATAATTAATCCAAAATATATATTAAGATATCACCAGCGATTGTTCATAATGCGTGCCAAAGTGCAACTGCGTGTTAAGCAGACTGGCGTGTTTCTAAACTGTGTGTTAACGGGATACTGTATTTAACAAGTACTAGCTATGCAGCACTTAACTCATTTTCTCCGACAGATTTTTTTCCCATTAGGAAATTAAAGATAAATTTTCATTTTACTATGTAAGCAAATTTAATTTGAAAATCACAAAAGCAAATTTAATTTGAAAATCATAAAAGAAAGAGAGAATCAATTAAGAGATAAAAGAAAGAAATATTGTTAAAAATGTTTTATATTATTTTTCTAATTAATTAGATAAATTCAAAAAGATTTTTTAAAAAATTTTTTTCGATCCAAATATTATAATAATGTTTATTATTTTCTTCAATTTCCATTATAAATTGTTTAAATAGTCACAATGAATAGAAAATCCCACAGTGAGGATATGCAAGTTATTTTTTAACTCTGAATAATCAATCCCTTACCTACTCTATCTATGAAAATGTCCCTGTATGTGTCTTAACTAACTTTTAATATAATAATTTATCACTTATCTTATATCAAACCAATCGGGTTCTAGTCCTTAGATGAGGGTTTTTATAGATGGGGATTCGAATCCTTGAAGTTTTGTAGATCCTTTCAATGTGCACTCTTTAAATTCCTTACTCAACGCAAGTATGACACAAATATTTCACATTGATACCTTTAACTTATTGTCTCTACCAGAAACTAATAAACTTCGTATTAAACTCTTCGATGCTCGTAAGTGCAATTTCTCAATCCTATTCACTACACGACAGTGTTGTTAATCTAATCTACATAAATCACGTTCCCCTTATTCGGAGAATTTTCAATTCAAGCAACATAATATTAACGATTCTCAAAGTGCTAGTTGAAAGAAAAAAAAACACGATAGAGTCCACACTATAACGTTCCTTTTTTTTTTTTTTTTTTTTTTTTTAGAAGAAAAGGAAAGTGGCGAATTTTTCTATTTTTATCAACTTTTTTCTGCAGATGCTATGGCAACGTCTAAGGGGAATAAGGGAGGGGGAAGTATACCACTTTTTTTTTTATTTTTTATTTCCTATTGGCGCAGATAGCCTTTTGGGTCATAGTGTCGAGCTTGTATCTGGAATTGTTTATGTTAAGTCATGGGCTCGTATCTTGATGTCACTAAGGACCCACTGTGTAGCCGGAGTTGATGCACGTTAAATCTGTCGAATTTTAAAGTCCTTACGTTGAGATGGAATGAAAATTTGCAGAGTGGGAGCCAGTTCAGGTGTCGTCCTCGTCGCATGACCGAGATTAAAAATTACTTAATTCCTCGCCAATATTCCTCGGTTTCTAAGTGAAATGTTAAAAAATAATCCCAATCCATCCACAGCATATTACTTAAATATTTTGAGCTCTTTTTACAATTAACCTGAAACAGTCTTTACTCGAAAAATAGATCGAAAATATAAAGCAGAGCACCTTAAAGAGAATCACTTAAAAATGAAAATTCTCAAGGGATCAAGAACTAAAAACCGATGCATTCTAAGTTGGATTTGTATAAGAAAAACATATTAAGTCCCCCAGATAAAGATAGCTCATAAATTTTTCTGTCTTATATTATCAAAAAAAAAAAAAAAAGCTATGATTAAACAGACAGCATACACGACATAATATAATTAATAGTGAATTAATATTTAAGAAAAAGGAATGTGATTTGTTCTCTAAGTTTTAAATTAAATAAATATCACATATTTCACATTATATGTTGATATAACTAAGTTTCGAATTCGCATTTTTTCTCCCGGTACACTTCTATAACGAGGAGAATTTTAAGAAATAATTATTTGGTAATGCGATTACATTTTTTTTTTTTTATTTATTAATTTCTTTTTCATTTTTTTTCTACGCAGGATGCATCATTGTTTTATCTTTAAACAACAAATGTTTCTTTTCAAAAGGAACAAAAACCATAAAAAAAAATTTTTGCTACCACAAAAACGGTTATCCCAATTTCTTTTAATTGACATATTAAGCGCTACATAGAAGTGGAAAATAAGATTTATAATAAAATTTTTCACTTTCTTGTTTTTCTCAGATCATAAGTGTATTAAAGACCCGCTGTACCCACATACATATACTTATATTATTTTTATGCATAATTTCTTAAATAACAAAATAAGTAATATTGATCACTGGCAGTTAAACAGGAGCCGTATTTTGGATATTGGATGTCATTAAATTTGGAGAAAATTTCCTTTCATTCTACAGAAATTCGGTAAATTACATTAATAGTAACAGAAGTGATCGATAAGAGATACGATCAATGACATTTTCTTTTCTTTTCAATGTATAAAACAGAACATTAGGGATGAGGAGACAAACAACGGCATAAAATTCTTTTTAAGATAAATTATAAAGAGACTGTCATTTGAATGGAAAACCGTCACTTTCTCCGAAAATATTGTTACACGGAAATTTCGGACTTTGTTGTCTTCCTTCCAGAGCAACTACTATTACTGGAAAGAGAATTTTACATACAATGTTAAAATATGCAAATAAGAAACCTTGTATGGGTGGTTGGCTTTGGCGTCTATTTCGGACGCCAAATGTCGCCTCCAGATTTGATGATAAAATTAGACGGCCCAAGAACAATCAAAAGATTTCTAGGACATTCTTTGAAGTATATATTTATCAGTCACTATATGTATGAAATAGAGTTATAGAGATAGTGCACGTGCAGTGCATGCAGACACTATGTGTTAATACGATGTTGAGATAACATGATTTGAATTGCTGTGATCAGAAATGGTGAGAACTTTAAATTAATGCAGTTTAGTCGAACATGTGTGTGATAATTACTCCTGTTAAACGAAAATAGTTTATTTAAAAGATATTCTAAGAATAACTTTAGATTTTTTTTGGAAAGAATCTGCTTTTTGATTGTGTGGACCTTTCTTGCATTCGAAAAACAATCAACCATGTAGAAATATTCTATTTCCTTCACTGAAAAATTAGCGCCAGCTATCTATATTACACTCATAAGTTTCTTCGATAAAATTAGGGAATTTAAGAAGAATGTTCTTTATGACAAAATGATTTTGAAAGACAAACTATGAAAATTCTTAGATCATCATCACCATTTAAAAAACTTCCGAAAGTTCTATTTTAAGTTTAATTAATGACTCAAAAGAACATTTATATAAGCTTCAGTACATATTGCACAGTTTAAAAGATATAAAGGTATCGAAAAACATTATTTTCTTTTTTTTTTTTTAAAAAAAAACAAACAAGTAACATAAAAATGTTTCCAAAGGCTTATAAGCAATACAGAACGAATATTAGTTTTAATTTTCGTTATTAACACACACATTTTTTTGCATTCTTTTCTGAAGTAGTTTCAAAATTGGTCATTCTTATATGCGTTTTGATTGGAATTTGTGCTGTTCACAGAAAGGTGTCAAAATAAAAATGGGGAAAGAGGATATGAATGTACTATAGCTAAAATTGATATGAATACATCATAACAAAATAAAAAAAAGTTCTACATCTAAAATTTACATAAAACCAAAATATTAAACTAAACGTGTAGAACTATGTTCCTCTATTCTTAAATTTGATTTCAGAAGATATTAAAAACACTATATATATATATATATCTATAATTCTAAAATAACCCAGTTCAACAATCTAAAGCCTATTAAAACATTCAATATATTATTTTGTATTTTCAAAAAATTTGAAAAATTTAAAAAAAACCCTTAAAACATTTTTGAAAATACAAAATAATATATTGAATGTTTTAATAGGCTTTAGATAGTTGAACTGGGTTATTTTAGAATTATAGGTCAAACAATCCATATATACAAAATATATTTTTAAAATAGTTATAAAGCTAAAAATATTAATTGAAAAAATTCTGAAAACTTTAATTCAAAAAATAAAAGAAAAAAGAAAAAATACATAAAGCGAAAAAAACTTTAAAACCCAAAAGCTAAAAAATAAAAACTTAAGAGAGCTATCAAGATTTTTCAAGTAGGATACTCTCCGTGTATTAATATTACATACAGTAATATTAATAAATACAAAAAAAATTATAAATTTACATAAAATAAACAAATTAAATTTAGGAAAAATATTTACTCACATTAAATACACCTTAATGCTATATTTCAAGTCAGAAATACTAGAAAAAGAGTAAAAAATGACACACCATGCCATCTTCCAACGTAGAGAAGCAATTTTAAGCGTTGCCAAAATGCAAATACTAAACATTAAAAAAACCATTTTTAAATGTTACCAGAATACCAATAACAAAATATCCACAAAAATAAAAGGAAATAAATTTTTTCCCGAAAATTTGCAAAAAATAAATCTTTCAAACATGCATGCTATATAAATTTCTTTCTTGAATTAACATACTTAACTTTTTTATTCAGAACAAACATAGTTCACATCAATTTACATCCTTCCCTTCACAGTAAAAATTTCTTTTATAGTAAAATTATTAATGGTTTGAAAAGTAGTATAACTGAAAAGTGATGAATTTGGTTGGAAAATTCATTTTATTGAATACACTTTAAAATTTCTTCCATAAATTTTTTTTTGCTCGTAACATATTTTTGAGAGAATAATCAATTATAGATTATATATTTTACTTAAAAGGAAACATTCAACTTACAATACCCTGAAGCATTGAATTAAAGAGAAAAATATCCAGTTTATTCAGAAAAATATCCGTGGATAATTTTTAAAACTTTTTATGCAGTAAGTTTTGAAAAAGTCCAGTTGATTGAAAGAAATGATTTGCATTCCTCGAATTTTGCTTTGATACATAAAAATAAGCTTTTTCTTTTAACCCTTCCTAAGATCATCAGGAGCATACTTATTACCAGATTCATCATTTTTAAACAATACGGATTAGCGTGGGAGGAAGAAGAGCAACACTAGGACGCCCCCCCCCCCCAATGCATAACCATTTATACATTTGAACATTTCTCAACGGATCAGTGTATGGTTACAAACACAAAATTTATATACTCAATGACTTATAAACACAGAAGTTGGGGATGATAATTAATTCGTTAGTAAGTAAAACTCTTGAATTATATTTGACACTACGATTCATTCTGATTCCGAAATTCCATATTTTCAAAAATAAGTGACTCAAAATGATAAGTAATATATGAATACAAAAGAAAAAATGTGGAAGTTTTATGCTGTGAATAAAAAAAAATGGGTGGCCCTCATCTGTGCTTCTTGAAACTATCTCGCGAAAGCTGCTTTTGAAGCTTTCACGGAGCTACGTCGCAGTGGACCAGAGGACTTGATGTTACACAGCTGGCTACCTAAGGTACCTTGACATAAGTCCATGCATGTTCTTCCTTTGGGATTTGTAAATGTGTATGCGCCAAAATTACCCACAAATTTCGATGAACAAAAACAACATATTTCTACTGCTGTGCAATCCCTTACCACTGACACTTTGCAACGTGCTTGTCAGGAACTTACATATCAAATTGACAATATACGTGTCACTAAGAGAAGCTCATTCGAGCACTTGAAAAAAAATTTCCGTGTTTTCCCTTGTTATTATTTATCATTCTGTGTCATTTATTTGTGAAAATATAGCATTTCGAAACAAGGTGAATCATTTTAAATAAACCTGTATCTTATCCCCATTGAAAATAATGGAAAATAATATGAGCAAAATGTTCATTTTCCCTTCATTCATGAATATAA
Source organism: Nephila pilipes (assembly GCA_019974015.1). Classification (NCBI taxonomy): domain Eukaryota; kingdom Metazoa; phylum Arthropoda; class Arachnida; order Araneae; family Nephilidae; genus Nephila; species Nephila pilipes. The sequence continues at coordinate 162,331 of BMAW01015988.1, forward strand.
AAGATGTATCGAATTTACAGTTGCTTTTGTATACTGCAGTATTTACAAAATATATTTTGTAAATGCCATGTAAAGAAATAAGACCAACATAAAAAGAAATAAAAAGTAAAAAATGACCTTTGACCCAATGAGCGGCTGTAATATACTTCCCTGAAAGAGGCACCTTAAAAATCGAATTAATTTTATTGAATAAGCTAAGCGAATTTCTTTTTTCCTAAATAAATTTTAATTTCGAAAATATTTTAATGTAGCATTATTAGAAAAAATTGCCCTGTAAATTGTCGACATTCTTTGAAGAATCTAATTTTATACATGACATTTCAGAGTGTTTAAAAGCCGCAGTAGCCTAATGGTCATAGTCGTCAACTGGCGTTGATTTCGTCGAGTCATGGGTTTGAGGCTTGAGGCCACTGAAGACCCTCCGTGAAGGGGGGGGGGTGATGCACGCATAAATCTGTCCAGGTCCCAAGTTTTCCCCAAAGGAGTGCGGGGTATGGAAGTTTAGAGAGAGGTGTACCTGATCAAGTATCGTCCTCACAACTGATCGAGGCTCAAAATTACGAAGTTCGAAAAGCCCCGCATTCCTTCTAAATGCGACGTTAATACACAATCAATCAATCTATTATCATTCAGAGTGATTAGGTATTAGAAGCCGAATTTTTTCATTGCCATGCTTATCAATCAAATTTTCTTGGATTCTGGCAGATAAATCGAATAAAATGATTAACATTTGACTTGAATTGAATGAGTCGGCGAACATCATCGGGATTTCTCCCCGCATTTATTGAATAAATATTTACTTAGTCGTGAAAGAATTTTTCTGATATCAGTTGTTAAACCTGCTCAGCATCCGAACTGTATAAACTTGCTTTGCTGCCTCTGTTTAGTTTTGTCAAAGCATTCTTTCTTATTCTCTTGACCTTGGATAGTCGCAGACTCGTGTTGTGTTGTCCTTGTGTTGGCTTCTAATGCGATGTCAAAAAACCAATCGATCGATCTCATTCTGTTATTATTTACTTTTACGATTTCGTACTCACTCCTAGAGTTCATGGATCCTTGTTCGATAATAGTCTATGTAGGTTCACACACGTCAAGTACATCTTCGCACTGCTAGCCACTACTTTCACTACCAAATCATTACTAACTCTCATATTCAGTGTTCCGTCGCTTTTATATGTATTTTCACAAGTACACTCCTTAAATTTCTAATGCCAATCTAATTGGCGTAATCAGATTTCATTTCGTTGGAAATTTAAATATAAAAATCTGAAAGTATACCTAGATGTTAGATGACGGTGTGTTATTATTTTATGAACTTCACACTTAGAAGTAACAAGGGGGAGAGGGGGGGGTTAGCGACGGTCCACGTAATTTTGAACCGTGTTCCATTGAAGAGGACGACACATGTGATATTATCTTCCTCTCCAAACTTTCACACCTTTCCATCAGAAGGATTTAGGATCTCGTCTAGATTTAACGTGCATCGATTCCACTACATGGTGGGTCCTTAGTGACATCAGGACTCGAACTCACGGCTCTACAAAAGCAACGTCAACTGGGACTCTGCGGTCAGGACCACTAGGCTGCCGTGATCACGTGTTATTGGAGGGAAAGTGTGCGAATAGTCCGTGTTACAACTTCTCCTTTGACATCTGCAATCCAAGAAAGGTAAACTCATTGATTAAAACAAAAATAGAAATATAAGTACATCTGTCTGTGGAACATACACACTCACAAAACAAAAAAATAAATGTATTTGAGGGATTTTTTTTCAACCTTTGATGGACAATAAAAAAAAAAAAAGACATGATTGCAGAACAAAATGAATTTGTTACCAAAAGTTATGTACAAATAAGGTTACTTTTAAACATTATAACTGAGAATATTTAGGTAAGTGTCCCACGGGTGGACGAGCTTTCTATTCCCCTCTTCGAAAAACTTTGCGTCCAGGATGTGAGGTGGACTTGCACTTTGTTTCGAAGCTCTATTCCACTTCTTTTTTAAATGGCTCATCGTAGTCGTTGCAAAGTCTGACAATAAACAGCTGCATTGATCGTAATCCACTCAACAAGCACGACCCCTTTTTGGTCCCCAAAACCCATTGCCATAAACTTCTTTCTGTGGAAGATTTGTTTGAACATACTTTAATTCTTATCCCCCATCATTATGGATGTCGGTTTACCCGTCTTTAAATTGTTAACACCATTTACGCACAACACAAATATTCAAAAAAAATTTCACCGACAACATTTTCCCCCTTCTGCTGGAAGAAAGCGAATTAGACTACGCAACTCACACTAAGCGGGAGCATCAATTGTACCATCTAAGGATAAGGGCCTACAGCTCGTGGAAATCATGAGATGGTGTCGATAATTGCTGAAGTTATAGTTAAAGAAATGGGTAGTCGCCCACCGCATATCCCCATCTACTACCAATTATCTGGATGTTTAGCAGCTCGATCGGAGGTTGAAAAAAAAAAGACCTTTGTATACATTAATATAAAATTGTTAAAAAGAACTAGAGTGTTATCAGCAAGAAAAAGGAAAGGGGAAATATACCTTCAAACATATTACGATTCTTAAATAATATTAAACAAATAAAAATGGAATCTGAAACAGCCTTTTCTACGGTGGCAATATTTTGTATAAAGATTAGATCGCAATGAGGAGACCAAAATGTTCGCAAGCTATGTTTTTTACCTACTTATCGTTCGAAACATGTTGACAAATACATCATGTGTTTAATTATGTATTATTATATTATAGTTTTCATCGAGAACAGTTATTCATGCACAGGTATTGGTTAAATTTTTTTTTTATATAAATTTGAACTTTATTTGGATTATTTATGTTCAATTTATTATCATATACACATATGTCATAGTATGCAATTACCGAATAAATGTCTTACGATTATGAATTTTTATGTTAGGCTCAGTATTTAAAACATTTCCTGTCATATACCGGTTCACTGGTTTTGCTAGAAACTCTTACCAATTTACCGGTAACATAAAAAGCGGGTAAATTTGCAATCACTAATCGTGGTGAGAAGTTTTATATGATGCGTTATACCTTAAAGATTGCAAATACATTATCATGGTATTTCAATAGTTATTCGATCTCATGCATAAAAAAAGCTGGCAAAGAAAAACTTCTTTCTAACGAGACAGACATTAAGTTAAAATTGGAATTATATTCTGAAATTTGATTTATATTTAATACGAACTGAAAAATTAAATGATCTTCACGTGAAAATGCAACTTTTAAATTTTCGACTATGCGACCAATACGTAAATCCCTACTTATCAATGAATGTCCGAATAAAAATACAGATTTTTGAAGTCTGAGGAAACAAAAATAATGATTAAAAATATGTGAGCAGAGTTATTTGTACTTTAAGCAAGTATTGTTTCTCAATTCCAAATAATTTATGTTTTATAACGGATTATGACGTTCTTCCATAGAGTTGAATATACCCATCATATATAAATTTAATTTTACCAGCTTATAATTTATATATGAAAGGAATTTTTTAAAACTATTTAGTGCAATGACGCCAGTTGGCGAGATAAGAAATTGTGGTAATCCCTCCGTTGTGTGGAAACAGTTTCTCAAGAGAGACGCGGTCGAGCTGTACTCGTAAGAGGTCGGGGAAAACGAGCCCCGACATGTAAATAAAATCCTTTTGATCTTGTTACTATTAAAGAAGTCTTCAATGCTCTCAGGCATCATAAATTCTAAAACTTAACATTTAATCATCCTTTTTCAATGGTAATGTTTCGTGTTCTTTTACGGAATAAAAGTTCTGATACCCGGATAATTTCTAGATTCAGCAAAACAAAATAACCCAGTCGAATTGGGCGAGCATTGAAAGTTTTATTTTGCACTATTTTCAATTATTAAAACATATTTGCGCCAAGCCCACTACACAGACGTTATATTTTTGACCTACGTTTTTTTTTTCTTTCTTAACTAAATTCATTCTGTTTGCATGTTATTGAAAACTGGTTACTGTATAAAGATTTATTTCCATTTTACGTCAACACTAAGTATATTAAGTTTGCTTAAGGTATATTTAATTTAATAATTAATCGTTTGCTTTTATTTTTATGTACGAACAAAATATTATTTGCTACTTCAATATAATTTATCTCTTGCTCTTATTTTAATACTTCATTTAATAATTGATTTTAATGGCAGAATCTTCTGTTTTTATTTTTTGTTGTTAACATTTGCACCTTTGTTCTTTAGAATGTTTTGTTTTTCTTTGAATAATTATTAGTGTTTTCTCTATAAAACTCGGTAGTCAAATGTGATGTAATGCTATTAAATGTTAATCTAACTGCAATTGTCTGTTTCAAGATTTGAAATGTTTTATTGATTCGAGTAATTCTTCATTTTGGAGAATGATCAGTTAGATTTAAAGGTCCCGCTATATTGATTCATCGATTGTCGAACAGATTTTCTCAATACTCTTACAGAAAAAAAATGTTAAGCCTCATTCATTTGGACAAAATCCAGTTTGTGATATCTAAAATCCAGGTTAATCGGAGAATTAAAAATGAAGTAAAATAAAAAGCTTACTTCCAGAAAGTGTGCCTGGAGTTGTTATATTGAATTTTCCATGTAGACACCGTAGCACAATATGTCATTCGTCCCTGATAATAAGAGAAGTGACTATAATTTTATTGACTTTACACGGAATATTTATAAGTTCCACTTTTCTTTCTTACATTCATAACTGTTATAAGATTTCAGTAAAAAAAAAATAACTTTTCAAAATCCGCGAATGAAGCAAAGAAACTTTATGGAAATTTACAGATCGCTTCTCAAATTAAAAAAACAAAATTCTTATCTGGAGATTCGAATTGAGAAGATCTCCTTTAACGAGACTTTACTGTATATTCAAGTAAAATGTTCGCAGCGCCACATGTCGTGACGACTGAACAGTTATAAATGGAAAACCCATCTTAACTATTATTGAATCCCAATTGGGCGTCTATTAATTGAAAGCACATCAATGAAGAATAACGAGGAAGGTTTTGATTTACTATCCCCTCCATTCCTTTTAATTGTTGATATGTAAATGAAGCTGTTGAGTGAGACATAATTCAGAGAAAAATAATAATAAAATAAACAAATCATTCTAAGACACGCGGATCTCGAATAACGAATCTCTGACTCGAAGATAACAATAAAGCAATTTCATTGATGAAAAGTTGGGCAATCTTTTCGGCAAACGTTATATTAATAAAAGCTGCGTATTTGAGTAAAGAAGCATTCCTCCACAAATCCATTAAGAGATGGTTCGAGAAACATGGCCTCCGTCCAAGCGCCCGCCCCCCACTCCTTCATTACGGGAATTCATTAGTCAGAGTACACGTGACGTCAGAGGGCTTCCGCGAATCCCTCGCCTGGAGAGAGATTCTCCAGGAAGAGTGACACGGGAGAGTAATGTCCAACTACTTTATTCTTGGAGCGCCGATTCGTTCCTCTACCAAAAGGTTTTTAATAGCGCCAGGTGTTTGCTTTCACGGCATAACAAGTTAACCATTTCTTGAAAAAAAAATTATGTATTTATGGTAGGGAGCAAAGAATCGAGCAGAGACATGCATGAGTTGACCATTTAGTAAACATTTTCAAAGTTTTTGAATAATAAGCTTTCAAATCCATACACGATTGAATAACGTAATTGCGAGGATGGCTCAAAATGTACTTGTATTTGAAGACAGATGGCATTACCAAGGTAAATTATTGTTACCATTGGATGCTGCCATCTGTTAAAAGGATCCAAAATAAATTTGACATTGATTCATAAGTTTGTTTTGATTAGGTAGTCATTAACTGCCAGATCAAAATTGGATAGTTACAGCGTCGAGTTGTCGACGTCATTTTGCGTCGTGTTGTCATCGTCAATGAGACCTGGAATCATCATTATGCACTGGCATCAAGCAACAATCAAAAAATTGAGTTGTATTCGGTGAATTTGCTCCAAAGAAGGCGAGGTTGATCTCATCGGCCGGAAAAGTAATGAGGAAGAATTTTTGCGAAAGGTGTCATGATCACGAATATGAGTCACTGAGACAGCTGTCTTGTGAGTCATGATGCTTACTAAAATCAAACCATTTTCGATGCTATGAGCGTCATCTGTAGGAATTTCTAAGGACTTATTAAACGACCCTTGTATTTCAAAGGCATTGATTTTCCCAACAAGCGAGATGGTCGAATATTTACGTTTTAATGCAAGGTCAACATTTGAAATACGAAAAAGTTAAGTCTTATCGAATGCTTATTGATTTCGAACTACGAATGATGGCATCACTTACGATATTTATGGATGAAAAAAGGAGTAATCATTTCTGAGATTTTCATTTTGAGGTCAGTTTCGAAATATCATCAACAGTTCATTTCCCCACTCTAATCACCAGAATTTGTGTTGAACGAAATAAACGAAACGAGTTAATGAAATTTCGCCAATATTCTATCTTAGTTAAAGCTCTACGTAGTAATGGTATTCGGAAATGATAAACATTTATGAAAATTGAAATTAATATTCGGAAAAAAACTAAAATATTTCAAAGTGAGAAAAAAGCATAAAATTGAATTCAAATTGTCATTCTCGTCAAATTATAATTTTTGTAATTATTCACTTCAAAATATTCTTCAATTTTTTTGTGGGAGGGGGAGAAGGGATCCGTGTCACCTGGACATTGATTTAAAAACCAGGTATTCTGCATTTGTCTCGCAAAATGAAAGAATCTTCTGATTCAATAAATTCCATTTCTGTGGAAATTTACTTCTTTCTTCAGCTTCTATATAATATTTGAAGCGACTGATAAATACAACATACGACATGGCCCGAGTCTCGTACTTTGGCCTTCTTAGCATTAAATTTTCAGACTAAAAATAATTAAATAAATAAGTAAGAAAAAGCATTTTTAAATTAAGTATTTACTTAAAGATATTCTAAAAGGAATAAAAATACTTTTTTAACGTAAAATAATACATAACTTATAAATCTTGAAGCGACTAACAATGGTACCTAAATATTTTACGAAATTAAGTACCTTATGTACTTACTTATTTCTGATATCAAAAGAAATATTAATACCTCAAGCTCTTATACTTAAATATTACTTTACATTAAAAATTATTTTTATGCCTCTCAGTCCATCTTTAAATTAAAGTTTGATTGAAAAAGAAAGTGTTTTTTACTTATATTTATTAATGATTAACTCGTTTTCACACACAAAGCATAATTAACCTTATTAAAGACCATTAAAATTATTTTCTGGTACAGGAATCAGATTATCAGTTTCTGAACTTAAAAAGAAAAGTTATTTTCATCAAATTCAAACAAAGGATTTGTACTTAAAATTTTAAACGGATTTTAGTTTTTTTTTTCAGAGAGGAATTTATTCGTTAAAGAATTGCTTTCTTGAGGTTGCGTTAATATTATTGATAACCAAAAGCAATATTTTTTACAGAGGCTAGTCCTGCGTCATCGCTATTGAAAACAAATTTCCTTTCCTTATACTAAAATTAATGCTTTACAATATTTGCTTTTTATTTTGAAGTAGTCATATCAAAAGATATTAGTTTCCAGATTCAGAATATGATGAACTGAAGAGTTAAGATATAAAAAGCAATTTATGAGACATAACACCACGAATCATTAACACTTGTCAACGTTATACCATTTCAAAAACTTGTACACCCCCAACCGTTTTTTGCTAATCCCTTAAATCATCAAATTTTTTTACACGTTGAGTTAACAATGAAATATTCAGACATTACAAACAATGTGAGCGATATTCTCTTACAAATTTACAAATTCCTGACTTATTAGTTTTCAATTTATGTCACTCGAAAGACATGTGGCGGCTTTCTACGGAACCTTGCAATTCCTAAATCCGATCAAAGATATATCCTTCTCCGAAATTTCATATCAGACCCCGTGAGAAACTTTAAAGCTCAGTTGAACTTACAATGCAGCAGTTTTCCTTATTACGGTAATTGAACATGGAACGTAACCAAAACACGGAACAATAAATTGAAAATTGCAATGAAGCACGAATAAACTAGCAAAACACAGTGGATTGAATTGAATGTTTTTTTTTTTCAAAATAATCGCTTAAGAATTATTTTGAGGAGTTTCTGAATTATTAAATAAGGCACACTCTTATGAAATAGGAAATGATATTAAATTTAGACGTTGGAACTTTATATGTTACTTTTAAAGAAATGCACTGGGAGAGAATTCCCAATATTGCATCAACCTGGAACCCTGATTAAAAGAGAAAGCGTGTGTGCCACGCTTGACGCGGCGACTTATCATGGAGAAAAATAATTAGTTTAGTTTTTATTAACGTCGCACTAGAAGCAATACGAGGACTATTGGCGATGGACCTCATAATTTTGAACCTTGGTCAAGTGACGAGGACGATACCTGTGCAGGCACCCCTCTATCCTAACTTCCACATCACGAGAACGGGAGAACTTTGGGCCCTGACAGATTTAACGTGCATCAGCCCCAGCCACACAGCGGGTTCTTGGCGGCCATGGCTTGATCCCGCGACTGAACGAAAACCGCCGGCCACGAATCCGAAACCATGACTACTAGGCTACTTGGCCACTGGAGAAAGATAGAAGAAAGGCTGTAATCGAAAGCCTAATGCGCTTTTAAACAAAACAAAAAAATTTACGATGATTTTCCCTTACTCCCCTTTGGTGAACTTAGGACTAAGTATACGATTCGAACCGGTTGCCGCGATTGGGAATCAGATGTGGGGGAAGGCAAAAACTTATAGACATCCAAAAAGTAACGGGGAGAAGGGGATGTTTCAATAATATAAGGGATAATACACTAACAAAATTTAAAATTTTGGATTTAAAATGGTGAGTTTTCGACACTTTTCGAGTGAATTTGGATAGAGAAGTAAAAATTAACATTTTACACCCACTTGACCGTGGTTAAATTTTAATGCAAGAATGTAGGTTTTTTTTTTTTTTTTTGAAATTTTGATTAATACTTCTCATTATAATTTTCATCAAAAAAGCATTATTATGTATAATAATTAAATAGATGTGTTTTGAGAAATAAAAAAACAAGATCAGTGATTCCTTCATTAAAAAAAAGAATAAACAAATGGATAATTAGCCAAACTCCAACTAGTGAGTTTGCTCAAGGCCTTGTTTTACACCCCATTGCCAAATATAGAAGCAAAAATAAAAAAAATGCTCTTATAGATTGCTAGTGCTAATTAACATTAAATTAGCAACACAAGTAATTGCATCATAGAAAGAATGATATGCAAAGTAAAATATGTTCCTCAGAGTCATACGTTTCGCCTCTCTATTTCAAAACAATGTTAAATGTCTTGGATTTCATGTGGCGTAGACTTCTACACATTCCACCTCTGCTACCCCTCCTCACATCGTAGGCGAGTCTCCACAATTTGCCGCAGTGTCTTACGAAACTGTTTTTCTTTGACGCCGTTTAACAGACGGCGGTGCACGAAGGTAACACCAACTTGCCTTAATAACGCCAATACTTTATTTTGTTTTGAAGAAACTTTTACTTTAATTTCTTTTTAGCCAATGGGGTATTCATTAACAACCTCAAATTTTCGAGCTCGTGTACAGTGATCAGGGCCTTTCAAGATATTGTGCATTTTTCCGCTGATCAATCTATCCTTGAGACGTCATTTCTCCTTTAATGCAGTATAATTTACCGAGAATCACACAGAAATGTTATTTCGCAAGTTAATTTTTTTTCACCATTTTTTTGAACTCTACACTTTTCCCTAAATTGAATAATCGCGTGTTTTGTGTGTTTCCAGCAAAATGCAAACTTCTCTCGTTTTTTTACGCATACTCTGTTGCAAATGCCAATTGTTGATTTTGCACGCAGCTTAATCGATGGCTCTTTCTGAAATACTTCAAATACTAAAAGCAGTTCTTTTTTTTCAGTTTATATAACTAATGAAACTGTCAGCTGAATAAAGAGACTTTGTTTTATTTTAGAGCAACTGCAATTTTAGTCCTAGTTTTCACCACTATTTGATGTATCTGGACAACTTAAGCGTGATGCATTTAGATAAAGGACCCATTACTACTCCTTTTAAGACCATATCACGAGCATAATATAAATAAGAAACAGTTAATAATTCGTAACCAATAAACGTAGGCATGTATGTACAAAAAAAGACAAAAAAAAAAAAAAAAAACTGAGAGATTATTATTCGAAAGGTAATGTGGATTAGTCTCATTCCAGTGATATATTATAAACATTACAGATCAATTTTTTTATTGAAAAAGGATTGAGGTTATAATTGTCAATATTATATTAAGGGAAAAGGATTGACCTTATGTTTTTTTCCACTTATTAAGAGCTGCTACTCCTTTCTTTCAGTATAAGAATTAACACCCGAGATTGAAAAGGAACATTAATTGCAATGACAATCCTCGTAGCTGTTCGGAGATTGAATTTTCTCTATTTGCATTCTATCGCATTGCTAACTGCTCAATATGTACTAAAATGTGGAACGAGATAAAATGCTACATTCTATTTACAAATATTTTTTTAAACTGTATAATATAACATGTCTCACTCTGAGGTTCTTCATTTCCGTTTTACGAATTCCACAATATCTTGAGATTATTTTTTCCAAAATGAGAAAGATGTAGCAATTTTTATAATTCAAATAATATTTAAAGCAAACAAAAAGTGTGAGTAATTACAAGCCAACGTATTATACAACAATATTCATTGCGTCCTCAAAGCTCCCGTCCACCGTCCACTTTGATTTCATGAGCGTTATGTTAATCCTATGAAATGTTTACTACAGTCCTATACTTTCTCTATTTGAACGCAAAGGGATACATTTGAAAGAGCAGAAAATAACGAAAATTTCTGAGGAATCACAATTTTTCGTCCGATTTTTGAAAACATTCTTATATCTATTTTAATGATTCGTTTCAGGTTTTTCCTGTTCTTAAAAATATTCTGAAATATTTACAAAAATCAGGGAGAAAATGTAATACCGCAGAATTCTTTGTCATATTTTACTCTTTGGGACGCACTTTTTTTTGCATTCAAATAGATGAAATGGTTTGTATTTGAGTAGACATTCCATAGGATTAATATTACGATCGCCAGATCAAAGTGGTCGGTAGACGGAATCCTTAACCAATTACATTCACTTCACATTTGGATGCATTTATCGAATTGTTCGGCTCAAATAATAAAACTAAACTGATACAATATCAAATAATATACCATTTCCCCCATAATTATTAATAACGTTAATCTCTAAATTGCTCTAAACATTGTGAATTTTCTTTAGAAGCGTTTCAAAAAATTTCAGTTTTGTGAAATGCAGCTTCCGATCAAAGCGATTGCTTGCATTAATTGTAAACTTTGAACATAGACTTATGCAATTTTACTCTACAAAAATAATCAATATTCAATAAAAAAAGTCATTTTTTAAATCGAGATATAAAAAAAATGACATAGACCTAAAATTTTAATTTAAAACCACTTTCATTCGGTTATATATATATTAAGCCTACCGAAATATTTTGTCCGTTTGTGAAGTGAAAAAAAAATATTTTTCCTGCATTTAATAATATTTATTATACAGTATCATTTCCTTCGTTACTAAGATTGCTCTGCAAATATTCGACATGAATTAAGTGCGAAAAGTTTGCTTATTCGAGCCACCATTTGCACATTTCTTCTTATCCGGGATTGAAAACGAACCCTTATTGGATAAAATGACAGCTGTTGAGAAAAATTGGATTATCTACGAAAACGTCGTAGAGAAAGAGCCCATTGTGAGCCCGAACTCTCTGCATCCTCCTCCTCTAAGCCGAACTTGAGACTGAATAAGAGAATGCTCTGTATAGAATACGACGTCCAATAAACTGCGACCTTTTGACCCCTGATGAACAGTTCCATTCGGAGAGAATGTCAGCCAATTGAAACAAAGCATCCGTCGATGTTCAACACGAAGCACATCCTTCTGTACCATAATGCTGCTTTGGCCACCCGTCAGAAAGTTGCGGAGCTAGGCTGAGAAATTTTGACTCATCCACCATAACTTCCAGACCTAGCCCCCTCTGATTATCTTCTATTTCTCTCCCTGCATAAATTTTTGGAAGGAAAAAAATGAAAGTGAAAGCAGATGTCAGACAAGCACTACCTGAGTTGTTCGCTTTTAAAGACAAAGCCTTTTTCGAAAAAGGTATTTACAAATTACCTTCACGCTGACAAGAGTTCACAAGTAGCGATGGAAATTATATTGTACAGTAAATATTATTAACAGTAATATTATTGTACAGTAAATTGTATATTGTACATTGTATATTGTAAATTGTATATTGTATATTGTACAGTAAATATTATTAAATGTATGAAAAAAAAGTATTATTTTCTTTCATTCACGAACGAATAAAATTATGTTGTAAACTTAATACATGTTCGTACCTAAAGTAAGTTTCGTGCTTGTACTTTTATGGACACTCTTCCTCAAACCTTGGCATGTTAAATTGATTTGGTAGGTCCTCCTTATGCACACCATACAGAAGCCAACATCAGTTGTATTTACTTTTCCCAGTAAGACAACATGGATTCAAATCTTGTCTTTACCGTAAGGTAGCCGACACGATTTTTTCGCATTCATCAAACAGAAAAAAATTACGCACAACTCCACCGATAGTTTCTTTACAAGAGAAAGACTCAAACCTGAAGTACAGCATAAATAAAGTTGGAATAATAAATCGGTACATGACACACAAAACCCTCTTCCACGGCATTGTTCTAAAACAGTACCCTCTCCCCACCCTGTCGAAAGCAACACGCTCCCTTTCATTATTGCGAACGTTATTATCCAAATCAAACAGTCATCGTCCCCCCAGCTTTTCTAATGAGGGACTACGTATGTCGTTCACGCACGGTGGAACGTTTTGCGGGGGTGGGGTGGATGAAGGGGTTGGCCTCGATTGCGACCACCGGAATATCGTCAGCTACCCCTCGGGGGGAGTTATGCCTCACGGGAGCGTTTCCGGTCTGACCTCTCTCTCTACAGGTAAGGGACGGAGTAGAAATTGAGGAATTTCATCTCACCTGGTGACGCGAGAAGGAAAGTTGTCCACGAGGCATTTCTAGAAAAAAAGAATGTGATGATATTCAGTTTCAGATAATATGAAATAAATTAGTAAGAATTGTATTAGCTCTTCCGAAATGATAGATGTATTACTTTTCAATATTTTTTTTTTAAAAAATTAAATTGAGAAAATGAAATTTATCTCTAAAAGAGTGCATAGGTTGTATGAATATAACGAAGAAGAGATATCTTATTCAATTATTTTGGTAAGGCGAACAGACTTCCAATATAAATTCAGAAATACATGAACGAAACATGATTTTCTGATTTAATTACTTTAATATCGTAAATCCCTTTGATGAGGTTTAAGTAAGATTAAATATATGATTAAGAGCCTACAATGTCGCTTCCCTACTATGTTACTCTTATTGTTGAATAGAGACATTTACAGATAAAGGCTGTTTGAAATACGGGACAGGAGTTAAGCAATGACACTTCCCCTGACCTCGGCACCAAATTTGGCGAGTTGGTAACAAACTTGACGACTCTCTTCAGTGACAAAATGAAGATTTTCGAAAATGTTGGAATTTTCCCTATATCTGTATGACGAGAGAAGTTATGGATTTTTTCTGTGATGTCACACCTGGTAGGAAATTCTACAAATACCCGGAGATTCCTAAGAGGAAGAAGTCTGTCTTTGAAGTGCAAAGTTAACAATTTGGAGATATGTCCGTAGTACGAACTAGTAAGCTGGTCAAATGAGGACTATTGAAAGTGCTATTAATGTTATCTTAAGTAATTTGTTATCTGTTCGGGTTGTTAATCAATATAAGTATCATTTTTTGTTCCTGTTGCGTTGCTAATCTGCACAAGTTCTACTGCCTGTTCTTTTCCCGAATAATTATGAATAAAGGACCATTATCCTCCTTGTTGGACTGTTTTCACGAGTCACCCACGGGAGATTTTTGTAACCATAAAAAAAAGATTTACTTAAATTTTTTTCACGATGCGTTAAAATTTTAATTTATAATAACGATAGTTTGTAAAAATTACTTTTTCCTTAAAATTGATACTATTTTCTTATTCAAAGATAATCTTAATAGTTCCTACAGAACTTAAAATTCAATTGCAAACAAAATATCAAGAGGAATGGGCAGGTCTTGGAAAGGTATTTTAAAAAAATTGAAAAAGGTCTATGCAAAATTTTGCAAAGAACAGATCTAACCACCCAAGGTGCGGTTTATTTTATAATTATTATTAAATTATTTGATTAAATATAAGAATTAAAGTAAACGATGAAATATCGAGAAAGGGACAATAGTAAACTTTTCCGATATTAAAATTAAAGCAAAAACGATAAAAATTATTAAATTGAATATATTTAAGTTAAATGTATTTAAAATTAATGCAAATGATAAATTATTAAATTGAATAAAAAAAATCAGCTACACATAATTAAAAATAAAGAAAACGATAAATTATAAAATTGAATATTATATCAACTAATTGTAATTAAAATTGAAGCAAATTATAAATTATAAAATTGATTATATTTAAGCTAAATGTAATTAAAACTGAAGCAAACGATAAAAAAAATGAAAAAATGATCTGGTACTCCAAAAGTGATCCAAATAAAACAAAAGCCCATTGGGAGACTAAAAAAAATATCTGCCTTATAGAGCTACCTTAAAATTCCGAATAATGTTATTTATTTTCAGTCATATCTTGATTCCAGTTTACATATGATTTAAGGTAATACATAAATCGAAATACTTAAGTAAATAAATACTTAATTTTTATACTTGTTTCACTACAATGCAATAAAAAATTGGCAGAAATTTATTACTACATGTTTTAAAAATTGAATTAATCAGTGGCGAAAACAGGTATCAAACATATATTGCATATATTTTATTTCAATCCAATAAAAAATTAAGGAGAAATTTATTATGACGTATTTTTGAAAAGTTTTCAGGTACGACAATTTTGCGGTAGTTAAAACAATAGCCCCTTAGGTGGCTAATAATTTTTTTTAAAAAAATGAAATAGCTATTAATAATTTTTGGCACTGTAAAGTGAGTGAGCTCATACGTCTTCAATCAGAGATCTCTAACTGTTGAAAAATAAAATCGTTTTCTTGATGAAGAATTGCAAGGTTTCTTTTAGCAATCATGTACACGTTTTAATACTGTTACAGAGTTGAAGAAGTGTTGTGGAAATCACTGATTTTTGTGACTAAGAAGTGATAGGATGAGGGGAAAATAATAATAATAATAATAATAAATAAATAAAAAAAAACAAGAACTTATTAAGAATAGCGGTAACAAAATAATAGTTCCTCGAGTTGCTGAATTTATGTATTCCACTTGGTTTTGTTTTTGGCTCAAAAATCATCTTTCTATTTTACCTTGAGCATTCATACAGATCTTCTTAAAATGCTATACTTTCCCTTTAGCTTTGATTAATTGAAGCGAATAAAAAATACGCATACTTCGACAACAATATAAAAATAATAAACCGATACTTCCTATTAAAGTCATTTAGGGATTGTGAAAATGTAACTATGACCCGTTTCTATTAAACTAAATATTTTATTTACAACTGGTTTTTATTTTTGAAATGCTTTAAAAGCGTAATACTGTTATTTCCTGATGAAAATTGCAAATTGAATTCAAAGACATCATGCGTTGTTCAAATAGTAAATAAGCCTTAAAGGAAGAATTTGCGAATACATTTAAATAAATTAAAAATGGGACTATTCAAAATTCAAAAATAATAATTATAAGAAAGAGCTTTCACAATAATTCTTTCGTAAGGATCACTCTCTCATCAATAACGATATTTTAACAGAATAGAAACCACTATTCAAAGGCCCTTAAAGAAACAAAGGTTTGTACTGCTTAGGAATGGTGCAGATATATTCTAAAATGATATAATTGCCACATTGATCAAGACATAATAAATTATTACATTTTTATTTAATAATCTTTTTTTCACGAAAAATAAATTGAGACACTTCAGTGATACTAAAGTTGAAACCTAAAATCAGTAAATAATATTTTTTTCAAGTTTTGAGAAATAGAGAAAAATCCTGATTATTATCTCTTTAAATATTAATTTTCCTAAGAAAGTTTCGATATAATGAAGAAAAAAAGATGCTCCGAGAAACGCATTCTTCTTCGAATTAATTAATTTTGGGAGTATCTGTACATCAATGAAAACAACAAAGTTATTTTTATCAAGATACAAATAAATAATTATAATATTTAAATTAAAATGTAAAGTTAATTTATGAAGTCAATGATGATAAAATAAAAAAAATTACCCATTGATTATTTTTTAAAAAAAATTTCTTACAGGAAGGAAGAAAACTGTTCTTTCTTTCTGTAACAATTCGATAATGTTTTCAAATTGACATTTGTTCTTCGAACGTTTAATACTGAGAAACCTTACAATTGCAGCCTCTTTCAAAAAGATCTGTAACGCCCGTTCTTCATACTCAACTCTTAAATTACATCTCAATCGAATATATTATTTAAAGACAAATGAACTTCAAATGAAGATGTGCAAGGATTAGCTTAAGTACGTGTTAATAATCACGGGAGAATAAAGATAAAGTTGCCCCCCTCTTGAATCCCAATGAACTCCACAATCCCGTAAACTATGATTTAAATAAGAAATCTTAACTAACCATATCACTCGTTTTGAATTCATCAACTCTCATCGCCAGTATCTTCGTAGTTTAAAACTGGTAGCTTAAATATATATATATATATATATATATATATATATATCAGAAAATCGTTATCCTCTATTTCTCTACATTTTCCTTTTAATTCTGTTTCATTTATGTATAATTATCTGTTATTAACTTCACTTATATCTTTATCTAATTTACCTTTAATGTTTCATTTGGGTGGGGAAGAAATTGTAATTGCATGCAGTCCACGAGGTTAGTGAAGATAAAATCGTGAATAACTCAGTGCCACAAACCCAAATGGGTGTTATTTATTTTTGTATTTAATCATATTCTATCTTACGCTTAATTAACTATCCAAAGGAATGTTAGTACTGTCATAGATTAATCTCAAGTTCTTTGAAATTAAATGTGAATTGTTTTAATTAAATTTACCCAATTATATGTTTTATGAAAACTCTCTCTCTCTCTCTTTCTCTATTGAGAGGATCAGCAGCAGAAATATTTATAACATTACATGTATTCCTACATTAAAATATAAAATAATATTTAATATTGCCAAAGTTATCCAAGTTTTAAAAATATCAAACGCTTTTGTATTTTCCCCCTTTGAGCAATCGATGTCTTTCTTATGTTTTTAGGACATTTCATGTATATTTGGAACACTAGATACGGAATCATTTGAGCACAGGCTCTTCCCTCATTCTTTACTCTAGAAACTACAGTTGCCAAACATTTTGGTCAGACTACATGCAACATGGATAAGAATTTTTATATTTACATGATACACTAGATTCTTCAGTTTGTTTATCATCCTGAATGGGCTGCATTCCACACATAACTGTTACTTTGTTATCAGTTTTTTCAGTTCAGTTATAACACCCATGACCCTGTTGTGCGAATCATTAAGGTATCTCAAATCTTTATTTTTTTAAATCTGATTTTAATAAACGTGTATGTTGTTATTAAAATGTGTTAGATACAAAATGGTAAATTATTAATTACGATTTTATTATGTTGTATCCACTTAGTTTACTTCTAAAACGAGTGCAGTAACAATAACTTGGGAGCAAAGTAACGAGCTTCATATCCAGAGAATTGAGACTTGATTGCATCATAGACTTCGCGTGGAATAATAAACTGCCACACCTTGAACCATTAAAATCACAAGTGTCATTATTCAAAAGGTTAGCGAGTAAAGGGTCTATTCAAGTGTCATATTCGTCATCAAACCATGGTTTAAATTTTTATCTTGTACCAAATATCAAAGCTTAACTAATGGGTTCAAATAAACTACCAACTTCATGATGTGAGATTTTAAGTTGAGAATAGGGAGATTTGTTATGACACAAGGATCGAATACTTATTGCGCAACCTACGGATGGGCAGGTTTAGATCTTCTACGACTTATTACAAGACCGCAAAATATATATTGAAATTGTCTATCATATATTATGCATCCTATTTATATTTAAATATCTAGCTTCGTAGAAAATTAATACTAAGCAAATAAATAGTATAATTTGCTGAATGATTGGTTGAATCAAACTGGAGGTATCATCTTTATGAACCATTTTTAAAATTTTTGTTTCATTTCTACATTTATGATCAATTTTTCTCTATCGCTTTTTAATATGTATTACTTGTTATTAATGTATCATTAATTAATTAATAAATATTATTAATTTTTCTGCTATGTCAAACACCAGCAGAATCAATCAGGTAGTTATCTTTTGTTCGATGGCAAAATGTTTTTCTTTTTAAAGGGGTAAGTGGAATTCAGAAGTTGCTGTTTTTAGTATGTGTTCACCGTACATCGTTTAACACTTCCTTCGCAAAATAAAATTGTTATATTCTGATCACGAGTCTATAGTCCTGTTTGAACTTGATTTTGATAACCACTATGATTTTGCACTGTTTTAATAAAATTTGGTTAATTTTTATTTTAGAGACAATCTCATAAATTTTTAATCCATTAGCTACTAAATTCTAATTTTTATTCCAGAGAAAAGTGTACAGAATATAAATTTTTTCATTCATTAGTTTCTAATTTCCAATTTATTCAAAAATATGCTAGACTGAAAGGTTTATAAAGAAAATTAGCTGATGTAGTATCTGTCTGAATAGGCACTTTTTTTTTTTGGGGGGGGGATGAGGCTTTTCATTCCAAAATTTCGTGCATTGCGCTTGCTATGTTAAGCTCAAATACCGCATCTATCAAATTGGTGGAAAAATCCCAAATGTGACTGCCATGTATATATTGTATCTAAGCTAATGAAATATACATTAATTGATCGCTAGAGTCTCGAGTTGCATAGATTTAGCAACAATCTGTAATTATCTTTATTGACACACAACATATTCGAATTTTAACATTTTCTTCGTTAGATTCGCACCTCGGGTTCTTAAAGCTTTGCGTGCTGCTAATTTCAGGTTATAAAGGATGCTTTTGGATGAAATAATAAAAAAGTAATAATACAAATAAATCTAACCGTAGCAATGGTTTTGATCCTATTTTTAAATCATGAAAACATAATCATTGAAGGGTGATTTCAAAATCATGAGTAGTTTCTACTCATGAAACCTAAATTGAACTATCTGGACACTTTATTCGTAATTAGAAATAAACTTTAATACCCTCATTTGAAATGCATATAAAACAAATAACTTACATTAGAAAAACAAAAGCGTAGTTAGAAATTAAGTAACGCATGTTTGTTGCAGCCCATGTCAAAGCACGTCAAAATCGCATCTCACAAAGAATATTTTTGAGGCCCAGTCAACATAACTGCATGTAATTACTAAAAATATCACGCGGTTATGTTTTGGTTAATTTTGACAATTCCTAATTATGTTGTTGTTTTGTTGTGACTTATTCCACACAGTCTTGTCGAAGCCCACGAGACCAAAAATCTTCAAGAAATCGTAGACCAAATGTGATGATGCAATTGTGTCTTCTCTGTCAAGCCCCACACAATTTCTAAAAAGCTTGGGAGAAGGAGGGGAAAAATAACAAAATATGCAGATCGGACATTCTTTCTGTCCCTTGTCGAAACCTAGACTCCTGTCCTGTCCACTATCAAGTCTACAGATAGTGATTTGGACTCCCCTGTCTTCCTTAGTAGTAAGGGCACCACCAGAAGACTGCCTGTTATACCGTGAGGGAGTCAGAGAGTTCTTCCCTAGTTGCTGGTTTGAGCTTTGTACTTTTCATTAAGTCTCAGGACCAACCGTAGAGCTACTGCTTCAATTCTTGATACTCTCAAACATCTTTCATGACATCTACTCCCAATGGGTCCCTTATTACTTATCTTTGGTAAGGAAATACCTGGTTATAATTTGGTCAAAGAAGGAGCCTCTATTCTTTCAGGTACTAATATTTTCCTTAATTTTGCATACTTAGAATACCGAAATTTCTTATTATACATATTTATTGGAAAACGAACCAAAGGCCTGGCCAATGAACTATGAGTAGTCGATGCGCCATTTCCTCTACTAATAGAAGCAAATATTTTAACAGCCAACAATGTAATAATACCTACCATGCCATTACTTTTGCACACGGTGTGCCTAACGTTAAATATTCCACTCTCAGAGGACAAGAACAATAAAATTAAGTTAGGCTTATTAACTTGAGCAGTAATTCTGATTCTTGTAAGTCAATATTCAAGAAAAAAAATTGATTTATATTAGTTTTTTACTGTTTTGTTTTAGCTATTACTCATTTGCTTTAAGAACTCATAACCATGCGGTAGAAAATCAAGCAAAAGATTTCTGACGAACATCAGTATTTCGAAGAAAAATGAGAATCGGAGCATCAAAGATAAAACAATAATCCATTTGATATGTAGTAATACTCTTAGTGTACCAAAGTCATAAAACATGAAACGCATCATCATCATTAAGAAACGAAATACAAGGAACAGCACTCCTACCACAAAAGAGAACTTAAAAAGAAAAAGGAAAGAAAGAAAAGCCCCCAAAGCAACTGCATAGAGTGTTTTTTACTTGTTAGAAATTGGCCCTTGGCTGGAAATGAGTTTGACACCTTTAGTCTACGTCAGGAGTCGCCATACTATGGACTGCCGTCTGTTTTTAATCCTGGCCGCGGTTGCCTAGTGGTGATGGTCGCCGACGGCCTCGTTTTCGCGGAGTCG
Source organism: Nephila pilipes (assembly GCA_019974015.1). Lineage (NCBI taxonomy): Eukaryota > Metazoa > Arthropoda > Arachnida > Araneae > Nephilidae > Nephila > Nephila pilipes. The sequence continues at coordinate 183,293 of BMAW01015988.1, forward strand.
TGGGTTTGAGGCCTGATGCAAGAAAAGACCCACCGTGTAGGGAATTGATGCCCCTTAAATATAGTCAAGATCCCAAGCCTTCCCAATGGCGTGATGTGGAAGTTTAGAGAGAGAGGTATTAGCTCAAGCATCTTCCTCATCACTTGACTGAGGCTCAAAATTACAAAGTCCGTCGCCAATAGACAATGAATTGAATCTCAGTAGGAAGTTAATAAACACTTACAATCACTTTTTAATCCGGCCCACATGTTAATACTATCACAACAATGCAGTTATAACACAGATTTTTGGATCTTGATGTAAATTCAAAAGATATTTCCACATATACAAAATTTTTGGGCTGTACAATTGAAAAGCTTCCATCAGACCTTCATTTGAAATTAAATGATCTGTAAAAAGAAAATATGCTAACAATGTTATTTAAAGAAATGGATCTAACATATTCCATAAACATCTTTAAGAAAAATAATACGGACGATTAAAATTCTACAATTGTGGGTTTATATCGGTTTTTAGGAGTATTTATGCACCTCAAAAGACATTTTCAAAAATGAAGTATTATAAAATCGCAACACAAGTCATTCTTAACAGGTGACTGATTGCTAACAACTTTACTCGTAAGAAATACCAATTTCAAACTCGAGGTACTACTATGATGAGACATGATCTCAGTAAAACACACAAGTACATTCTTTACGAAATTTAACCGGTTCTACAACATATTGATTAATAAATGGAAATATTTTATTCTTTTTTCTGGAAATGTCAGCATGTGCATATAATATGGTGCTAGTATGTAAAAATATCACTTCCTAATATGAAAAATTATCTGGTTTTTTTTTGTTACCCAATCAATAAAACTGCCTGAGTAAATTACCTAAGAAGTGTTTTTTTTTTGTTGTTGTTGTTGCCTGGTTCATCAATCTGAAGAATTTTACGATTTGGCCATTCTCAACAAAATGAACACCGACCTTTGTTCTACAATCACAGTCAATCGTGGCTGTGTTGAGAATACAAAAATGATCAACCAAAAATTAAACAGTACTAACTCATGAATTTCTTTTGACTATTTTTTAAAAATTCTATTTCAACCCTTTTACGAAAATTCCTCACTTTTTGAGCGATCCCCTCTCCTACCTGGGAGGGTGACAGTGAAAGGGGAGGACTGAAAGCTTTTCTCCCCTTATTCGCATCGGGACTGATTTTTGCGTGTCCTGACTGCGCAGATTTAATGCTTATTTTTATTGGTTCGTGTGGCGCAGGTAGAGAGAAAACAATTCTCGTCTGTCTGTCCCCCGGAGACCTCGCAGCTGTTTGCAGGGAGGGGGAAACGGATTGAGTTTAAGTGCAGACGATTTTCCAGGTTACCTGCTTCCGAATCGCTGGGGAGGGAGTGTCGCCGCGTAGAGGTGTCGGGGATGTCATTTGGTGAGTTTTAGAGAGATTACTTCCACGGCTACCGTAAGAAGGAGGAGTCTGGATGGAAATGAGAATTTGCTTCTTTTTTTTTTAATTCTAGGGTCCCTTAATTTTTGTTGATTACTAAATTAAGGTACTGTCCGCCGCCGTATTGGCGCCCTTGAGCCACGTGGCGCCAATTTCACCGCCTGTTTCTTTTCTCTATGGACAATGAAGCAGGCAGGATTTCAGTCAATCCAATTTGGTGTTTTCATTTTAGCTGAAATTGGAAACAACAAATGGAGGATTTGTTTATAAATAGCAAAATTTATCTGACTGATGATAAGGGAGAGATTTTTGACGGAACAAGAATATTCCAGGTTAATCCGAATTACAAAATATGTGCTCACTATTTACTTTGTAACACCTTGGTATTCCATCCACCTGCTGTAATCATCAATATTATTTGAATAGTTGCAAGGCCGCGGTATCTAGTAGCCGACTCGCAGCCGGCAGTTTTCGTCAAGTGGGAGGTTCGAGCCTTGATGCCACTTAAGACCCACCGTACAGCAGGGAGTGATGCACATAAAATCTGTCGAGGTGTCAAGTCCTTCCTTTGGCGTGGTGTGAAATTTTAGAGAGGTATATGCCAATTTAGGTGTCATCATCGTCCCTTGATCGAAGTTCAAAATAACGAGGTCAGTCGCCATTAACTCTCTTGTTGCTTCTAGTGCGATGTTAATAAAACCAACCAAACCAAATCTAAATAGTCACTGATTAATAAAGTCACAAATTACAACAGTTAGGCAATGAATGAAATCAAATTGCTTTTATATTCTGATCTTTCATTATCCAAAAAACAATCCCTAGCTTTCTCTATCTGTGCATAACTGCCCTATACGCATCAGACCCTGTTATTAAGGTTATTATCATAATTTCGTTTTTAACCCGGATCATTCGGGTCAGAGTTCTTGTTCGATTTAGAAATGAGGGTCAGATTCACAGGTCCTATGCAATTCCTTCCTGACTGTGATACGATAACTCCTCGCATATCTCAATGGGAGCACTTTTCCTTCGTTTACAGCTTCCACACTCATTCTCTCTACCACTTACTAACTTCGTATAAACTACATTGTCTCTATTAATGCATGCAAAAAATGAAATAAAGCTATACACAAATATTTGTCTGGATTTAGAATAAATAAAAATCCTACTGGGTCTACTTGACCCATAATGGTAAAGTGTAATTGTTTTCAATAAGATAAGAAGGTTAATTTATTGATCTATGATTTGTCTGACTTATTTTTCGAAGCTTCATATTTTACTTCTTCGTTCTTTTGAATTTTTTTTTTAAAAGAAAAGACTGTCAGCTTAACAGGTAAAAAAAAAAAAAAAAACACAATTTCATTTTAAAAAATAAACGCACTTTGTTTCTTTCGAGGCATGAAGAAACGAATGAGATGACGAAATTTCTGAAATAATTATTCTATATATATTAAAAAGTTGGTATGGTAGTTGTTAGAGCGAGTCAGACATAAGTATTCATGTTGCGAGAACAGTTAAGATTCATACTAGTATTATTGTCCAGTACTTTCCCCTGACTTTTTTATGAATAAAGTTGTGGGAATCATAAAATGTCTTAAAAAACAAATAAAAAAGGAATATTTAATCTATGGAATATTATCTCAGACAATAATCATGAATAAAAAGCAATTAATTCCGTTGATAAATGGAATGACAATTTATACAGTTCAAACTATTTCAAATTAAATTTTACTGGAGTTGAATATTCAATAAAGTTTTGACTTTAAATTTTAAGTAAAACATTTTACCAATTGTAGATTTTTTTCCCCTGGTCAATTGATGAACTATAAAAGTGAATTTTTCTCCATTTAATAAGCATAAGAAAGCAGAGACTTCAGAAATTAAATTATTGTTTCTTAGAAGACATCTTTGAGTCAATAATAATATTTTTGATTGTATGTATTAAAAACGACTTTAGAACATGATAAAATATTTCACTTCTTCATTTTAAAAAAAGAAACATAACGAGCTTTTGAGAAATAGTAGAATTTGAATAAATTACGAGCATATTAAATGTATTCAAAATTCTTCAAAATTTTGAAAAGTTTTAATCTTTGTATTTTAATACTAATTTAATTATTACAAAGAAGTTTAAATGTCGAGCTAAGTAATTTTATTTTTTCGAAATTCTTAATTATTTAATATATGTATATTTTTAATTTCCTCATATTTTATCATTTAGTAACACATTACTTTGATCAGTATTGTTTGTAATAAAATAAATATGTAACTATTAATCTATGAATTATTTAAAAATTACTTGTTTATCTCTTGTAAAACAATGCATATCAGGTGTGAAAGCTTAAAAGTCTAAAGCAATTAGTTTTCATATGAAGTCAATAATATTCCAAATACTAATTCGCGAAATAAAACATACAAATTTAATAATGTGGCCCTCCATTGCTGTTGTAAATAGCGTAAAAATAATTTACACGTGTAAGTATCATACATTTAATAGTTCTTAGTCTCATTAAAACAACAGAGGACATTTACATCAGAGCACGGTAACATCACCTTACAGTCACGAGTTCCCATGACTGTAATGTGAGCATATTAATTCAGTTCATTTTGAGAAGGTACAGGTGTAAAAAAGAACGGTCACAGTATAAGTTTTTTTTTTTTTAAAAAAAAGTCAAATTAATTGTTTGGAATGTTAAGATTACTGCCGAGAAGGAAAAATTAACGTTAAGAAGGTAAACAATATTCTACAGATCTGAAAAATTTATAAAGAAATTTATCTGTCTGAGGAATACTTAAAATAAAAGATGTCATAATTGCAACCCAATAGAGCCATCATGAAATCAATTATAGAAGGCTGATTATACCTATTCAGGGAAGGAAGGTCAAAGTTATTTTTATAAATTTATATAATTAATAAATGTCAAAAAAAGAAAGAAAATGTCAATCCATTTTTATGAAGTTGCCGCTACATGTGGATAGGGACTAAACGAACTAAAATATTTCGTAAAGAAGCCAATGTCAAGACCCATTTGTCTACAATTCCCAAGCACTGAACAGCCTTCAATGAGTATAAAACGCATCCTCCATTTATTCCCGTTTTTCAAGGACATCAAAGGCAAATCCATCCGCCTCTCTCACAAACGCTTTTTCAACCCCGTTAAAGCCCGTGTGCCCACTCCAATATTAATGGTCTAGAAGTCGGTCCTCTAATGCGCGGATAAATGAATCTCATCCAATTTCCAATCACACTCCCACTTTATGCATCCCCACTCGTGATCGATTCGCTTCCTGCGCGCTCCAGCATTCCATTTCCGATGCTACCTGGCATGACCTAGACCCCCGAGCATCCCACGGGATCGCTCGTAATTGGACTCGCGTGCACACACGGTCAGCGTGACAGGGGAGCGTTTATCACGTGATTCCACTGCGATCCCTCTAAATAATGATCACTTTCATTCAATCACATCCACGAGGAGCAGCGTCGTGTTCCAGAAACAAAGGACAAAAGAATGAAAAAAAAAAATGGCTCCGGCAGTATCCTCCTCTTTCGGGATGACGAGGGAAAACATGTTCGGGGAATGAATAAGGTAATGGCTACACTTCTCTCGCTGCTTGTAGCGGTCTTTCGTCCCCCTTCTGTTAGAGGAATTGATGAATGGCGACAGATTATTTGCTCTGATCGTCATGGAGGACCGTCACGAGAATGAGGCATTTTGTGTACTGTCGAGAAGAGATTTCGATACAAGGTAGAATATACAATGAAAAATACGAACTACGTCGTCCAAAGTTACTAAATACGCATCCAATTAAAGTCAAAGGATTTTGATTGTTTATTAAAGTCGCATTAAGAAGCAACACGAGGGCAAATGGCGACGAACCTCGTCATTTTCAACCTCGAACGACTGACGAAGATGAAACCAGAGCTGGTACATCCCTCTACAAACTTTCACTTCACGTCAAAGAAAAGACTTCGAACCTTTAACAGATTTGATGTGGATCAGCCCCTGATTCACGGAGGGTCTTCAGTGGCATCAGGGCTCGAAACCACTGGCGCGAGTCCACGACCATCACCACAAGGCTACGCGCTACCTCTTCCGTGATCCTGTGCAGTCATAGGAGCAGCGTCGGATGAATTTATACAAATCCCAAGCTTCTGAATATTCGGGGCTCCAAGTGTCGGTGCGGACTTAAAAAAATCAAAAGAAATTCTTTTTATGTAAAATAAACCGACACTATTTATTTTAGAAATTCTCATTTTTTTTCTTGGATTCTATTTAATATTTAAAAAAGGCTCAAAATTTATTACAAACAAGATATATGGTGGTTTTTCTTATTTGTTTTCATATAATGATCTGAAAAACTTGTTATACTCCGGTATAACAAGTATGTATTACTTCCTTCTGTTATCATTTATCAATATTATTTAAATAGTCCCTATTCAACACCATCACAAATTGAGACACACAATGAATGAGACAAAATTGCTTTTATTAGGATCTTTGATTATTCAAAAGTCAAGCCCTGACCTACTTCGTCAGATCCTATTCTAAAGATTAATATTCTATTTTTGTACTTAGCGGCAGCGGATCCCTCGAGTCCAAGTCTTTAATGGACTTAGAGATAGGGATCATCTTCTCTGATCTTGTGCATTTCCTTCCTGGCTGTGATCCGTCCACTCCTTATACTTGTCAGAGCGGTCACTGTTTTTTCGTTTATAGTTTCCACTCCCCCTCTCTACCATCGACTTCAGTATTAAATTCTTCACTGCTTATAAAAGCAATCTCTCAATCCTATTCACTACACTATAGTAATGTTAATCTACCTTACAAAAGTCACGTTTCATCCGGTGGGAGAAATTTTCAATTTAAACAACATCACTTAAAATTGTCAAAGAAAAACGCAACAGATCCCTCGTATACAAAAATATAAATATATGATGGATATAAAAAATATATGATAAATACCAAAAAAAGGATATTTTGCTTCTTTCATCGCTCATTAGAATATTTTTTCAAATGAAGTTATTTTTTCCGCCCATTTTAATTGTTGGTCACATGTAAGGTGCCATATCCCCACCAACTTCAAAGAAACTTTAGCGCATTTTCTGCGTAAATAAAATTTGTCACTTAAAAATTTCTCTGCAATCTTATTGTGAATAGAGTTTATAATGAAGTTAATTAATAAAAGATAAGAGAAAATTCAAAGGGTTTTGTAATAAGTCACAAACTAAATATAAGTATTTTTCTTCCATTATTTTTGTTCTCAAACAGAAAGAATGCGTCTGCTTTTTCTAAGAGAATCTGTAATTTAATTCTTTTCCTGTGTTATATATTTCATTTTATTTCCTTCTTAATCCAATTTAATGAAGAAATAAGTACAAGTTTTGGAAACGATTACGGATGATGAATTGGTAGAGATTCATGCATATCATGTAAACATTCCTTTTTTTAAAAAAATAACTTCTTAAATGACTGCCTCTCTTATATAAATAGCAATACAAACTAAAATTAGTAAACAAAGGACATAATTAAAATTACAGATGATGTAATGGTTACTTTAAATAATCAGAAAAATGAATAAAACATATTCTAAAATTTTGAATACAAATTGAGGAATTTCTTTTGTTATCAAATAGATGAAAAAGAAAAATATTTTCACATTCTTGAAAAATAAGAAACAGCATGGATTAAAATAAAGAAAGTATATTTTTAGTTGATCGGTTACAATAATAACATCTTTATTCTTTGATTTAGTCAACTTTTTCTTTTATTCTCATCTGCATGCTTTTTTTCCTCATTATGTTTTTCTTTTATTTTTCAAAAGTTTTGCGGAAGAAAAGTAATTCGAATGTTATCAACTGAAATTTTCCTACACTTAGCATTTAAATTTGTTCTCGGCAATTGCTAATATTTTTTTCTTTCGTCACAAAGAAATATAATTGCCAACAAGACATCGATCTCATTTGGACAGTGAACTTTCCCCCTCAAAATCCGGAACTTAATAACAGGTTCCTGAAGTATCGAAGGTCTTGCCCCCCCCCCTTATAGAAAATAACCCTTCTCGACACCCCCCTTCCGGTGCGTCATCAAATATTCATCTCCTCCGTGTCGCTGGAAATTGGGTTTCGGCAGAGAAAGTTCCATTTCATTGTGAGTTACAAGAAAGGGAAGTATTTCCCATTAATACCGACAGAGCGCCGAGTAAACACACCTGGGAGTTGGTGAATGAGGCCAATGAAAGAGCTTCGTTCTTCCCCTTTCGCCAATCATTAGTTAACACGAAAAAGATCTGTCCTGCTCCCAAGGAACCGCCAGTCACGAAGCACGAATTCCTTTATTTTACTTTTTTTTTCTTTTGCGTCAGTGTGGAGATTTGGTCGCGTGACTGCCCGGCATTGCAGCTTTCGATTTGGCACATTGCAGGGAGCCATTCCGATCCCAAACTACATTTACAATCCTACCGGTATTACTTCTCTCTTTTTATTTCTTTTTTTACTCTCTCTCTCCTTTCTCTGTCTTTTTTTCCATCTCTCTCTCCCAACATGCTCCGATACAGGCACGAGAATTCGCCTCGCTATTCGAAAAGGGAAGAATCTTTTATTTTTATAGCTCGTTTGACATGGTACGATCAATGTCACATTAAATTCGCCATCTTTTTTCTCTCTTTTTCTTCCACCCCTCCCTCTTGCTTCTCTAACTAGTGTTCAGAGTACATCCAGCTGGATTTGTGAGTTTTTTATAAGCCGAAATACCTCTTTAGTAATACAGAATAAGCTCACGTTGTATAATACAAGGCTCATGAAACTAGCCTCGAGAAACGTAACTCTTAAGTCGAGTTTCATTTTGTTCGATACGCCAAATTCACAGCATCATTAAATATCAGAATAATGTGTTCAGATACTTGATCTAATTTATAAATTCAAAAGTCTGATTTGGCGCTCTTTTATTTTCCGTCCCCAAAGCGTGAGGTAAAATAGAATTTTGTCATTTGTTTATTTCTCCGTCCTTTATACAAATCCAACCATCGATCTTGCCACTCTAAATTTTTTTCCTGATGCTTCGCTGTTGTGTGGAAGGAGTCGTAAAGGAATTCCCACAATTTTTTAAAATTAATTTTTGGTGGTATTTTTTGACCTCCTTTTTTCATAATTTTTCCATGTTTTCCATCAGATACGACAATTTTCTCCAAACTTTTTCCACTCAAAAGAAGCGCATTTTAACGAGTTTTTTAAAACATAATTTGATATTTTGAAATAGGCTAAAATTAATGCAATCCCATCAATTTTTGTTCTAAATCAAATCTGATATAAATCTGAATGTGCAATTGTTGGTTGGTTTTCTCGTTATGTAAATCCACGTCGCTTATTAAGGTATTTGGATTTTGACAGATAGCCTCAGTCCTATCGAAAACTTGCGGAACTGACTGTGATAGAGCATTGCGCTCTCTCTCTCTCTCCTGAACTTACTATAAGAACCTTCATTCTTACATGGTATGCATCTTCAATGGCTTTCCTCTCATACTGGAATCAGCGGTAAAGAAATGGTCGATAACCTAGCAAAGTAAGGCGCTTAAATGGCTTTGACCTATATCACACCTTTACTTTTCTAGAGGCTTGCTCGACAATTAAATCTACTATAAATCTTTCTTGACCTTCTCCTTGGACACATAACTGGTATTTTGATAAGTGGTTGAGTAAGGCCATCGATTTTGAGAGTGATCGTGCCCAGCAGACTGCAGTATCAAGATTTCTGAGCGGTCACTTGGGATGCCTCAAATCTAACCAAGGGAACAAGATCTTCCCCGTCTGAAGAAATTGTTACAGTTCTCACCTGTAACAATTTCTGTTACCTCTTTGCTGAGCATCTTTTCTGTTTGGGGCTTTCCAGGAAGGACATGAACGAGAGTCACCTATTTGTCTTTGACCTTTTAAGTGTTTTAGGGTTCATGAATCTGATTAGCCCATAGGATAGATCGGAAAGTATCTTTCAACGGTTTAAAATTTTTAAAAAAAGTGGGGAACAAACGAGTATCAATAAGTCGATTCTATATACATTTTTAATTACACACTTTTAATGAGTTTTTTGACTTTTTTGACATTTTACCCTTCACCAAGGGAGATTACCCCTCCATTACGCATAATCGAGTCGCATATTACATCACACACTCACACATAAGACCTAAGAATGCCTCTTTGCTTTCGACAGTATATTGACTGTGGTTTTATTTTAAAAATTCGTCCATGTGAAGGGCTACTACCCTAGCTAGTATCCTTTATAATTTTACAGATTGTCTTAAGAATTATGGACACCTGATTTATTTTAATTACAAGTACACAAAACTATTGGGGACGGTAATTTTAGATATTTATTCGGCTTGGGGACATGTTGGTACTTTAATTTGTAAGCTTCAACAACTTTTCAATTAGTGATGCAGTAATCCCGGGTATCAACCAGCTAGTCTCTTTGGAACCTAACAGCATGATTAGGAGTATTAAACATAGTCAATTCATAAAAATCAGCCGAAAATGTTGAGACAGTGTTATCCAATCTTTGAGTATTAACTATCAAAATAACTTAAAGCGGTTATCTTACTCTGCTCAAATAAATATCACAATAGAGATATCTACTTATCTTGCGGAATCTAAACAGTAAACTTCAAATGAATGGAGCCGATCAAAGTGGACTTCTAAACACAGGATCTGATTCAAGTAGTCGCGCTCTAACTACCTTCTTACAGTTTCTCTATCTGCAATAGCTTTCCTGTGACTTCCTCTAATTCGAAGTAAATCAAAGGAACATGTGTGTGAGAATCAGTTACAACTTGTCTTAAATTTCAGCTAGAAATAGTAGCGGCAATTTGAAAGTAGAAGTAAGTAGAAGGGTATAAAAATAGCAACAGACAACAGAAAACAACAGAGGTTGTAGAGAGGGGGTAGACACACACATAAAATTTTAAAATTTAACTACAAATAGCTACAATTTTGACGCTTTTTAAGCGAATTTGGACAGAAAAGTAAAAGTTGACTTTTTATGCCGACTTTATTATGTGCTTACTCTGTTTTTAATTATAATGTGTTATCGTTTTTAATACTAGAGTGCGATTTCTAGATATTACTGCTAGAGAAAGGAGTTACCCCCCCCCTTCCATTGGCTATTACTGCCCCAGAACAATGATTCAAATTTGAGTGGATAATTCATTTACATATGAAAAATTAGCATTTAGACACACACTACTCTAAATCACTTATATGAAGACTATTTAAACCCCTCTGCATGTTTAGGGCATCTTATTAAATGGAATATCGTTTAAATATAATCAATAAAGCAACAGATCTGCATACATTGAGGCTGAATGACAATTTCTATCAACGACAGAATTCATAATAGCATATCCGATATCAATTTATTTCCATAATCCACAATAAAATATTGAAATTTAATTGCTTTAAAATGTTTTATGAAAGCAGAATTTTCAATTTTTAACGATAGATTAACTTGTATCGTACAAACGAAATAAAGGGCCCAACAAAAAGTTCCATATTTTATTTTAATGGTACAAATAAATAGCCAAATTGTGAAAGCCAAACAATTAAGTCATGCATAATTCAAATAATGATTAAATGGGAAATATTTCAAAAACTCGTTAGCTCAAAAAAAAAATCCCCTTTTTTATATAATCGCACAAATTATAAATAGTAATTCATGAACAATGATTTGTAAATAAGTATAACAATATACGTAAAAAACCACATAAATATATCCTAGATAAGTATCACAAAAGCGATAATTCGAAAGCTAAAAGGAGACTGAAACATTTAATATTTCATGGACATACTAAATTCTAAAAATATAAGCCTATATCTATCTATTTGTGTACCGCGCGAATGCTAAGAATTGCTACAGAATATCCCACTATTTTTGGAATCACCAAACGGGTATGTTTATATATAAAATCTTCTTATTATAAACGATTTTTACAAATTCCAACGTTTCATTACGCAAGGTTCTTTCAACTCTTGAAAGTTGTGCATGTTGAAATAGTCGCACAGCAATTTACCAAAGTACAGTATCACCATTTCAAAATTACAATGAATTCAATTTGCCAATAACAGTTTATAAAATACAATATTCTTTTTTAAGCTATTTTTAAACTGCTTGTTTTAATAATATAATATATTTCAACCCAGTATTCTACACAAGCATAAGTTATATAAATTCCTTTCTCAAATCTGTGTTGCTGTCATTTTTTTTTTTTTCTTATCAAGGATCGGAACAATAATAACAACAAAAAAAGTGAAGAATGAAGTTACTGAGAGTACTGCGGTGATTTTTATTGTTGATTTTATCATTCATGTGTAAAATGCTTGAAAAATAATGTAATAAAAGAACGAAGGATTCAAATACATTTATGAGGAATAAACGCTTAATGTAAAAGTGTTTTCTCGGCGCTTCTATACTTATTGCAGGAAAATAAATTTATATAATCGATTGATTTAAATTCTCAGAATTTCTTATAAATCTTTACCCCTTAAAACAGCATGCAGTACGTATATTTATTAAACCTCGGATCAGTAACAATATGAAGCTCACTTTATGTGTAACTTAATTAAAATATTGTCGAAAATTAGGGAATTTACTTATTTTAGAATACGTCATATTGTGAAGACACAATCGTTCTTTGAAAACGACGCTATGTGAAAAAAAAAAAAAAAAAGGAAATTAATCGAAATTGATTTATCGGAAAACGTAAAATATGAAAATAATACAGCAAATTTAAATAACAAGAGATGAATGCATAAATGGAAACTGAAGTCCTACATTGAAGTTAAAAACTAAATAAACAGATGGGAAAATTGACAAAAAATACAAAAATATTCCATTACACAATGAAACATTACGTAAATGCATAAATAGAAATATTTTAAACTGTAATTTCAAAAGAAGGTCGTGTAAAATTTAGCGAACGTGAAGGAAAATATTTATTACAAGAAAAAAAAAGGATCAAGTTTTTTATTTGATTTAGCATTTACAATAGAGCATTAAGAATTATTTAGTACAAATTGATGAATGCTTTAAAATATTACTCTAAAAATTTTACAAATGTATTGGAAGTTAATGTATTCTTAAAATACCGATAGGATCTTTCTAATAAATTACTCTATTTTATAGTAAGTATAAATTAACTTTTGTTTTCTAAAAATTTAAAAAAGGCATTAGATTCTCTTTTTTTTTTTAAATGTACGCTTTTACCTTTTTTCTTAAAGTTCTTTATCTAATGGATAGCGTAAATATTTCTATGAAAATATTATCTGTGAAGCTGGGTTTAAAATTTAATAAAACAATGTTAGATTTATGATAAATGACCTCTCCTAAGAAAGCGAAACTCGAAAGACAATGAAAAATGATTCTTTCTCAATATATCTTGAAATACATAAAGTTCCGAGTACACATAATTTATTCTTATATTATCTAGACATATGAAATGATTAAACATAAAATAGATCATTACATATTTTTAACAGATACTATGAGTCTGTTCTAGGGAATGTAAGAAAGTTAAACTGGTTTACTGGTAAATTGCAATATTTTCCCTCAAATTATTACCGGTAATTCGGTAAATTATAAACATAACTATAAATCACTTTTGGTACTTATTCACTGGGCCGCGGTTTTATTCGTTTTGTTAAAACAAGCAAATAAACAAACACCGTTGTTTGTTTTGTTTGTCATAATCAAAAATAAAATCAGGGAATTAGTTGAAAACGTATATCTGTGCAATAAAAACGTCACACATACTACGATCAGTCGGGCTGAAACCGAAATGATAATTATTTATGATTCCGAAAATTCAGAATGCATAATTCCTTCAATTAGTAATTATGTTACTCATAAAAAAGAAACTACACTTACTGATAAAAAAAAACTTGTGATTTTGGACTATTTACGATTTTGTCTTTATAACCACGGGAACTTTATATAAATTCGAATTGCTTGAAATTACGATTTCTTTCCAACGAAAATTAAACATGAATAGGTATTTTAGAAAAGGTGAGAAGTGATGTGAAGTGATTTAGATATAATATGTAAAGGAAATAGAATTAGTGAAAAGTAAAGGGAGATATAGGATAACGACTTGTTTTCAAAGAACTGTTATTCAGAAGAAAATTGTTCTGCTTATTTTGTGGATTGAAGAGAGTTCCACTAAAAGTATCAATCTGCGTAGTTATTGTCGAAAAGAGTTGCAGAATTAAGAGCGAGTGGACTGGGAAGATATATTTCTTATTTAAATCATAAATTAGGATTGTGAATAGAGTTGGGATTCCAGAGAAAGCGGCATTAGATATTCTACAGTGATAGTAAGTAAAGAATTCTGTTTTATTCTTGAGTGTCTTCAATTGGAATTTGGTAGTTTTTGACTAATATATTAAATTGAGATATGGCACTAGAGTTAGGTAGTGATAAGGCAGTCGTCACACAAGTTTAACATAATAATACAACTCTGGTACAAAAATGAATAAATAAATATAAATAAATTCGCTGAAAAAACGGAGTACCTTAAAAAGGAAAATATAAAACGGAAATATATTCAAATAATGTACCATTCTTGAATAATTATTAAGCCAGCTAGTGTTGAATTCGAAAGAACTTTTTTTTACGTTGAGATTATTTTGTACAAAAGATAAATCACTTTTAAGAGATCAAAGTATTGACCCCCCCCCCCCCAGTTATGTTTCTGAAGAGCGTATTCTTAAGATACGTTGAAAAATATATTTCGTACTTAATTATATAATTTAACCACCAAAGGGGCGATTGTTTTAATCATTCACAAAGTGTCATCGCTGACTACTTTTCGAAATTTCGTTTTTAAGTGCTTGTTTTCACCATAAACGAACTTAATTTTCAAAAATATGTCAAAACATTTCTCCTAAATTTTTAATGGATTGAAATAAAACGTACATATAAAAATTTTAAAAATTTCATTTATCTATCGATTGATATATTTGCCTTAAATCATATCTAATTAAGAGTCAAGAAATGCCAGAAAATGAATAACATTATTCATCGTTTGCTTTAATTTTAATATTTGAAAAGAATATTATTATCAACTTCACTATTATATCGTTTAATTTAATTTTCATATTTAATTTAATTATTTTTTTAAAAAGTTAATACTTTTAGTGACTAAATCTGTTCTTAACAACGCACTGCGCTAAAGATTTTAATAGGATTATTTTTATTCGAAAATTTTTATATGTATAAGCATTATTAACATGTGCTAACATGTTTGAGATTTTAGAAAATGGCTCCAACAACAAAACACGGGCATAAAATAATAAAAAAAAAGAGGTTTTAGGTTCAAAACACTGACATTTTAATTCATTATGATTGTGGTAAATAATTCAATTCGCTCTTTTAAGCTATATTTAGGTTTTTAAGATATATTTAATTCAATATTTTATCTGTTTTTATTTTAATACGTGAACAGAAACTTATTTTCTTCTTTAATAATGTATCGTTTGCTCTTATTTTAATATTTAATAGAATAATTGATTTTTGCGGCAAAATTGTCTACTTTTATTCTTTCTGTTGTTAAACACTGGTAACGTTTTTGTACTTTAAAGAGCTTTGCTTGAGAAAATAAAAATACATTAGGAATTTGAAGAGGATATTTTCTTTTCTGCATTATAATTGCCTCTGTGGAGCCTGGGCTTGGAAGTACGCTTACTTTAAACTAATTAATATTCATTTTGATTAACTCTGCTTAAAAATAATAAAATTAGCAAGGACAATTTCAATTTTTAAAAAATAATTTGTTACAAAAGTATTGAATTTCATTTATATTGCTTATATTCAGCTCACAATTTATTTTCAAACACGTCATACAGAAAAAAAAATGAAATGACTCGTGAATTTTTACTTTATATTCACAGTTCAAAGAATTCCCATAAATGTACCAGTATCCCCCGGTTTTACTTCAAAATTTTACCCATATTCTAAATGTTCCGAAAGTTCATCACTGACAAATCGTTAATTTATTATGTAAAATCAATGAAATTTAAAATAATTATTTTTACATTGAAGGTGAACAGCACTTCTAACATAACGAAGAAAAAATTTTAGGCTTACATTTACAGCAAATGTTCAAATTTTCTGCCCCTTTCTAGGAGACAAAGCTCAACTCATTTGTGCATATTTTGAGAAAAGCGCTTCAAGATGCTGGAACTGACATCTTGTATCATTTGAGAAATGATAATTTAAATATAATCTCCTGTGTTTTGGGGATTATGTTTGTAAGCTTTGTACATACTCATATAAAAATGTCAGGAAATACTCACATCAAAGAAACGAGGTGGCTTATGACTTCTTGAGATGAGTGGGTCACATTAGAACGTCTTGCCCATGGTTTCATAACTCGTGTCTATACCGTCTTCTTTGAACCGCGTTTCCCTGATCTGGATATTCGCTGACTTTTTTTTCTGAACGGATATGCAAAGTAAAAATCTTATGAAACTAATCCTGAAACACAATAAATTATCTGAAATTTCCCATTTTTCTCTCAAAGGATACGAGAAGTCACTCCCGGAGTAGCGAAAAGCGTTTCCCAAAATATGAGCAAACGATTCCAGTTTTGCCTCCGAAAAAGTGTGACGTCTGCTTTTCAATGCGCAGCTTTTGTGCCATATTTTAATTTAATACACACACACTAATAAAAAAAAAACTAAACTCTAATGGAAGACAAATAAGAACAAAACTGAATTCTGTATTTATTATCACTGAAGAATGTCAAAGATATTGCCCTCTCTAGAATCTCAACCTAACTCACAATCTTAATTTTTGATTTAGAAAGAAACCTATCCACTCGTTCTGTTTCACAGCTCTCTTCGACAGTAACTACGAGCTGAATACTTTCAGTGGAACCATCCTCAATCCACAAAACTAACACAAGAATGCCAGTCTGAATAACGATTCTCAAACCTCTATCTCTCTTCATCTTCTTTAATTCTATTTCATTTATATATCATTATATCTGAATCACTTCGCTTCACTTCTATTTTCATCTAATTTACTTTTTCATTTTGGTTGGGGAAGAAATTGCAATTTCGTGCAATTCAAATTGATAAAAGTCCCAGAGGTTAGTGATGAGTAAATCGCGAAGAGCCAAACGTTACAAAAGAGATGGATATTTTGAATATTTGTCGAAACTGCGAGTTCAATTTTTTCCCCCTGAATTATGTTAAGAGTGCTTTTTTCCCATAGACAGCATAAAAATAATTGCTTTAAAGTTTGTTGTTTTTGTACAATAATTAAAGTTACGAATCACGTCAGCACGGGAGCTTTCAGAACACTCTTTGTATGAGATGCAAATCGGCGGTTCCGTATCAGCAACATCCTTTCCTAATACTGTTCGATAAGTTTACTGTGTTGTATAAAATGGCAGTAAGTAGTGAGCAAGCATTGTTTTGGTGCCCAGCAATCTGAATGAAGTCGTTGTTTCTGCGAATAATAAATATTCAGCTCTCAAGGTTACGCTAAACGATGGCAGCGTCGAATGCAGATCACTCGGGACACGTGATCCACTTTTGACGTGGGGCAAATACAAAACCACACCGCATAGTCCAGTTCAATGAATTGTTGACTGCACCAGTACTACTTTTTTTGTTATAATTGGGAAACGAATGAAATGTTTCAAACTATACACAACTGATTGATTACCAAAAGGAAATCCTAGTATAATTTAAATTCGATTATGTTCGATCAAAAGATTCGATTATATTAAAGCAACTATTGTAGAAAAAACCTTAGATAAATGTATTTATAGAAAAATGGAAATGGTTCCATAAATTTATCCATTTGCTGAACTATGTTAATTTGAGCAAAAGGAAAAAATTCATGATTATTTTAGTAAAAAATTTACTTAAATAGCTCATAAAAATTCAAGACGTAAGATCAATCAAACATCGTCTTTGTTAAAAAAAAAGTTTAAATGGATTAAATGCAATTATTTTCCTTTACTTATCTGTTTTTTTAGCTATAAAAATGCAGAGGTGAAACTGTACCAGAACTTTGCTGAATTTCTAGATAAGAAATCCATGCATTAATTATGAATGCTACTGACTATTTTAATGAAATCAAAATAAGATAAACAAACTCGTGTTGCATTAAAGAAATTTTTATATTATGCATTTATATTTTTACACAGATTTCACTGTAAAGCTGCTTAAGTATATCAATTTAGGCTGAAAGGGGATAAATTAGTCAGTGTTGATAATTTACGAAAACACATATATTGTAATTACCCTGTTAATTTAAATAAATGAATTTGCCAGAAGAGACACATGTATTAACGTAATTTCTACTTAAACACAATATAAGTGCATAAAAATAATATAGAAAACAAAATATATTATAAAATAACAAATATGTATTCAATTTATCTGATATATAAATATGCAACGATACACACACACACACACACACACACACACACACACACACACATATATATATATATAATTCACAGTATTCAAGTAATTTTTAATAACTAAAATTCAGTTTTGTGTTCTGGGGATTTTTTGGATTTTACTTTGATTGATTGTTTTGTCGTTTTAAGATGTTCATTAAATAATCAGTTTTGAAACTTTTTTTACTCCACCTAATTAATAATTATTGATATTCACATCTTATTTGGCAGCAGAGCAAAATTATGGAGATCTGCGTTAAAAAGAGTTCTTAAACCTTTTGCGCCATAAATCTTAATCATTACATACATATTTCATCAGATCTTATGTATTGGGTTTTTAAATCTATCCTGATTGGACTTGTTTCTTTTTGCAAATTTGGATTTAGGTACGTTTATATTTCAATTCCTTACTTCTTCAGCTAAAATTTTTAATTGAAAATGCTTTTGTCTTAAATTTTTGTGGTTGGGGTAGCTTGCCTCTTCTTTTCCTTAATCTATTACAATTTACAATTTGAAGTGATCCAATTTTTGCCCAGCAAGATGCACTGGGGGTGGGTTGGTACCATAGAACATGTTTAGCCTCTCAATTCAGTCCCCAACCTGAATGTACATGGTTTGTTTTGTTGGGTATTCAATTTATTCTAATTTTTATTCCATCATTTAATCATTTTTGTAAATCTTTTTTCTCTTGTTTGATTTTTATAGTTTATTTATTCTCTTACTTATGTTGTTTCTTAATAATATTAATAATTAAATTTTTTATCTTATACACACACACACACACACACGCAGGTGTATATATATGTGTGTGTGTGTGTGAAGAATATCATTTTTTTGCATTTTTTGATGATGCATTTTTTTACTGTCTATGTTGATAATTTTATAAAGAGTTTTATGCCTGGATTACTGACTACAGCAAATTAAAAAATTGTAAATAATTTAATTAATTTAATTAAATTTAAAAATTTAAAAATTATATTTATTTAAAATAATATCAAGTAAATATTTTGCGCATTGCTTACACAATTTGATAAATCGATGTATTTATATGAGCTAATGAACGAGGGTCACACAAATTAGAATTACTCATCATGTTTCTTAAGTTATTGATACCCATTCATAAATATAACGTAGAACTCTAGCGTAAGAATATAAAGATCCCGAGAGAAATATTTCACTTTATTCGTATTCCACAAACATAAACATGTTATCGTTTGTGGAATTCTTGTACATTTGCTCTGATAAATGCATTGGCTTATTGAAAAGAGCAAATCATACTTGTTAGATTCTAAAAGTTTTGTAAGATATAGTAATATCCTTAAGTGTAAAAAATAACTCTATCTTGAATTATTATCTAAAAATTCTAAAACTAAATTACTATTTCCACGAATATCACTGCATCCATAGCAATTCCATCAGCTCATTCGAATTAAAACGTTCAAACTTCTGAAGCACAATAAATGATGCCAACTTATAAAGGATTATAGTTACTACATATATAATAAGCAATTATGATAACAAATGGCTGTGCGATAAAAATTAAATTTCAAATTAAATAATAAAATTGAAGCAAGCGTTAAAATATTGAATTAAATATATATTAAGTTAAATGAAATTTTTGTTGCCATAATATAAATTTTAACATATTAATCTATTTTCAACAAGAATATATTTAAGTCAAATTCTTAAAGAAATATAAATTTCCTTGAAAAATTATTAATAGTTTCATATATTTAAAGTTCTTAAAGAGCCTGTCGTTAATTATTCTCACAGAAAAAAAAACATTTTTTTTAAAGTAATCAACTTAGAAGAATGCATTAATCACGTATAAAGCTGCGCGCGCATGTCTATTTAACACCAGACCATTTGAATAAATCTATTGCTATTATTTTTTATATATTTAAATTTTGTAAATAATACATTCATTCCTTTTTATGCCGAAATACCTGAGATTTTAGCTGAGGTATAACAACACTGAACTGTTAGCTAATAAGGAAGGAATTTCGTTTGTAAGATGTGCGGAAAATCTGTGTTTTTTCTAATTCGAAGGTCACTTTTTAACAACCATCATTAAAATGTTTATACAATAATACCAAAATTACTCTTAATCTCTTCCTATTTTAAATTTAAGCGCTGGTCAAAGTGTCACATTTTTAAAAGCATTTTTGAGTCTTTTCAGGTAATTTTTTAAAAAAATTATTTTATTTGAAATCGTATGATAAACTCTTTATTTAAAAGCAAGAGACTCATTTTTTGGTGTAAATATCATTTTCGAAAACAGTATTTGAGATTGTATTGAACATGTAAGGTAAATCGCTTTTTTTTTTTGAATTTTCATTAAATTAAAATAAAATGTTTTACGGCTTTTAATGTAAGAGACATACAGTATTTATTATCACTATTAAAATATTCTAAAACATTTTTAAAATATGGATATTTCATACAATAGTAATTTTTGTTCAAATGTTCCACCAACAATACATTTTCGAAGAAAAATATAATTTTGTATCAAAATTACTTTTCGTTACAAGTGATATTCATATAGTTTCATATTTCAAATATGTCGGTCGGAAATTCAGTTAAACTAACATTTATACTTACATGATTTAAATACATCTTAATCTTTAAATCTTATGACTTTAGAATCAATCAAGGAAATTTCAAGACCTCTTTCATTGCTAAGAATGCTAAAGTGAATCGATCCCACAGCAAAACTAAATAAAGAAAAAGAGAAGAAAAAAATATCTAGAAAGTAAACATTTACAGAAGAAGCTCCTAAAATGTAAACTGTTGTGAAAGAAGATAACTGGAAAAGGGAAAGAAAATGAAAAGGTAGAAAAAAAAAGATGCTCAAATTTCATTTTGAAATGAATTTTTATAAAAATTCTGAGCCTATAGGCAATTGTTTTCAATATTTAAAGGATAAAATCTATGATAAGTTCTCTTTCAAGTAAACCAAAATTGTCTTAAAATTGTCTCGCATTAAAAAACAAAAAATGTCATTAACGATCCTGTCTGATTGTATGCGCTGTGAATGTGATGACGTCACGAATTAAACGTCATCACATCGCAAGGAATTTTTACAAATACCACCCAAGCTTACGTAATCTTCGAAACTTTTCAGATATATCTTGATTCGGGAATTTTTTACTATCAATGGAAATCAGAATTTTAATGTATTAAAAAATAGAAGTAAAAAAAAATCAATAAGAATGTAAAGTTATCAAATTACATTATTGCAATTACATCCTTGAATAAATAATCTATTTTCAAAAAGAAGTTTGTTAACAAGATGAAAAATTACTCAAAAGCAAAAAATTAGAGATAATATAAGGTACTTATTCAAAGAATAAAGGGTTTACTCTGCACTGAATTTTAGCAAGTTCCTTAGTTAAATTCTATTATATTTCAAATCTTTTTCCTTTTCAAGTGAAAATAAAAACTTTTAAGTCATCATTTACATAAAATATTTCATTTTTTTTAGAATATAGATGTAAAACAAATAAATTTAAATTCGTTGCAAATAGTTTTCCTGTAGCTTTTTCAAGTAATAATAATAATAATTTTAATGGAATATAACGTTAAGAAATTAACTTTGTTCCTTTCTCAATAAATATGTGCCTATAAAATCATTTGCAAAACATAAATATTTATAATTTTGTAACTGATCTTGTAATTCTAAATTTAACAATTCTTACATAAAATAAAACAGGAAAATTTTGAAGGAAAGGTTTGAAGTATTTGCAGAAATTTTGGTCAAGCTTCAAACATAATCAGTTTCAAAAATATAGTAATAACTATTATTTAAAATTGTTTGTAATCCTCAGTTATAAAATTGCGCTTTTCTGAATGAATTTTTATATATTTTTCATGCTATTTAGAAATTTTTCTAGCTCTCATCAATCCCAAATAGATCTCTAAGAATTTAAAGCAAAAAGAAGTATTTGGTCAATAGTTTCTGGCGAGTAGTTTTTTTTTAAAAAAATTAATCTTATGTAGGTGATTCCTAAACATTTAATTCTCATTTCAATCTAAAGAAGAAAAAAGTAGATATAACACCATTATTGTACTTAATAAGTAGAATCTACATAATTATTTTAAAGAGGAATTAATTCTTTATCATTTAAAATGCACGTGAAAAGGATTTATAAATCTAAATTATGGAGCTCATTTCACTTCTATTCAAATAACGCAAATTATTAAATTGTTTTAACGCTTCACTTCATTTTGAGAGAAATCAAGGTAACAAGCTAACGTGTTAAGTTTTAAAAACTCTTTGTCCTAATTTAGAATTTTCTAGACAAGTACAAAATTAGAAATCAGCACGATTTGTATATACCATTTAATTTACATAAGACAAAGAACAAAAATATTATAAAGGGGAATTAGAATAATGTACTCGAAAAAATTTCAATGTTAAAAATCAAACTTCACTCAAAAACTATTTATATACATAATCAACCTTTTACATAACAATATTGACAGCTCATATTCCTTAAAGAAACAAAAATGACTGGTTGAGATCTAGAGTACAAATTTTATCATTAGTAAAATCTAGCATTATATTTTTTTAAAATAATATCATCTATGTAGTGTCTATTTTTCATAATTAATCCGGCAATTATTTGTTCTCATTTTGAGGAACTTTTTTATGAATTTCAAATCAATTTCTTGAAACATTCATTAAAATTCATTCTCAACTCACACAAAAGCGAAATTCAGAGTTAATTTAAATCCTTAATTTATAGCTGTAAATTAGATTTATGGAGATTTATACAAACAGAAAGGTAGTTAATTTAAATCCTTAATTTATAGCTGTAAATTAGATTTATGGAGATTTATACAAACAGAAAGGTAGTTAATTTAAATCCTTATTTAATAACTATAAATTAGCTTTATTATGGTGATTTATGCAAGCAAATAGATAAGCATTTGAACAATAGGCATATTATTTAAATCATTAATTGGCTATAAATTTACTTTATTTTGGAGATTTATGAAAACCTAAATATTGGTAATTAAACTATAAAAAATTAATTTAAATCTTAAAATGACTGTTGTAAGTTAATTTTAAGTCAACGTATACACAAACAAATAAATAGGTAGTTAAATAATAGTTAGTTAATTAAAGCTCTGAATTTATTATTGTACTACGCTTTACGTCAATTTATATAAATAAATAGATACGTAGTTAAACAACAAGAAGTTAATTTAAACATTTTACTGAAAGTTGTGAATTAGTTATTCTAAAAAAATTTTGAGAATGAATATATTAAAAATTACTTTAAAACAATTATTAAATTATTACATTCCAAATCCTTCCATTGATTATTGATTAATATTTCGGCAAAATAATCGCCTTACTATCAATATTACTCCAGTCAATTAAACGCATACAAATCCAGATTCGTATCAATATCATGGCACTACCTATAAGTTATGACAGCACAGATTAAATAAAGCACTGCAATACCGAGCATCACACACACACACACACATCACAATACACTTCACACGGAAAGAAATGATAACAATCGAGTACCGCCTTATCGGTATGTCGAAAGGATTATTTACACCACTCTCTCACACACACGCTCATAACTCTTCGTAATCCGATCAACTCTTTCCCCAATCAGGGAGCGAGAACAGGGATTCTCTTACCTATCCTATGAGGCGGGATAATCCGGTCGTGGATCCGGCAGCCATCCCGCTAGGCTTAACAGAGAGAGCGAAGAGAGCTGAGAGCGATGGGAGGGACGGACTCGAGTGCGCGCCAGCCAACGGTCGTCTGCGCCAGGTGGACACTAGCCCCTGTGCGCAGCAGCCATCGACCGGCGCACCAGAGACGTCCGGGACCCTCCCGGAATCACGGAACGTCCGGCACCCTTTGCGCATCCCCCTTTACATATACAAGAAGATGGAGACACAAGCTGAAGATGGAGCCATTTCTTTTTTTCTCTCTCTCTCTCTCTCTTTTCCCCTTGAATATAAATCAAAATAAGCATATAAATCTTGCGATGCCGTCCTTTGCATAGTGTTTGGATTCAAACTGAGCCCAAGTGTTCTAACGCACGCAAGCAAAAATCGTTCGAATTCGCTTCGACATTGACTACTCCTTCCTTTCTCGTCTTGTATTTACGGTGAAATAACCATTTAGATTCACGTTTGTAAAATACACATTTTTGCACTGAACATCCATTTTGCTATTTTTAGCTAGACAAAAAATTTTTAACATCCGCTAAAGTAAATAGCATTTATATACAATTCTAAAAATAACTCTTATTTTGTATTAGAAATTCATTAATTTCAAAAACGATTTAGTTTCTTTATAATATATAATTCGATGGTGTTTTAATATATTAGCAAAACCAACAGAGATTATCTTTGGGGACACTTAAGACTCCTTTCTACTTACCAAATTAAAAAGAGTCTTCTGTGTAATCCTTTTAATAATAATACCGATTAATAATAATAAAATATCAATTTGGTACTTTTTTTTCTGTGGGAAATGTCATTTAATTATTCGCTGATTATTCAGACATTTTGCTTATGTTAGTTTTCAAAAATTAAGAACTCGGAAAATAAATACATTATTTTTGGTAAAATTATGATGATGGAAAAAGAAGACGGGGGGGGGGAAGAAAAGTCAAAAACAAACAAAAAGTTTTGTCTAAAGAAATGAAAACAAAATTAATGACGCTTACATCCCGTTTCAGAATATCTTCGACTTTTACAAAATTTAAAAGAATTTTTACGACGAACTTTCGCTATTTTTTCCAACCTTTATACTAGTTTTCTTTGAAATCTTGTCACATTTCACTTGCAGGGTCCATCTGTTTTTAGAGCCAATAAAGTATGCATATTTTAACGCATGGTTGTTATATTTTTTCATGCATATGGATTATTTTAGTGAATTATTGAATGTTTATTAATGTAGCCCTTAGAAGCAACACGAGGGCTATTGGTAATTCAAAGCCGCGGTCAAGTAACAAAAACGACACCTAATCTCTACTGTTATTAGTGATAAGCATTTTAAGTTCCGCGATACTTTATGTCTTCTTAGTTAACCGGAGAAAAATAAATTTCTAAATTCGGAGAAAAAAAAAGCAGTGCTCAGAATATAAATCACAACACAGATTGACACTTTTCTTTAATTTTTAAAGCCAATAATAAACAGTTCTCTTTGGTTTCTTTTTAAACTTCGTAAAGCCTTTTACTAATTTCCAAATGACTACCATGCAAAGAATTCAAATTGGTTTCATGAAAAAAATATCCAGTCAACCGTTTTCTTTTCTTTTTCTAAAAACTAATAAAGGTTTCATTTGAATATTAACTATTCTTTTAAAATATATTCTTTTCATCTGAAATGTAAGGGAGAAAAGGCGAATTTTTTTGGATACATCAAAAACTTTGGACTACCTTTGCAATTCTCGAGAGGCTCACTGTTTCTTTTTTCCAACAAAATTTTTCTATATTATTACTCAGTTCTGGTTATCAGCAAACAACAGAATTTTGATGCATCGAATTGCAATCAAAAGGATAGAGTTATCATGTGCGTGTTAGGTATTTTTTTTTTTTTATTCTTGTTTATTTCGCCTATCAAAACTTTATCTGATTATTTCATTTTTACTGTATTTGCAAATGTGTTTCTGAAGATTTCTATTTCAACTCTCTGTAAAACGTAATAAATTAAATAAGGATACAAATATCAATAGTGATTTGTAAAAATGTATGTAGAGCTCGAATAAAGGGGATAATAATGTTATTTTGATATTGGAAACACTAGTGCGGTGAAGAAAATGTTGGAATAAACATAAACTGGAATTAATTCTCAAATGAGAAATAACTTATACGTTTTTGTGGCAAGAAGATAATGAAATAGATCATGAAATTAGAAATAACAGGGAAAGTATGTTATATTTGAAAGAACTTTATTCAGATGAAAGAAGATAATATGTGTAAAATCTAGAAATCTTTGGCTTAAAATTGATCATTTTTAATTCATTTTTTTTCTATTTCAATATTTTTTATTTATAAAAATTATTTCACGTGCATTCATAAAGAAAATCTGATGGTAGATATTATTTTACTTCTTATTTGAGAATCCGTAGTAAAAGAAACTTAAGTAGCCGTACGTGAATTTAATACAAAAAATGTATTAATCCTGAATAACTTGATCAAAGCAAATATTTAAAAAACATTATTTAATCATGAGTAAAGAGTTTCGTATCATGGCACAAAACATTATTTATCGGAGCATTCGCAAACTATTCCTAAATATGAGCATCAATATGAACGAAATGTTAACGTTTTCTAGATATGAAATATTTACTTTGGAATGTGTTTTACATATTTTAGAAGAGCGAGAAAGAATATTTACTTTCTGCGCATTAATTTCTGATCTCATATAGAGCTCGCTTTGCTTCAACAGTTTTCATTGTGCTCAATGTAAGCAGTATTTGCCTTCAGTTTTTATTATTTAACTGTTAAATTTACTTTTGAGGCCCCCCCCGATGCGTTATTTAACATGTAAATATTAATAAAATTCAGATAAATTTCAGTTCAGAATTATCATTTTTACCTCTTTACATGTTCAATACATTAAGGTAAAAAGCGCCGTAAATAGCTTAGACTTAAAGAAAAAAATTCTCAAAGTCAATTGATTCCTAATTTATTACCTCGCATTTAAAAGCAATATAAGAGCTATTCGTGGCGGATCTTGTAAATTTTGAGTCATGGTCAGATGACGAGGTCGACTCTTGATACAGAACTCCACTTTTTACACCAGTTCAACGTCATGAGAGTAAGTGTAATTTTTTTTATTAACGTCACACTTAGATATAACACAAGGGTGAATGGCGAATGGACCTCGCAATTAGGAACCTCAGCTAAGTGACGAGAATGATACCTGAGATGACACCTCCTCTCTAGCTTCCACACTATTCTAATCGGAGGATTTTGAGCCTTGATAGCCATAACATGCATCTGTCCGCTACACGGTCGGTCTTCAGTTACATCAGGAATCGAATCTACGATTCGAAGGAAACAATGCCGGCCCCGAGCTCCCGATCATCAATCCTCGGCTTCTGCGGAGGAGTCGCCTGGACAGATTTAACGTGCCCCGCTACACGACAGGTTTCTAATGGAACTAGCATATAAATACACGTCTCGTTTGGAACATTGCTGGTCTCGAATTCAATGGTACGACCACTTTGCTATTGCCTCCAAGCGTTTTCTTAAGCTTCTTGACTTAAGAATTTTTTACGACAGTGCAAACAACATATAGAGCTGGCGACATTTTGAGGAAACAGAGTGATGATGTAATCTTAGAATGAAAAATAGTCGTTTTCGAGTTACTGCTTCCTTCAAAATGTAGAAAACGTTGCTGTTCTATGGAAAAGTTCTATGAAAAAGTGTCTTTTTTTATTCATAAACACTTTTATTTTATATTTATTATCTATTATTATATTTATTTTAAGTAAAACACTGCTGTTTCTATGGATTTTTTATTGTGTGCGTTGTGAATGATAGTGTGTGATCAGTCAAACCAAAAAAAAAACTTAATTATCTTAATAGTACATCAAAATTATATATATATTTCTTAAAGGGTTGTGAAAAATTTAATTATTAAAGTTATAGTGATTGCTTATAAACGTCGCACTGTGATGCAACACGATGGCTATTGAACTAAAGTGATAAAACACGCTGGCAACCTCTGTATGAATTCAAATCTTACAACCAATTCATTTCTTAAAAGTTTCAAAAGAAAATAATTCGCAAAGAAAGAAAATTCGCTTTTTCTTCCTGAAAAAGCGAAAAATCTTTTTATCTTAATTACAATTATGCAAGCTCTCTCTATTTCTGGATTTCTTTTAAAAAAATATTGTTATAAATATTATATAAAAATATTGTTTAAAAATGCTGTTAAATTATCTCGAATTTTTTTAAACAAGAAAACAATAAAAAAAACCCATTACTGATTTTGCGTCAGCAACAATGCCAGGCCACCTGCTCGCAACCTCGACCACTCGGTACCGCTTTCGCTTTCCAAAGTCGAAGGCAGCGGTGGTGTTTTGTCGTTCCATTGCCAAAGCAAAGAAAATACATCATTTTACCATTTTCTTCTTTTTTTGTAGTTTTTCAATTCATTGCGTGCACGAGACGCTAATTGTTTGACTTGCAGCGAAAGTTGTAAAACTACAAGCTGGAATGGTGAGTAGGATAAGGTAAAAATCATTATGTGAACGTGTTTCTTAAAACAAAGTTTGAGGAAGGGTACCTCATTAATGTCAAAAGGGTCAGCACTTGAAAATATTGCATTGGACAAGTTCAAAAAGAAACAACAAGGAAGCCGGATTCGACACAATTCTAAAGTAAGATTAAATAATATATTTGGGTATTTCGTATGCAAAAAAAAATTAAGTTAAAGGTGAATTTTTTAGAGCTCTTATTTTCCTTTAATAGGTTTAAGCATACTTTTTATCTTTTGAAAACTAGAGAGATTTGCATAAAAATACTCCAGAAGCATGAGAAAAACGAAACAAGCATCCCAGTATTAAGGACTTATAAATTTGCTAAAAAAAAGAATTGGAAATC
Organism: Nephila pilipes; assembly: GCA_019974015.1. Taxonomy (NCBI): domain Eukaryota; kingdom Metazoa; phylum Arthropoda; class Arachnida; order Araneae; family Nephilidae; genus Nephila; species Nephila pilipes. Next base: position 211,793 of record BMAW01015988.1, read on the forward strand.
AATTTTTTTTGTGCTAATGATAAAAGGCATTTCTGATACATCGTAGTAAAAAAAATTTGAGCTTACATTTGTAATCAATGCTTAAAATGTCCGACACTTTCTTGGAGGAAAAGCTCAACTCTTTTGAGCATATTTTGAGAAACGCGTTTCAAGATACCGTGACTGACTTCTTGCGTCCTTTGAATATTACGGTAATTTTCATATCAAATATTGTTTGGAGATCAATTTGATAAGCTTTGATCTTTATACAACCCCCCGAGAAAAAAAGTCTGGGGAGGCTCAGGTCAGAGGAACGAGGCTCCTGGTTTAAAGAAGGGTCAATAAGCCATACGAGTAATGAAACCCTGGACATGCTTCAGAGAGAGAGAATCAGTTTTAGGGGATCATCTCATCTCAGGAAGTCTTTGGCCACCTCGTTCCCCTAATCTGAACATTCCCTGACTTTTTTCTGTAGTGAAAGAACAAAGTTTATGAAAATAATCCCCAAACAACAGATAATCCGAAAATTGCCATTTTTTCTCAAAGTATACGAGAAGTCGCAACCAGCATTTTAAAATGCAATATTCAAATTATAGGCAAAATAAGTTAAGTTTTGCCTCCTAGAAAAGAACGGACATTCTGAACATGTGTTGTGAACATCGGGTCAAAGTTTTTTCTTTCTAAGTTGTGTCAGGAGTGCTATTCACCATTAGTGCAAAAAAAAATTGTTTTTAAGATCATTGTTTTTGTGTAATAAATGCACAATTCGTCGGAGCGAGAACTTTTTGGACACCCGGTAGAACTGTACCTTACAATGTGTAAAAAAAGTATCGTGTTAAAAAAAATGTCATTTTTTAAGTTTGTTCCAAAATTATCAAAGATTTTGAGATTAAAATGCCATATTTAAGGATTTTTCAAGGGTTTTTATTTCCATTTAGCTTTACAATAATAAGAAATGACACTTCTTCTAATCGAAACAAAACGATTTTGACAGAATTAATCATAATCAAGAGTTAATTGATTATCAGAAAATTACTGTTAAGTTCCCTTTTTATTCTTTACACACTTCTCCATAGTGTTACATCCTCAACATCCTACTAAATGTAATGTTCTCTCGCGACTGATTCAAAAACTTGAAAAATTATTTCTCTCCCGAATTTCAATGATTCCTCAATAAGTGATGGTAGTTTTATTCCATTTAAAATTAATTTTATTTCCCATGTTAAACTAATGTAATCGTGTCTTGTATTATATTTTGCATGATACATTCTGTTCACATAACTGCTATTCAATGCATCTCGACCTTTGCAATGGTGACGTTATCATCCATCAATTTCAAACATGTCTGATAACACAAAAAGGCTTATTCGTTGATAGTTTTTACACATAGCATGTAAATAAAATAATTAAATGAAATGCTTACTAATCTGCTAATAAATTATAAGCAGTCAGCAAATTTTTGCGTTTTCGTTGGGATGCAAATAGAATACAAACATTTTTGTCATTTTTCGTATTAATAGAATGTAAGGAAAAGCTGAAATTGCCTTTTTCTCAACATTCCTTATTACCTAGAACTGTGTATCAGTTTAACAAAAATATTTTCACTTTTGCAACCACTTTCCAATAAGCAGGAACCTTGAAATTTTGCACACAAGTTTATTTGAGTGACAAAACAATATTTAGTAATAAAATTACAAATAATTTGGAAATTTTGAGTGAAGTTGTTCGCCCTAGGCGGCTTAGAGTAGAGGGTGCGTGGTTATGTTTCTGGTGATGGGGTTGCATCTAATCAGATTGGTAAGGGAATCAGAAGAAAGTTGTGTTTATTTTTAACTGTAAGAGAGAGCACAGTAAAGTTTTATTTATTATTACTAAGAAATAACCGAGATATCTGACTAAATTTAGTCTGTACATTAACTGATGTATTTTTTAATTTTTTTTTCATTTAAGCTCTGAAATAAAACTTCAAAGAAAAAGTAACAAAATCCTATAGTAAAATAATTACAACTAGTACTAAAAACTTATGTTTATTTTTAAAATTTTATTTAGTAAGAAAAAATTAATAAGTTTTTACTCATAAACGACGTCTGTGTGATTAGAAAATTTCATAAAACTTAAGGTTTCCCCTTTGATCAACTCAGGTCAGCCACTCAGAAAGCTTCCAGTCTCTGAGTAACCTTTCATCATATTATTACACAACTAAATGCTTTTTTTAATTAAATTCATTAATTTCTTTTCCAAATTTTATACAATATTAAATTTATTAAATTCCCAAACGCAGTTCAGGGCAGAAAAAGCTGAAGTAAAGCTCTTTTTTTAAATTCTATACCTGACATGGAGATTAAGAGCATAACGCTCAGGTGCTCCAGTGTGATCCCGTCAACTGAAAAACTTAAGGTTAAAGCTTTAAAAAAAAAGAGTCTAAAAATAACTCTAAAATTAAATAACAAACAAATCAGATTTTGTTGTTCAATTGTAATTTTTTTGTTACACCTCTCTCTCTAAAAAATTACTTGATGATATGAATCTGTGATGAGAAAAAATCAATGAAGATTAAAAAATTTTAAATAATTATTAGTATAAATTTTAATGCTATCTAGGAGATTCATCTGAAGACCTAAAAATTAATAACAATAACAACAAAAGTTAAAAAGTAATAAGTAAAATAAAATGAAATAAAATTTAAAAAAATTAATTATTAATTTATTGATTTAATTTTATTTAAATTTCCTTATTTAACAACAAAAGCTAATTTTTCAATAATTTTTTAAAAAAAATTATGTATTTAAATATTGAGTGTCTTATCTAAGTGATAAGGGAACAAAAAGACTTCAAATAAAATAATTACTTTAAATAATGAAGATTATTATCCGTAGTTTTCTTGAAATAAATATTCAAGTTACGTCACCAAAAAATAAGTAAATTACGATGCAAGAATAAGGGGGATATATGAGTATTTGATAAATTAAAAAACGCATCACTGTTGTGATCAGTCAAACCCTGTGGCGTATTTCTATTGCTCGACTCGTCTGTCACCTTATATATTAAACTTATCTCAAATCTAAAGTTTGACTTAATTCCAAACACAGATGAAGTAATTAAAATAGGTACACAAATACATTTCAAGAAAGTAGTTAATTATTTTCAGAGCCTTATTTTCCACTGTTTCTCTGAGAAGAGGAACACTCTCTACTAGTTCACAGTCCCTCCCCGCGAGTACCAACAACTTCTATAAAACATCAGATAACCCTTTCCAGAATACGATGCGAATAAATTTTCACCGGAGAAAACTTCAACCAAACAGCGTCAAATCTTAGCCCCTACAGATCACATACACACGCAAGTAACTCCCGTGCACTATTTCAAAACCTTCACGCTTTTTTTTTTTCTTTCAAAATAGTACTGCAATATTTATATTACCTTTACCTTCCTATTTTGATTTCCAATTCCATGTCGCCTTATAAGATCTATTCACTACACTTCTAAAGTTTACCTAATTTGCTTAACCACATTTCATTTTCTTGGAAAAGAGATGGAAACTTAAATATAAATTCAGAAAGAAACCACAGATTGTAGTTAAAGTAAGGTGATCAGATTTTAACATTCGAAAAGCGGGACACCATTGACGAGGGGGGGGGGAGGTTCTTGATTAAAAATTTGATACCTAAAAATATCTAGCTTTGGTACCTAAATAATATACTGACATTAATCATCTGAATAGCTTATTTGTTGATATCACTTGTTTAACTAACACTAGCACGCAGTACGATGTGTATCGTTCGAGAGACGGTTACAAAACTCAGTATGCGATGGCGTTACTTCGTGGACGACCAACAAACTCGTCACACCCTGACCCTTCTCCTCTCTAAAATTCCCCTCCGTTTCCAATTTTTGTATCAGATGTAATTCTTTTGCAACAATGTTCTAAATGATGCTAGATCGCTAGAGGAACATGTCGCCATAAGAATAAAATCTGTGGAAGAGTACAAAGTGTTCTCTCTTCATTTCACAGCTACAAAATATTTTCGTCGCTGCCAATGCCGAAAAATGCCGCTGTTCATTAAGTCCAAACAATGGTGGTCGTATTCTATTAAATGATCAAGGTGAACTTTGATAAGCAATTCCTGATAATCAGTTCTCAACAATTATTTTTATTATTAAAGTGTAACATTATAAAATTTACAAAAATATTATAAAACTCATATCCTGGGGAAATAGCTACGAAAGAAACCGAAAATTTTATATTCCGTTCTCTAGCTTATCGTGCATTCTTTCTAAAAATCGGGACTTTCTTAAGATCTCGAGGGACGCGGGATAAATTGTTAAAAAGCTACCAAATTAGAAAGTACAAAAGAAGTACTTCAGTGTTAAAGTCAAACTTTTAAAATTCTTTCTTTGTATTTTGATATCATATTCTAAGAAGTGGGGGTGAATGAGAATAAAGTTTTAAAGATGATTTAATTGGTAAAAAAAAAGTCTTCAGACGAACATGAACACACACAAATTGCAATAACGCTCTCCAAAAACCATATTCGACAGAATACTTTCGTTAAATGTGCTCGTACTTTCTCAAGATAATTTATTAATATTTAAGTCAGCTGCAAGGGTGACTTTCAGAGACTTTGTGATTGCTAATCAATGTCTTACCTCCTTTTTATACGTGTTTTAAGCTAGAATTTTTTTAAATAAAAATAAGTAATAAATATAAAAAGTATTCGAATGATATTTCCAAGTTTTGAAAGCGGTATTATTTTATATTAAAACCATACCAATTTTTCAACAATTGAAAACTTTACCTCAAGGTCACTCAATTGACTTCACCTGATGGTGATGCATTATCTCCTGCTACCATGTAATGTAGTACATAAAATTTATTTATTATCGAAGATAAAACGCTCAAACAAATCATTTGTGAAAAAAAAATAATAATAGAATTCTGATTGGAATTCATGCTTCACTTGAAAATAACATGAATAACTTTAAGAAGTCTATAATTTTTGTTAATGAAATATTTTACTCCCCCTTTCTTCAGCAGTAAAAATTGTTGAATAGAATGGAACAATACTCGTATACTTTTTTATTCATCTGAGAAAAGAACATTAAGTTCTCTGTTAAATATTGAGGTGGATTGGTAATGATATCAAGGAGTGTAATCGTTTAGGGCGTTGACAGCTTCTATTTTGTTGATATTGTAATAATGGAAGCATTTAGATATACGTGAAATAAAAAAAATTGAAATCCTGTAATGCAAAATTTAGCACTCGGAACGTATATCTTTTTTTATTAATATACTGATTTTATGCATTCAGCTAGTAATATTCATTAAGGTATAGCTCTTCTACAGTATTATCAAATATATTAAAATATTAGAAAAATAATTTCAATCAAGAATTAGTGAATACGTCTTGAGCAAATACTTTGCGTTAAACTGATTTCTCACAAGTAAGATTTCAAAAAAGTTGCACATAAATGACATAAAATAATTTTAGAAAAGGCATTTCAGAACTTGTCTTAGTCTGCACAAAATCTACAGACAGAGAAACTGAACAAAGATAAAGGGTTCATTTCTAAATATTAAAAGGTTTACTTAACTTTTTACTTGTTTAAGGGTACCAGGACCTGAGGGGGAAAATAAAATATTGAATTAAAGACTCTTTCTTTTTATCATATTTATGTTTTAAAATTTATTCGCAAGGTTTATGATTTTATGTGCCTAATAGTGATATTATAATTATTTTATTGAACTTTAAAAATATTTTTGGGTAAAAATTTTTTTTCTTCCCCTTTGTGTTGAATAAGGACATGATTCTTTAGATACTTTTGCAATTAGGTGCCATATTTAAAAATAATATTCCGTAAATATACAAAATATTTTACTTCTCATATAGAAAAAAATACACAAAATACAGTGAATCATTTTTTTAATGATATTACTTTATATAAATTCTTCGAAATTATATAAAGTAATATTATTAAAAAAAATTACAGACATTTTGAAATTTTGGAAATTTTAATGATTTATTTTTGCTTTTTTTCTATAAAAATTATTTTTTAACATTTAAGTATTACTCATAGAAAATCTTATTTTAGGCTCACTATATGCATAAATGCCCTTCATAGAAATAAAAAATTGGAACCATATTGTGACATAATCTTCTTTAAAATAGTACCTAAATGTATATATTAGTCAAAAATAATGTCCATATTCAACTAAGAGGAAAAATAGCCTTTTACACACACACACACACACACAAATACCTATTTTTATAGTTCTATAAAATGATTTAAATATTATTTATTTGCACATAAGAAATCTAAACTCTACTAACAATTTGAAAAGATGCGTGCCACAAAAACAAGGAGTCTTAGTTATGATATTCCATAATTTCTTCTCGTGTACTGGTGCCCTTAAATTCTATATTTTCTACTTAATATGTAAACAGGCAGAAAATTGTCCTTTCTCCATATATTTTTTTCTTAACCTGACACATAATTCGGTTTTCAAATACGAAAAAAATTAATACAAAGAATAAAATATGAAATGCTGAATTTTTAATTTGTAACCAGCCACAATTAAAATACGATGTTATAAAGTAAACGATTTTCATATCATTTTTCACTGGGAGTCACTCTGTGTGCTAAAATCGACAAAATGCTGAAATTCAATAATATTGGAGAGCTTTTGCAGATTAGGAATGAAACAAAAGGGGAAATGCATTATTAAAGAGATGCTACATTTTCAAATCGTTAAAAAATATTACATATCTTGTGTTCGTGGTAATTTATTGCTCATTTCATTTATTTATTTATTCTAAATCTGTTGATAATAAAAACATGAGAAGGAAGAAATCCCTTAAATTAAAGATAAGCTGAACTCTAAAGTAATCAAAGAATCATATTTAATGTATTTTTATTGTCATATGTATTGATTGTAAAAATAAGAGAGAGAAAATATCCCTAAGGTATCTAAGAAGAAGTGTAATTCTGAAATAATCATAGATTTCTTGAATCTCAAATAATTATGGAATTTTTATCTTGTTTACTTTTACTTTTGACCTGCATATCACATAGGAAATCGATTTGAATTGTAATTGATTTCTTTTATGATCAAGTCAACCATATTTAGAGAATAAAAAAAAATTACTGTATACAATTCTCATGTATTTAGAATGATAGATCGATATACTTCATTTAACTTACATAAATTATTCTATAAGGTAATTAGAATTTTAAACTGAGGTTTTAGAGAATGATATTTCTAAACATAGATTTTCTATCATTCGGTATGAATAAATATGATAACGATCGAGTGTTAATGTGTTAAAAGAGGAAGGGAGAAAAATCAATCGAAATGTTTTACGCTTTATTTTGACATAATGGTTCTGAATTGCTTCTTGTTGAATATAATGGATGACTGCATGAAAAAAAATATTTTTAATAACCCTATATTTAACAAAGAACCTTGTCAATAACAATCTATTGAAATAAATTTAACAAACTGTCATAATAATACTCAAATAAGAAATTACAACTTACCTCTTATGGATTTATTATTCGAAAAGATCTATTTTCGAAATCTAATACTTCAACAGCTATATCATCGTTCACTTCGATTTGAAAATATAATTTCTTCTGATCAGAGTGCTAAGTGAAAGTTATTCGATACCATTTTTAAGATCGAAGTTTAATGAAATTCTGAAAAATAAAACTAATGCGATGTTCCTTTTCCATTTTCGTCGCTAAGCAATGGCGCGTGGGAAAAAATGAAGTGAAAATCGACTAATGGCTCGTTCTGGGCAAAAAATGTTTAAAGAAAAAATAAAATGACGTCAATTTTCTTGTTGTAACCTATGGTGCATGCGATGGCAATTATTAACTAAGAATAAATTTCATTTATGAAATAAATTATTCAACATTGTGCAACAATGTCAAAATATGTACCTTACTGCTTTTTTTTTGCCAACGTAAAAAAATATATATATAGACAAATTATACAATAGTTATAAAGACTTCTGATTTTTTGCTTTTTTATGAAGGTACAATATACTGCGAAAGACTTTTTAAAATTAAATATTTATAAGACATTATTTTTATTCGCTATATTTCAACGCGCTTAAAATATGTTTTTCAGAAAAAAGCCTTCATTTTTAAGAAATTACTTAAAATTTAATTTTTTAAAAAATATTTCAATACTTTAATATCCCTACTTTTATAAAATTTAGTATTTTGAAGCAATTTTTTTTCTCAATTTCTTTGTTGTGTTTCTCACAGTTCTGTGCTTGGGTTTAGTCGTACAAGTGTTACTTTAAGTTTTACAAATCCCCCCCCCCTCCTTCAGTTGCTATGTATAACAGTTAAAAAAAAATAACAGCCATATCTAATTTTGTGGATTTTTGAAAAATAGTTTTCTTATTCTCATCCCATTTTCATGTACACAGTTATAAATTATATTATTTAAAACAAACAGGAAAAAATTTCCAAACTTTATAATTATTACAATAATAATACAAATAACAATAATAATAATATAATAAAATAAAATAACTTAAATACTTTAAATACATGATCGTCATGAAAATTAAAAGACCGAGAAAAAGTTCAAAGTTTTGAAGGTGAATGAAATGATTTGGCTTACAGTTAAAGATTATTTAAAGAGCTTACTAAAAAATGTAGCTAAAGCTATGGAATTTCATTCATTTATTTAGAAAAATCATACAACTAAAATTAGATAATGAACTTTTTTTCGATACTTTGGGGTCATTTTTTAGGGTACCATGTTCCCTTAAGGCTCCCGTTTACCGGCCATTTTGATTTCGAGGACGTAATGTTATGTTACTGTTTGATCCATTTGAATGCAATCAAATGCATCTGAAAGAACAAAAAATAATGAATGCTTCTGAGGAATTACTTTTTCTCTCGCTTTTTAAAAATATCTTAAAATATTTTTTTAAGACCGGAAGACTCCCAAACGAATTATTCAAATAACGATAAGAATATTTTTAAAAATTTGAGGAAAAAAGTAATTCCGCAGAAGCCTTCAACCTTTTTTCTCTCTTTCAAATACACTTTATTGCATTCAAATAGATAAAACGGTAAAGATTCGAGAACCGTAATCGAAATTCCATCGGATTCACATTACGTCCACGAAATCAAATTGGCCGGTAGACGGGAGCCTTAAAGCATAATTGTTTGTTTTATTCTTTTTGTCATTAAGGCTTAGTATTGTTGTTCGATGATTTTTGATTTAAGATTCTGAAATGTTTTAACTATGAAATAGTAAATAGTGATGGAATAAAGAATATAGGGATACCCGCGTAGAAAAATGAGTTTTTAGATAATTATTTCAGACATAGTTGTTTTTCATGGGTAATAGTTTTACTACATTTCTAAAAAATTTTGAAATTAACATTTAGCCCCCGCGACAGGACTTTGTCTCTGGAATGATTATTTGAATTTTACTATTGTGGATATTGACAAGTTGAAGAATTTTGGGTACTGTTTTGACTCGATAAGTTACATACGTTAATTCTCTCCAGTAAAGTGAAAATGAACTTGAAATATACGTTTCATTGGCCATGTTAGAAAGAATCAGTGGGAGAATTATGGATATTCTCTTTGATGAAGAACAAACTTTTACTGTTTCGGTTGGTTGGTTTTAATTTCTGGCACTGAATCCTCAAGGGATACCAAACACCAAGTCGTGAGAATACAAACTGTTTAATAAGTTAAAACGATTTAAAACTGACGATCACGATATAAAACTTCATAAAAATTAGTAAAATTATATGTATGGTGTAAGACCAATGTCATTTAAAATTAAAAAATAAATTTGGTTGGGGATTTGCCCCAACTAAGTCGATTAAAGAAAGTGTATAAGAATTAAAATGTTTTAAACGAATCGAAGAGTGAAAAGCAGGGCATTCAATTAAAATGTGTCTCTAGTCAGGGAACAAACACAATAGTCACAAGTTGGAGAAGTTTCCTCCAGAAAAAAGGTGTCTGTGTGTCAGTCTCGTGTGTACGATACGTAGACGAGTTAAAATTACATCCTGTCTTCTGCATGTGAGAATAGATACCAATGAGAAAAAACGGATATAGTATGATATAATTTATTTTCCCTTTCTAAATACCATTGATCATAATGCCGTATTCATAAATTGCTGATTTCACATATTTCTTGATGTCGCAATATTGAAAGGTAGGAGAGTTTTCACCAGTTGCAGATATAACTGCCCCCTCGACCATCTCGTTACCCTTGATACCTGTATGGGATGGTATCCAACAGAAAATCAACTGAATGTCTTATATATACTGTATCGAAATTACAAGGTACTGAAAAATATAATGAAAATTTGTCACTGATCAAGTCAGAAGTGAATCCATTTTAAATGCATATTTATTGAATGTAAATATTCTGTATACATTTAAAAAAAAATTTAAACTGCTGAAGTTTGAATAGAAAAAGAAAAGTGCAAATGATATAAAGGAGTAGTTACCGTTTCCGGCCACGTTTCAAAAAAGTATAAAGAAAAGATGGCGATGGAATAAAATTTCAGTGAAATACGTGGGCACAGTCATTTTATTTTAGAAATATTCAGATAATTATTTTCAAAGTCAAGTCATTCTTTTCCAACATTTCTTTTTACCTTGCCCGGTGATTCAGTTTGGCACTAATGTTTGTCATCAATTTTTCACATTCTTCCAGATAAGCTTTGACTCTGAAATTTTGCACATAAACTCAGTTTGAATGAAAGTAAAATATTCAATTATAAAATGACAAATAAAGAAGTTGAAAATTGTACTTGAAAAAATTAGGAAACGTTATATATAATTTTTTTGATTAAAAAAAAGAAAATAACAGCTCAATACTTTCATGTAGCCAAAAAATTTATAAAAAGAGATAAACAGTAAGAAAAAAAAAAATTAGTTTTTTCTTCAGACAGTAAGAAATTAAACAACAATGTACCGAAAATGAAAGTTTATCATCATCATAAATGAATAAAAAATGATAAGATTTTTCAATTTAGCTGAAAATGTTTGACTTAAACTGAAGTGTCGTGCGAACTCCAAGTGCCTAACTAACTTATGATTTGTCACAACATTCCGTTTTTAGTCGAACATTTTCTACTGAATAGGAAAAACTTCCCTTTTTTTTATGATGATGATAAACTGTCATTTTCGGTAGATTGTAAATTAATTTCTTACCAGCGGAAGGAAAAATAAGTTACTTTTTTACCACAGTGAAGTATTGGTTTTAAAATAATATACCTATATTTTGTTTATCTTTATTTCTTTCAAGAAGCTTATTTTAACAATTTTTTTTAAAAAAAATTAATATTTTTATTTATGGCTGTATAACTAAATATTGAATTGCCTTCCAAATTGAACTTGAGTGCAAAATTTGAAGAGAGGTTTATAGAGAAGTAGGTGAAAAATTGATGAAATTATTTGGGCCTTACTCATACGCAGGGCAAGATAATAAGGATAAAAATCATTTCAGCTTGTGCTTACTTTTTCACACGTACGAAAAATGACACTATTTTGTGTATTCTATTTGCATCCCAAAGGAAAAGCAAAAATTTATGGACTGCTTATAATTTATATGAAAATTAGTGAGCATTTCAGTTAATTATTTCGTTTATATGCCGTGCGTAAAAACCATCAACATATACGCACACTTCACTTTTAAGTCAAACATTTTCAGCTGGAATAAAAAACCTTTAATTTTTTTTTTTATTTGTTTCTGATGATGAAAAACTTTCATTTTTGTACATTTGCTTTTAATTTCTTACTGGAAGAAGAAAAATTACTTTTTTACTTACTAGTTGTTATTTTTTTTTTTTTTTTTTTTCTTAATTTTTTGCCATACATAAGTGTTGGGTTTTTTTAAGAAAATTTTGTTACATATTATGAAGGTAACACTGTACCTTCGAAGAATTTTTTTTTTTTTGAATTATCGTTAATATTACCTATACAAATGCATATTTTATAACTTTATAGGACTTGTGGCGACTGGCAATCACCACCAGCCCACTACTATTCTTTCTCTATGAAGACGAACCGGCTATTCTGTCAAGTCAAGCACGTGTAAGCAAAGGGAAGCCGATTTGAACTAAAGACCTTCTGATACCGCTATTTAAGGTAGCACTGAAAAGCAACCTAGAGAATGTGAGTGGAATTGTATTCTGGTTTCACGGTTCTCTCTTCTGTTTGTCCTTCAAGTAATTTTTTTAAAAAAATGTGGTAACAGACTATATAATTATAAAAATTACCAAGAAAAGTTTTATTAATGCATATTTTTACTGTCGAAAGGGCATTTTGTACAATTATAAGCTAAAATTTAGACTTTTCACAAAACATCGTAACTCAAAAGAAAATTGCCCACTTGACTTGAAAAAGAATTTCGCAAATTGAATAATACAAAATGTTAAATTATCTAAGGAATAGACTATTATTTCAATAATCTAGCATTTCTATAGGAATCTATGGTAGGTCGAAATCTGAACAATGTAAATTTCTTTTAATGTCAGATGTAATTTTCACTCTATTGCAATATAAAATTTTTTTTACTCAATATAAAATCTCAAAAACAGTTTACGTATAGGTGTCAGAAAAACATGTATATAAAATTTCAGGTTCATTGATGCATAATATTTTGAAGTATGGTGTATTGCAGTAATAAAAAAAGTCGTTTTTAGAACCTTTCCGTCAAAGAAACTCATGATCAAGTAATATTAAAATAACTGTAACTCTGCTTCTAAATAAGATGGAAACAAAATTCAAACAGATTTTTAAAGATAAAAGATCAAATTTTAATTTTAAATAAAAAATATTGACATCTTGACCGAAAATTGTGTTTTTAAGGTGTAGTGTAACCTTAAACAGGTAAGGACAATACCATATCTGTAAAGCGTTTTTGGAATTCTACATCTCGTTTCTTCCATTATCTCGGCGCCAACAGAACCTAAATCTACCTATTCCAGGAAACTCGTCCTTTACTAGAGTCCAGTTTTTCGACTCCAATATCGAGGAACAAAAGATCTTTGTCCACCCGATGCATACATAAAAAAAAAAGAGACCGGCCTCAACGACTCTGGCATCTGCGTCCTTCCCACTCCGCATGGAGGCACCTACACCAGGTGTGTCGCTGGCCTTCCGTGACGAGCGGGGAGGGGGATCAATAAGCTCATTACGCCCCCCTCCCTCCTGCCTCTCCCCTATTGACCGGAGGCCCCAACGGCTTGAGGATCAGGTGAGCCATCGATTGGGTTCCATTGAGGATGGAGAGAGACATTGTGATGCTGGGATACCATTCGTTTTGGCCTCGCATTTAACACTTGTAGAGGTGCATGAATATGTTTTTTAGCAGGAAAAAAAAGTTTATTTCCCTTTTTTTAAAAGTATTTTAGGAAGAATTTATAAAACGTGCTAGCACGATAGTCAGTTGTTAATTTTGAAATTATGAGTTGTATCACGAAAGAAATTTTTTTTAGGGTGACAGTACACCTTTAAAAATTTGTTAGTCTAGATAACGAATTTTATTTCTGATTTCGTATTAAAATTTAGTCTTTTATCTCTTTAAAAATCTGTTTGAATTTTGTTGCTATGTTATTCAGAAGCTGAGTTACAGCTGTTTTAATATAACTAAATCATGAGAGTTTTCCTGACCGAAAAATATCTAAACACGACATTTTTCAGTGCTGCAAAACTCAATATCTCAAAGTGTGTGTTAAGCATCAATAACCCAAAATTTTACACATATATGTGTTTTTCAAATACATATACATAGAATCGGCTATTCTTGAGATTTTATATGGAATAGAATTTCTTTTTTATATAGCAAAAAAATTAAAAATTATAATGACTTTTAAAGAAAATTTCAGTGTTCAGAACTCGATTTACCATAGCTTCCTACGTAATGGCTATATTATCAAAATAGCCATCTATTCTCTTAGATAAGGTGATATTCTGTATTATTCAATTGACAAAATATCAATATATTAATTTTCTTTTGAGTTACCATATTTTGCCGAATGTCTTAATTTTTGCTTATATTTATGTGAAATGTCTTTTTGACAGTAAAACTATACACTAATTTTTTAATTATGAAGTTTTGAATTAAGTTTTATAATATTTTATAATATAAGTTTTATTAGTTTATGAATTAAGT
>BMAW01015988.1:225951-243409 GCA_019974015.1 Nephila pilipes
TATTTTATAATATAAGTTTTATTAGTTTATGAATTAAGTTTTATAATTTTTAATTATAAAATAATTTTTAATTATATATTTTTAATTTTTTAATTATGAAGCCGTTTTTATAATTATGAAGTCTCATAAGGTCATAAAGTTTGCTTTTGTAGGCAAAATTTACATTAATTTAAAAAAAAATTCTTCCAAGTTGTACTGTTCCAAACCCATTCTTTAACCTTAAAGAAAGGGGTGAATTCTCCCTCTCTCTCGGAGAAATTTTACAGTCGAGAGTTGTAGCGATTTGGGCGTATTTCCCTTTAACTGCCCTTATGGACATTTCCTGGACTTTGCTTCATTCAAACAACTCAACTTCTAATTAATGCAAAGTAAAGTTTATATACAAAAATCGAAGTGTAGTGAGAAAGAATAGAGAGAGAGAGAGAGAGAGGACAAGGAAAGATAAGAGATGATAAAAATAATAAAAGGTTACTGTAATAAGAAGAGAGTTAGTGTGATAAACGCGGAAATCTTGTGGCATGAGATTAAGATTCAATGCGGCTGCATCGTAATAAGATGAACGTATTCTTCGATGGATAATCGAAGTTGATAGTACTCGTGGGTAGAGACTTAACTGTGAAGAGCATTCCCTTATTTAAAGATTAATGATGTATATTTGTTTCTGTTTGAACAGAGTAGAAATTTAGGTATTGTAATAGGAATAACCTTTAAGTTGACAGACGAGACGGGTAATGGAATTACGTCATAAATTGTTTATCAGTTGATGGTCTTGCATTCGAAGGGAATAAGAACATCAGGAAAGAAACGTTTTCAGAGGTTTTTTAAATATCTAAAAACTCATAAGCGAATCATTAAAATAGACGTAAAAATATTTTTAAAAATCAGAACAAAAATGTAATTCCACAAAAATCTTCGCTATCTTTTGTTTTTTCAGGGGAACCTTTTTCTAAAATAGTAAAGATTTGAGGATGGTAGTAGAAATTCCATAGTATTAGGCTCACGAAATCAAAATGTCGGCTAGGCGGGAGCCTTATGTACGAAGAAAAAATAGATTTTTTCCCAACAGAAATGTGTAGTATGATAAAATATGTGTTGCTTTTCTCCATAGGATAGCAAAGTCAGAATATTATAATAGGATCGGAACCTTTTTATGCCTGAAAAAAAGGTTCTTAATTTAAAACCCATTCTTTAACATTACACCCAGACAGCCTTTAATGCTGTCTTAGCCAAATGTTAAAAGAATTGGACACACAACATATGTTTTTTATTTTTTTTCAGATTGAAAAATACTCCAACACTATTATAATCTTCTGATTTCTCTGTCCAACACATATTTCCTCATACTACACCTTTCTGTTGGAATCAATATATTTTTTCTCAAGTAAATTGTATTCTATATTTCGTCTTCTTTATTATAATGTTAAACTGAGAAACCTAACTTTATATGCCAAAATAAATTTTAAAAAATGACATATGTATAAAATATTTAGTAATTTTAAGAGACCAGTATTGGTAAATTAATACACGTATTTGTAATTATACGAATCTATTTTAATCTCGGAGCATTTTTTTTTTTTTTTTTTTCAATATCAAAATGTGTTCGTAACGTGATCCAGACATTAGGTAAAGATATTCTTGAAAACAAAGTTTTTTAATTGTGAAAGTAACGTAATATTAAATGGATACTATTTATCACACTGAAGGTATATTTTTGACTTAACATTCCTCACTGACAATTGAGAGGTTAATACAAAGGAATGCATTGTTCAAACATGTGTTTGATGAAATTGTGAGAAATCATAGAAAACTCCAAAAACGCCAAGTTACCAGCTTTAATTTTAGAACATCATAATAATTAAGACGTATTACCCAAGGATGACTTCTCTAAAAGGAATAGTATTATCACATTCGAAATGCAATAATAAATGCACCAACATTCCGGCTACCTTAGATCAAACTTTAAGAATATCTTTTACAAAATACATTCTGAGAAATAAAAGTAAAATATACTTTATTTGTTAAACAAAAGGAATAATTAAAAAATTGAGAAGCAGCGTATTATGAATTTAGATGCATGCTCTTTACGAAAAAGCGGAAAATAATTATTTGTTTTTCTGATTTTAAAGTTAAATTTTTGATATAGTTTAATATTTAAGTAATGGTACAGAGAAATGTTTTAATCCATACCAAAAAAGACTTTTTGTGTTAATTTTTTTGTAATAGTTAAAAAAAAAAAAAAAAAAAAAACTGCACAGTTTGCATCAAATAATCTTAAAATTAATCCTTTTTCAAAAATTATTTTCTTATTTTGTATAACCGAAATACTTTTGTTCTCTGTGAAAATATATATAGTTTAATTTTTACATTAAAAAAAATCGAACTCATAAAACAATATCATTTCTTACTAAATAACTTCCAGGTCAATTTTAAAAAAAATTCGGACTTCATTTTTAAAGCTAATTAGTAAGGAGTTCTTCTCCGTTAATCTCTGAAGTGCAACAAATATTTGAATCAATTTTCAAAGATAGTCTTACATTGTTTTTATTTCAACAGGAATTCAAATACATTTACAGCCTAAAATTCTTATAATTGCTTTCCGGTTATTTTCAAGTGGCGTGTTGGCCTAAAGTGGTCATGATCTCAAACTTGCAGCTTGAGTTGTTTCTGTCGTGTCGTGGGTTAGAGTCCAGATGTTGCTAAAGATCCGCCGTGTAGCGGAGCTGATGCACATTGAATCTTTCGAAGTTCCAAGATGATGTGGAAGTTTGGAAAGGGAAGTACCAGCTCAAATGTCCTCCTCTCAATTGATCGAAGGTCAAAATTACAAGATCCGTCGCTAATAGCCCTCGGGTTGCTTCCAAGTGTGAGGAAAATAATCAATCAATAAATTCCGGATATTTTCAATTAAATGCGTTAATTTTTAACTAAGTAGCTGAAAGAAAGAACAGTCTTTTTTCGGGCACAGTGGCGGCGATTGGATAAGAGAAAGGGGACCGTCTCCCTTCATTTTTGGGAAGGAAATAAATTCTCATTCTATTTTAGTCACTTAACACCAGGAATTATAAACGAAATATTTGTGTAAACGTAGTGATTTTTTTCTCTTTCTCTATCACCTAATTGTCTTTCTTTCTTTTCATTCCTTTACCATTAGAATTTTTACTGAGAGAAAATGTGCACAAAATGCAGTGACATGCGTCACAGCACTGTTATTAAATTCGTACCTCGCGGCTAACTGTTTCATAAAGCATCACAATATTGTTCATTTTTGCCAAATTATCATTTTTTGGTGTTTATTTTAGATATTTTTTAATGAAAGTATCAGTGGTCATTTTTGATTTCTCTAAATACATCTGTATAATTGTAATATATGTGTAATATTGTTCCTTTGATGAATAATTGCACAATATTAATTAAAATTTCAAAAAAAGTAAAATGAATAAAACCCCTATTAAGCATTAGTCTTAAATCTAAGAACAGTTGAACAGTTTATACCGTAAACTTGGTATAAACTGTTCAACTCTTACTTCTCTGTCCAAATTCGATCGTGAAGAAGATGTCAAAAACTTGGCATTTTGTACTTAATTTTTGTAAAAATTTCCTTATTCTACTTCCTAGTTATTTTTTGTTGCCTATAAATTTTTACCCCCCTCCTCTCTAATTCCCAATCACCGCCACAGGTCGGAGCACATTCAGTACTTTCATAGCCTCTTATAAAGTTTGGCCAATATTGATACCACTTTAAAAAAAGTCTAACGATTACTTCATTGAAAACGCTTTGAGCGTTTCTTGTAATTACAATTAACTACATAATACAATAATTGTATTAAATAACGAGTTATGAATTCTGAAATTATATTACAGAATTAAATGTCGTACAAAATTTGTTCTCCATCAAAGCAGTTTTTCAGCAAATCTTAAAACTTTTTTTTCTCTTTTAAAATCTCTTTGGTAAATATGGGTGACGCGCCCCCGAAAACCCTAGCGATCCTTCTCTATTTTCGACCCTCCTACTTGTCAACCATTTTTTTTCCTTCAATTTCTTCACGTCTAGACCACAGTTAAATCTTGTTTGGCACAGAATAGTCACATCTGGCTCTTGCACCAATAAACCTTACACTCACTCACTCACTTTTAAAATCCAGTTATTTTCTCTAACTTATAACAATCAACGATAACTTAGGTGCTCCTTTTGTAAAATTAACGCATAAATAGCTTCTTTTTAAAAAAATGGGTGTCATCCAACTTTATTTCATTTCAAAAATGATAAAAAAAAAAATTGTTATGCTAAAGGTGTGAGTATATATGAATACATATATACATACAAACACACACACACACACACATATATATATATTTGACATTTTATTGTTAGTAACCTTCAGTAAAGGTCAAATTATTTTATATTATTTGTTTATGAAAAGTCTTTACGTTTAAATTTCTTTTTTTGAAGACTGACTTTTACAAAACCTTTCTGGGGAAAAGAAAAACCATACTTGGGGGGGGGGAGAGAAAAAGAACGTCTGCGCTGTCTCTAACTCGGAAGGGAATTAATCTCAATCCGCCTACGTTCCGGGAACCCATTTCAGATTCAAACACCTCTTTCCAAGATCAGGGTTTCACACAAAGGGGGAAACCATTTCTCCCCTTTCTCAAAGGAATCGTCTGCGGTCACTCCTTCTTCGAACCCTGAGTCATTCTTCTCGCGTGGGATGGATTCTTCAGAATGCAGAGGGGGAGGAGACTCAGACCCTCCCCTGCCGAGGGATAGGATGACGTCGGTCGTAGGGATGCGTGCGCATAACGCCGCCTCATTAATATTTCTCCGCAGCGAATCGATGCGCCACACGCGAAAATGCGGTCGATGTCCAAATCTACCTCCGACTTCTTGATCTTGCTCGGCCCCCCCCCCCCTCTTTTCCTTTTTCTAGAACAGATTTCTCGGTCTGGTGTAATCCTCCCAGAACCCACACATACTTCCTTTGCTCCTTTTGATCGGTTATTGGCTAAGAAATGAGTCTGACGTGTGTATAATTCCTCATTTTTTTTTTTACAGAACTGTTCATCTTCCAGAATCAAACTCGTTTTAACTTGTTTTTGTTTGTCAGCGTGGTTGGGGAGGGGGAAATCAATGTTTTTCTTTTTAGCTATAGAGGAAGAAATTATGGAATACTTTTCATGAAAATGTTCTACACAGATTTTTTTTCTTCTTTTAAACATTATTAAATACAAAGTAGGAAAAACAAGAATTTTATTCGCAAACATGTTGCGCGTATTTTACTACAAATAACATCATACATGTTTAGAATTTACTAGTAAAATAAATAATATTTTTAATTCAAGCCTTAATGCGGAACGAACTTTTGCTGTTTATTCTGTCATCGAGTAGTTTTTACACCGAAATCGCCCCAATGTACTACAACGCTAAGACAATAAATGAATGTACGTATTCTTATAAAAAGAAAAATGAAATTCAAGAAAGGTGCACTTTTTTTTTTTTTTTTTGTAATGAATCACGAAAAAAAAAAATTATTTTAGAAATTTCAGTCTTCTCAAATTGGAGAACTACAATAAAAATCAGGGAAATGATATTTTTAAAATTTGTAGAATGTTTCGATAAGGTATCGTATTTTTCTAACCAGGCAATGGATAAAAATCCATTGTGATGATCAAAAAGTCATGTATATAGAGTTATTTTTTTAACATAAAATTCTCAGATTAGGCCTTTCCTTACGTTCAAGTCTTTGGTTAGAAGTTGTCAGAAGTTTTTTTTTTCCCACCAAAAAAAAAAAAAAAAAAAAAAAAATCAATTACTGACCGATGTATTACAGCAAGCGAGGACTGCATGGTATGGACCTCATAAATTGGTCTATGAGTGACTAGGATACGTGAGCCTAAACCCTCTTTCCTAAATTCACATACTACTCCAATGTGAGGACTTAAGTTTCATAGCATGTATTTAATGCGCATCAGCCCTCCACGGCGGGTCTATGTACATCTGGATTCAAACACTACGACCAAAAAAAAAGGCCATCTAGAGGTCAATATCGTAAGCTTTAACAAGGAAACATCACTTCCTTAAATTCTGTGTTTTACTTTATTTTTCCTATAAAGTAACTGCTTTCCCCACACGAAAATGATCTTTCTTCTTCCCGATGGATTTTGAGAACAGCTTGGTTAACTGAGTGACGTTCACGGTTACTTAATTGTTCTTTATTTTTGACTTCCTCGTTCAACCAGCTTTTACGTTTTCTCTTCTCATTTTTCACCTTTTTACATGGATCAATACGTGCCGGACGTATTGAAAAACAACTTTTTTTTGCAAAGAGTACTTTATTCACCAACATAACATACTATTTAATCACGCTTTTAGAAGTTGATACAATCGTTCAACGCTTTTCCAAACTTTTTTTTTTTTTTTTTTCGCAAGAAATCTTTTTTTTTGTTGCGAGTAAATATGGCGATAAACAGCTTTCTGAATCATCGACTCATTGCTGTTACCACAAGAAACATCGCAGCATTCTGGAAAAAAATTTTTCACCCTTTCTGAAGGATA
This sequence comes from Nephila pilipes, assembly GCA_019974015.1. NCBI lineage: Eukaryota > Metazoa > Arthropoda > Arachnida > Araneae > Nephilidae > Nephila > Nephila pilipes. The sequence goes on from BMAW01015988.1 coordinate 232,505, forward strand.
GTAGATACACTTCCATATGATATATCTGACCTTTGTGTCATCTCAGCAATCTCACGGAGCCTTTGCATGACTTTCATTATAATTTTGTCACTTCCCTCACATTTTCCAGTGCTCCAACACAGTCTACCGACGTTCCGCGTCATTTATTGTCGGCACGACTTATCAGCTTTAAACGCTCGGCAAACCCACATTAATCGCGTTGCTTTGATGGACAAGGTCCGGTACATTTTCAATCCATTGTTCGCCGACCGGTGTTTTTACGCCAGGTAAAAAACAATGTTTTATCAGAACACTGCAGAACTCGGTTTTCCATTTTTAAACAACAAACTACAAAACACTACTTCCAAGCCTCGATAACGCTGTTTCTGGTCGATCGACTTAAAATTTTTGACACGTTTCAACAAAGGTTCATTACTCTAGAAAGACTTTGGTTACTTGCTAGTTTACTACAGTACTCATCTCTGGAGTTAGTCTCAGGGGACATTGATTGATGTGTTGAACAAGGTAGTGCTCAAAAAATATAAGGTCATTTTGCTTCATTTATTGAAAACTTGATGCTAGTTAATATCAATAGGTGCTGCTATTCGTGTAAATCAAGGGTAAAAAAATATTTATAAAGAATGTTATGAATAAGAAAAAAGCGCGTCATGAGGAAAGAGAGAGAAACCCTTACAAACTAAAACTTTCCTCTTTCAAGAGGCCTCTCTGTGGAGATATACGGTAGCCTAGTGGTCATGGTCCTTCTTTGAGTCTTGGGTTCCTTGTGCCACCCCACTCCTCTAATGAACAACCGGCTTCTTTTCCTTGACAGACTTTTTTTTTTTTTTTGTAAAGAGCAACTAATTCATATTAAAGCTATGTGGTATACTTGTTCTACCATATTGTAGTAGGCCCCGTAGCCTTGTGATCTGTGAGAATAAGTATGGACACCTCTATTTTCTTCAGTTTTGGAGAAGCCAGGTTCTGGTGCACCACCAGAGGTTGATGCATGTTAAATCTATCTGGCGTTCGAAGTCCTCTTGTTGGCCATGAACAATGGAGACAGGGAGGTGCCAGCTCAGTGTCGTCTTTAGTAAGTTCAAAATGATATTCCGTCTGTAACCATATTTGCTTAATTACGACGTTAATAAACAATCAGAATCACTCCATTACGCAAGTAAATCATTGCAAAAAATTTTTATGCTAATGAATTAATTGAACGATCACATTTTCCATACATAGACTTTGTGTGGGTATGAAGCATCGAAAAAATGTTTTATATTAATAAAACATTAAACGACAACATGTTAATGAATTTTTTTTTTTATTACGTCTGCTATCGTACAAAGACTCTCTTGTCGTATGGGGCAACAAACAAATTTCATATTATAATTGTAAACAAAACATACTCGTTCACTGTATTAGGTAAAGTAAAATGATTGTGAAAATATCTCTTTTTTTATGTTAACGCATATTTATTTATAATTTTTATGGCATCGTAGTTATCGTGCTGATGGAGCTTCGAGCGGATGCACGTTACATTGTGCCTCGATGGGATCGCTGTGTGAATATGCGAAGTAAATTGCAGCTCTTCGATTGAGTCGTCGTCTGCTTGAGGAGAACAAAACGACTTTTGAAGGAAAGACTTTTCTTAAAGGACCCAAACATTTTCGTAATTGAATTAAGCTGAAATATTATTTGGTTGATGTGGTTTGTACGTATATGCATAAATTGTTAAAATTTTTGTGGTTTATAGCTTTAGTTTAAGCAGTGGAAATGCTTTCTAATTATTGTGCACTCCATTGTTCAGTGATTGGATCAAGTTCAATGCTCTCACAATGATATTGATTACTTTCGATTTCTCTTTTGTAAAATGTCAGCAAATGTGTCTCTCTTTTCTGCGAAGACTATAGTATTTACTCGTACAGTTATTTTTTTTTTTACTATAGTTCCCAAAACGTTGGAAGTCTTTTCCACTAGGTATTAATAATTTTCATCCCATTTCTCCACAATAAATAGACACTTTTATTGCAAAATTATATGAGGTTTTGTATGTTTTGTACACTACATTTGGGGACATAATCTTTCTTTCTACACTTCTTGACAGAACATATAATTTGAACTTCTCATGGTAATCTTCTTATACTTTTAAACTAACACTTTTCCTTATTTTAACAAAAATCTTCCTTATTAGCAGACTTTGGATATAAGTTCTCTTCAAAGTTCATCACCCATTCCATGTTTTCGGCTAAATAAACAACGCAATTTATAATAAACATAGATAGGAAAATACAGAGTTCACAGAGGTGTTTAATATAATCTACTAATTACACGCATAATATCAGGAGATATGGCAAGTTCCCTTTAACACGTTGTAAAGTGTCAGTGGTAATGGATTGCCTGGCGGCAGAAGTATATATATATAAATTGTTTCAGTTCACAAAAAATTCGTGGGTAATAGGTGATTTTCTCGCCTTTACAAACCACAAGGAAAGATATCCACTGGGACAATATCTTGACTTAGGTGGTCCATCCTATGTAACATCAAATCATCTGGCCCATTACTATTAATCCAGCTGCGTGTGGTCCTTTGAATGCTACAAACAACTTTCAAAATAGCCTCACGAAAGGGTGAGGCCATCTATTGTTCACAATATAGACTTTCACGATTTTCCTTATCATGTATTTGCCCATTTATTATATTTTTTGAAAATTTCAAATCGGATGAGTCATTTTCAATATTTCTGTATTTTAAAAATTATCTTGATATCGCAAGACTCATTCATTATCGAACAGGTGTCTTCCAAAGACAAGGGGAAACACTTGAGATATTAAAATTTTTGGAGCTTCTCTTCAGCCGTACCTGAGATGGCCGTCATTTTGCCAAACATGAGCTGGGCGGTCACTACCACAGACTCGCGGCCAGCATTGTTCCTTCTAGTCTTGGTTCTGATCCTATTGCCGTTGATATGCGTCAAATCTGTCGTGGCTCAAAGTCCTCCTGTTAGCATGTGGGAGGTTGGAGAGAGAGTATAACTCGTTCCAATCGGAGTTTGTTCGTCACTTAAACATGATTAAAAACGGTAGAAGTTGTTTACCAATAGCCTTCATTAGATTTCTAAGGATGAAGTTAATAAATAGTCTAATCTAATCTACCCACCATGTGAGAATATTGTTAATTTATTTTGTTTTTTTGTATAACTTTTATAAGTAGCTGAAACTGTGGCGACAAATCTTGCAGGCACAGGCCAGTGCTAAGGTATGAGGAACATCGGAGGACAGTGATATTTAACGTGCAACTGGTCGCATTATACTGACCCCATGGAAGTAAGAATTGAACCTTATTAAAATCAGGATAAACCAGAATAAAATCAGGTAATCTTGATTTTTTAATGCAAACCTGTTCAGATTTACAGAATACCGATATCAATCTATCATTTAAAATGGATTTGCAATCCTTTGAAGATAAAACATACTTCAAAAGTGATGCTGTGGCAGGTCATTCCACCCGACTCTTCTTGTGCCAGCAGTCAAATACAATATATCACAGGTCTTCTTCCTACATAAGAATACACCAGTTAAGTCTCACACAGCTATTTATTTATCAATACTGTAATATAACGTCTAAGGAATATTCACTCTCCTTGGTGACCTTGGATTAATTCACCTATTCGACTATGTTGAACTAATACTCTTACCCAAAACCTCTCTCCTGTTGAGGATGTTCTTACCTTGATTTCTCTCACCCTAACAACTCACCCGATATGTCATCTATCGTTTTAGGAAGCATATGTAGAGGTCCCACTCTGTACTCTATCATATCTAAATTTTCCTTTTTTTTATGTACCATCATATCTAAGTATTTCACTTTATTGCTTGCCTGCCTCAGATTAAATGATACTTCATTTCATTTGGTTTGGAAGAAATTGTTATTTGCAACAATCAATCTCAATTAAGTTCTAAGATTTATTGAAGAAGAAAAATCTGAATAACTTTAATCACAATATGAGTATCTTTGAGTTTTAAAATTTATTCAAAATAATCCTCAGATTAAAACAACTACTACTGTACTAACAAATATTCTATTTTGCGTGTTTAAAATAGTGAATTTTATTTTAAGAGTTTATTTTGCTTATGTGATACAAAATTAAAATAATTGCCAATAATTTTCAAATCCCTGATTTAATTACATTTTAGGTTTTAATCTGATTTTCTTTTCGTTTACATCGGATTCTATCATTGGTGAAAATTCTATTCTACTGCACTTGCGTTTCTTGTCTCATACTAGTATAAATATTTTTTTGAATAATAAAATTATGTCGATCGAAAGGTTTTCATTTGCGTTTAATTTTTTTTTTTTGTTTCCAAACAGATATTTTCGGTCAATTAATAATAAATAGCTTAAAATTGGAAGACCACACAATTTTTCTGATGAATCATTTTCGATTTTTTTTTTTGAAGGAATTTGAAAGTAATAGTAATATATTTATCATATAGATGTCTTTGTTGTATAACGCTACTGGTAATCAAGGGTTATTTTTTTTGGACAATTTGTAATTTGAATTACAGTGTATGTCTTGATTTAGGACTACCTTTTTCTTCAGATTATATTTGAGTTCTGATTACATTATGCAGAAATTAAGCATGACCTAGAACCACATAAATATTTGAAACTTTCTAAACTACACCTCGTGAAATGAATTAAAACAATATATATATATATATATATATATATATGCTCTCTCTGCTCTCTCTCTCCATGCTCATGCACCTCTTACACATTTTACCCCACTAAATGGACTAGAAAAGAAAAACAATAAAAGCATAGTAAAATCACAAAGAAAGGAAAGAAAAAATCATATTTAAGAAGTTTGGAAAACTTAAGCAGGCTGGGATACACTTTTAAATGAATTAATTAATGTACACATTTAATGCTATTTTTTTTAGAATAAGATATCGCTCTTATAAAAAATAATTTTAGATTTCATTTTTTTAAAAAATTTATCAATGAAAAAAAAAATAGAAAGAAGAAAAGTTACAGGTCTTGCGTTTTCTGTGCATTAAATAGCCTCCCCTTCATAAAATGATTCGAATACGTGTCCATATCCTCAAGTGAATTCTGGCTCTGCCCATTTTACCACAAAAGATTGTACACATTGGTCTCGTTCGATTTTTTGTTAGTTTTTTTTTTTCTCAATTTTTTTTAATCTGTGCATATAAGTATAACAGAGAGAAAAAAATTTAGTTGCTCGAACTTTCGATTAACATTTCCGATAATTCTAAGACAAAGAATAGGAACAACAGTTACTGTCATTATTTTTCGTTTAAATTCTCTTCATAATATATGGCTGTATTCGTATTGCTTGGAGACGTGGATGTGGAGTTCCAGCCAGGTGCCAGCCTCGATCATTTGTCCGTAGCTCATATTACGAGGAGTAAAGCTGGTTAGAGGAAGCGCTGTGACGGGCAAAATCAGACAGCCGTAAACGTTAAACAACAAGGTAATAAAATTTAAGATTTTTTTAAGTAATGAGCAAATGTTGATAAAGGCTATGCGGCGCACACGCGTGTAATAGATTCTAAATCCAGCAAGATAAAGCGGTCTTTTAGCTCTCTCAACTCCACAATCATGCTACGAGAGAACGCTCCATATTGATTTAAATTATTATAACCGCTACTGAGCAAAAGAGAGAGATAATCACGACGGCCTTCAGATTTTTTTTTTGTCACACGCATCGGAAATCTTTTTCAAATTGAAAAATATCTCAATATTGACACTAGTTCTTATTATATTTCGTATATCACGATGATGAGGATTGTTTATTACCGTTGCACTGAGAAGCAACACGAGAAGCAACAGACTTCGTCATTTTGAACCTCGGTCAAGCGAAGAGAACGATATCTGAGCTGGCACCTCCCTCTGCAAACTTCCATATCAAACCAACGGGAGGACTTAGGACCTCTACTGTATTTAATTTGAATCAACCCCATAATTCATATATTAATTCATCACACTGTGTTTTTGAAATGAAAATCTTTTATACACAACTGGACAAGGGGTGAATTTTTCTCGTAATGGCTGTCTTCGTCAAATGTATAAGATTCTGAACTAAATGCAGAACATATTTTCGAACAAAAAAGTATCATAATTTTAGTACAAATTTGCAACGTTACAATTAATACATCTATTAATAGTACTAAGTGTGTGTTTTTAAAATCGGAAAACATGTTTTATAAATAAGCAGTTTTTCCTTTTAATATGTAATATGATGCACCCATTTAGGAATGTAACATAGTAGGTGAAACATGGAACGCATTTTTACCCAAGAAAAAAAAACCAGATTGACTTTTACAAAAATGGGTAGTACACTAAAACATGCTTATTTATATAGGCCCGTGACGTTAAAGTGTCATATGAATACCGGTTTAAGTTCCGATATTTAACATTACGTGGAGAGAGCTTTAATATGTGGAGATAAAAGTCATTTTGGCATTAAAGTGTAGGAACGAAATGTGAAAAATATTTTATATTTGAATAAATACAAACAAAACAACATAAAAAAAACATTTTTAATCAAGTTTGTATATAAAGATGGTCTGAAAAGCATAAAAATATTTTTTTTAAAATTGTAGAATAACATAATTTATAAGAACTTGAGACACTTTACTTTGATGCCTAGGTAAGAACCGAAACATTTACTACCATAGTTACTTATGCGAGTATACTTGTGCAGTGTGTTCCAAAAGCGAACGTACATTTACAAATTTGAGTAAAACATTGCTCTATCGACTGATAAAAATTAATATTTCGGTACATATTTTTCATAATATTTATAACTTGTTAACAAAACTACATAAATTTTTTCATAAAACCTAAAGTAATTTACATTTTGAAAAATAAATAATGAAAAAATAGCAAAAATAACCCCACAAAAGTCTTCGTACACTTTTAAGAAAATCTGTTACGTGTTAAGTCAGTTTATTGTAATTTTGTACTTAGTAGGATTTCCTTTAGCATCCACGAGAGCGTTTGAACGTCGGGGAATAGAATTCACTGAATTTTTTAAAAAAAATAATTTCTGTATCGATGTTCCCTGATCTTCGGTAATCACTGTTTTTATTTCTTTTTCTTTTCTTAAATTAGATTATGTGTTGTATAATATAACTCTATACTCAAATGAAATCAAACTATTCTATTAGTAGTTGGAGGTTTCCCCATTTTAAAAATTGTCAGAATTTCAGTCTTATGAGTTAACACCAAGCAATAACAGCTCGATTGGAAAAGAGTTTTGTTTTTAAGGCTCCCCTCTTCAAGTTATTTTGATTTTGTGAACGCAATGTAAATCCTATGGAATTTCTACTACGGTCTTCAAAGCTTTACTATTTTAATTCAGAAAAAGGTATCAGAAAGAGCAAAACATAATAAAGGTGTCTGTGGAATTACATTTTCTTCCTTGTTTTTGGAAATATTTTAGAATACTTCCCACAAAGAATCATTAAAATAGAAGTAACGATATTTTTAAAAATTGGAGGAAAATTCTAACTCCCTTAAGACCTTCATAACTTTTTGCTCTTTCGGACGCACTTTTTTATAGCATTCAAAAGATAAAATTGTAGAGATTTGAGGACGGAAGTAGAGATTCCTCAGGATTAACATCACTTTACGAAATCAAAATGGCAACTGAGCGAAGGGCTTTAAGCATTTTAATTATGGACCAAAAAAAAAAAAGTGCTCGATTGCACTGAAAACAAAACGTGGAAAACACTTTTCGTGGTAAATTCTGTCTGTGCAGCGACGCCGGAAAAGAAAAAGCGGAAGAAGCCTCTCCATCAGCGCGTAAGATGTCATAAATTCTTGCGGGATCGCGCTCTCATTACGCGGCGTTCCGGGCCACCGACCACCGCATGAATCACGAAATTGTCTTTTCGGTGGGGCGCTAATCGCAATGATCGGCTTCGCTGAATCACGCGCCTAATGGACACCTCTCACACCTGGACACTTGTTCGGAGGAAATTGAACCCATTGCCAATTCAGGGAGGGGGGAGGCACCAGGTAGGATAATGCTGTTGTATGAAACGCGGAGAGCAACCAGTTTTTGGCTTACCGTTCAGTTAGACCGTGCAGAATAGGTTCTTACAAAATAATGTTACCCGTAGATTACAAATATTCGGAACGATCACATAGAAAGAAAGAAAGAAAGAAAGAGGCTTTTAATCAGTCGATATCATGTAAATATACTTCCAATTCCAGCCATATAAAAGATGCATTTTCCATTCACTTAACCTTTTGGGCTACTTTATGACGTTATTTGATTTGAGAAACTCACCTTGTGAATAAACTGGGGTTTTTGATCATCAGCATTGCTATATAATATATAAGTGAGGTGAATAGCTAAGGAGATAGAGAGGTTCGAAGTGTTTAGTTTCACCGAGAAAATATAGAAGTCTAGCGAGATTGTAGTGCGCATGACCCTGCAGCAAAAAAGTTAAGTGATCTCGGAAAGCTGACATTTGACTGGGAGCCAAAATAATAGTATTGTTTCATAATAAGTATTGTTTCAGATTTGGATACACTTTTGCTATTATCGAGATTAGTAGAATTTATAAATATATTCTATGACTTCGAATTAGTCACCACTCCACATTAATAATAATAATTGATTCAATGAATATTTCTAAGAATTAAGCAAAATGCACTTAGCTGTTTCTTAATGACTATTTTATTGATGGATTACTAAACGAGTCTAGATGGATCAAATTCTAAGTAGCGAAGCGGGTTGTACAAGGTGATTACAATTAAAGTTACTCTTTCCGTGAAGGCCGTGAAAAAAAAAAAAAAAAAGAACCACTTGTAAGAATTACCTGAAAATTCATTTGAGTGTACGTGTAGCTATCGGAATTTATTTTGCGAAAAAAGGATAGAAAAAAAGTTCAAAAGTTGATTAATAGAGGGCGCTGTACTAGTCATGAGAGGATAGAAATAATTGTAGTAAAAAAAAAAGATGCTAATTAAAAGACCTGACATGCTCATCGCACATTACACGTGTGATAAAAAGGTGAAGAACATTCAGTTTCTGTTATTCTGCGTCTGAGAAGATAGGAAATCATTGAAGGATCGAACTGTGCTTGTGAATCTTTTTTTACAAGAACAGTGACAGCGCGGCAATTACATTGAAGAAATACGGAACGTTAAAGGGTTTAAAAAGAGGTTCTGTTTCAATAACTGCAATCGATTTGAAGAAAATGATTGATAAATTCGAAGAGGTGGATTCTTTTGACGTGAAATGTGACAAAGGGAGGAAATCAATTGCTGCGACGTTTACGGAAGATGTGGCTACAGCATTAAAGAAAGCGTCGAGAACGTGCAGTGCACGAAAAATTGCTCGAAACTTTAGACATGCCTGTCAACACGGTTCGTCAAATTTTACGAAACATCCCTTGAAATTCTATCCCTTTAAAATTATGCATGTTCAGGAGTTGGTTCCTACTGAGCAGCCTGTCGCGTCCGCGAGAAGAAGCTGCGAACTACTCAACTTGTAAAATAGAATTTCGAAAAATACGTCGGCGCGCTGTTTTTGTAGTTGGAATTCATGAACACGAGCGAATCAAGTTTATTACAATTTGTGAGAATAATCCTTCTTTTGAGTTACTTTATTTGCCTACATACCCTGAATTATATTTTACGGGTCAAAGCATCTGAGCATCAAGCATTTAAAGGAACATTTAAAGCATTTAAAGCATTAGCATTTAAAGCATTTTGCTCGAAAAGAAAAGGACATGGCCATGGAATATTTTGTGGACAGCCCATTTCAATCTCCAAGGCTCTGTCAAAACTCAAAAGTTGCAGAATATGGGCACGAGGGAATCCGTTTCAAATGCAACCATTCTTAAACGGCCACTGCGTGTTGCGAGTTTGTGGCAGTATTTATAGTTGATCCTTTCTTTTTCGATGAGATTGGTCCTTCGCACAGTCAACGGGACACTTTATGAATCTCTTTTGTACAACCAGCTCATTCCAACACTGCAACAGTGTGGAGATATGGATAGTAACATTTTTATGCAAGATGGCGCTCCTCCGCACGATTCAAATCCAGGGAAACAGCGACTCAACATGTCTTTCGTAAATAACAGAATCATCAGTCGTCGCTATTTCCCAACAGCCTGCCCGCCATGATCATCTGACATGAATCTTTACGACTTCTGTCTGTGGGTTTTCCCAAAACATGTAGTGAACAGAGCTTCAATTCCGAACCTAATTAAATCGAAAACACGCACTACGCAACAAATTCACAACATCACTTACTGATATCTACGATTTGTTATGGAACATGCTGTTATGTGCCATCCTTGTTGTGGCAGAAAACGTGGATGGCACATGGAACATTTCCTAAGCAAGTCGTGACAGCTTATTCACAACTTCCTTTTCGTGATGGTTTCACCATTTTTCGCTTTTTCAACGGTTTTTGACCCAGGGACAGTTGAAAACCGATTTTTTTCCTATCCACTGGGGCGCCACCCGGTCTTAGTGGATGGGCTATGAACAAAGAGTATCACAATAACAGGTCCCGTCTTTTAATAAGACTCTTATGACTAATACAGTGCTGTCTATCGGTCCACTTATGAACTATTTTTTTCTTTCGCAAATCAAATTCCCATTGCTTCTCATCCACTCAGATGAAATATCAGGTCATTTTGATCAGTGATCCTTTTTATACAGCCTTTTGAAAGTGCAACATTAATTATAATCGCCCTGTATGTTTCATTTAACAGGGAGAGATTTTTTTTCTTTTAATATGAAAATTTTAGTGCATCCATCCTTACCTTCACAAGTAACAAACTCAATTTTTAAAATAGTTAGCGAAAAATTGTAATTATAATATTCTACTTATCTTGACAACAGCAAACTGGGTCCGAGTCAGGAACAAT
>BMAW01015988.1:243419-256660 GCA_019974015.1 Nephila pilipes
ATCCACTCTACTATTGATTCATTGATTTTTGTAGGATATGGAGCAGCAGAGGCTATAATCCCGTTTAAAAGATGTATTTAATTCAGTAAATATTAAAGTACTTTAGTTTCTGCAGGAATATTCTGAACACTTGTTTATTAGCGACTATTGTTTCCAACAGTTCTTTGAAGGTAGTATTGTATTGTGGATTTATCTTGAGTGTATTCCAGAGATGATTTCTTTGGGAGAAGTATTTGTTACAATTTAAAAGGATATGTTCCAAATCGTTGATATGGTTACATGTGCTACATGTTGCATTATCCTGTAAATTGAATTTGTGTAAAAGCCCAGGAGTTATGATCATTTTACAGATGATTCGAGTAATGAGATTTTCCTCTCTTCTGCTTCTTGTCCACTTGGATATTTTTTTTATAGTCGGAATGTTTCCCAAGTTTTCAAAATCTTTACTTGAATACAGATTTTCTCTCTCTTTTTTTTTTTTTTTTTTTTTTTCATTCTTTTTCAGTTGATTTGCTATGGATATCCTCCGAAGCAATCCATTCGATGAAAATGTTGGACTCCGTAACCAATTTTGCGACGTAATCCACCTATTTATTCCAAATAATTTTCGAGTGTCCCGGAGTCCATAGTAGTACCATTTGAGTTTGAAATTGCGAAAGGATGAAAACTTTGCTGGCTAATCTGTGGATAACTTCTGGAGATTTTATATTATAATTTTTCAGAGCAGTTAGAACAGAATGATTATCTGATAAAATTAACAATTTTTTATTTATTCCATGAGATCATCCATAGCTTGGCATATGGCCAGAGCTTCTGCTGTAAAAATTGTGTTAATGGGGTTTAAATTGTAAGCAAAGGAAGAATTTTTCGTTATGCCTGCAATAGAAGTCATGTTATGGTTTTTTGAAGCATCCGTAGCTATTATAAAATAAATTCGATAGTTATTGCTCACTATTTTGTCAAATAATCCTCTGATGATAAAAGTAGGAAGGTTTTTGTCCTGAAATTCAAATTCATTGGCGTAAATTTCACATGGAAGCTCTGTCAAATACAGCAATCTAGGGATAGATATTATTTGTTGCCCATTATTATTCAATGTATGAAAAGTATTACAGATATTGCTTTTGTACTCTTCCAGAATATTTAGATTTATAGTATCAGGGCTATTGAGATGCAGAATGGAAAAGTCACCGTTCGAAATTTGGGAGATAAAAAATTTATTCACTAACCTTCTTATTTTCTCCGACAATATTTCCTGATCAGCTATTTGTAAAAGTACAATGTTTGGAGTCCATTGTGGTAAAATCAATGCGATTCTGAGGGCTTTGGTTTGAATGGTGTTAAAAGGTTTCAGTTGATTATCTGACCATTTGTTAATGATATGATATGCATAATAAAATATGCTGCAAATGTTATTATTAGTTAATTTGATCAAGTCTTTTGCTCTTGGACCGAAGTGCTTATATGCTATTCCTTTAACGCCATTAATTTTTTCAAAGCTTTGTTTTTCATGTGGTTCATTGTTGTAAGATTTTGATTCTGTTTGGAAAAATATACTCCTAGATATTTAACGGAAGTTTGTCATGTGAGAGTTAATCCTGCCAACATAATATTAGGAAACGTTTGTATTCTTTTATTTGATAATTCAGCAATTGTACATTTATCAAGACTTAGGGACAGTTTCCAATTGTTGCACCATTGTGTTATTCTTTCTAAGGCATTTTGCAATTTTCTTCTGACTATATACAGGGACGGATGAGAACAATAAATAAAAATATCGTCTGCATAAACTGAGCATTTTACTCCTGTTTGCAATGTTTCGAAGATATAATGCACATAAATAGTAAATAAAACGGGGGAAAGGACACTGCAATGGGGGACTCCTTTAAGAATAGATTTTTGTGATGATAGGCTGCCTCTCCATCGAATCTGAAGAGATCTATTTAATGTTGATTCTGCATTCTTGTTCGTTCTAAATTTTCTGAGAAGGCTATAGAAGATTTTAGAATTAGACACTTTATTACATATTTCATCCCAGTACTTTGTTTTCTCTTGTTTAATATGATATCTCAGTTTGCTCGAATACTGTTTATATTTTATCCATAATTGTGGTGAAATATCGTTTATAGCTTTTTTGCGGAAAAATATTTTGAGTCTGTATAAATTATTGCAGGTGCTATTCCACCAAGGAGGAAAGGACTTATTGGATAATCTTATTTCTTTGATGTTATTTAGAATTATGTCTGAGATTGTATCAGTAAGATTTTCTATTTTTTTTGGAGGGGGGGGGTTCTAATAATTATTGTACTTGTTTCATTGCTAAGTACCAGTCTGTTTTCTTAGAGATTCGCTTATTCTGACGTCGTAGAAATAGTTCCGCAATTATGGGATAGTGATCGCTATCGAAAGAGCATTCCGATACATAAGTATTAGTGTTTCCGAATAAGTTTGCAGAGCAGAGGGGGAGATCTATCAAAGTAGTTAAGCTTATATTACCTCTGTGGGTTGGGGTAGTAGTATTGAGAAGGATAAAATTGGAGTCAGTTAACCATATTTTACAAAATCTGTACTATGAGGCGCAATAAGGTTCAAACCCTACATCGGGTGATGTAGGTTAAGGTCTCCAAAAATTAAGATTGGATCTATTAAGGTTTCCAAGTAGGATTTGATTAACGAGATATTGAGTCCCCTTGAAGTATATTAGTTTATTATGTAAAAGGATATATTATTAATATATATTTGTATAATTATCATTTCAATATCTGTCGTTTGTACCATTGAAAAAGAGATTTAACGAGCAGAAATGTTTGCTGATATTACTATTAACAGTCTCCTCCTAGTCTGTCGAATCTGTCTTATCTGAAAAGTATTTTTCCTGGGAGGTGAAATTAGTCGCCAGGTTTCAAAAATGTTTACTGGAAGATCCAAACGTCAGTTTTGCTGAAGGGAGGAACATGGAACCAAATTGTTTTGTTTTTGATGCTTCTACAATTCCATTGCAGAAAAAACATTAAAAAGAGAGAGGGGGGAAGCTATATGCAAAGAGTCTCTCATCCCCTGGAGAGATAGAAAAAAAATATTATTTTTTTTTAAATCAAGGAGAATTTGTCCACATAAAAAAATAAATATTATAAACTTTATTTAAGCGGATCATCCAATATCAATTTCGCTTGATGCATTCTGCAGGTTATTCTATGCACCCGGTATTGGGATGCAAAAGTTCTGATGCCTTTTATTTGAGGATTTTTTCCGACTCGGAGATATGGATTCCCCCCCCCCTTCCGTTCCAAACATATTGTACAGTTATACAAACATGGTTTCCATCATTTTTTGAACATTTTCCATGATAACCATTGTTTTTTTTTTCTTTCTAAGGCAGCCTAGAGAGATGTAACAATACTTTCTAATCTTTTTTCAAAGTTCTTAATATTTTGGTTTGGTGGGTTTGTATTTAAAGTTTTGGAATAGCTATCTGATGTTTATTCCTGGTACTTCCTCCTTACCTCTCCTAAGGTTAAGCGACTCGTGCATTTATATTGCATAATCTGCTTTTCTTTAATGAAAACAGGACATAAAGGGGAATTAGTGAGGTGGTCTCGTTTGCCGTTAATGCATGTAACAGAAGTGGTGCAAGAGACAGTGTGTGTTATACCAGAATTAAAATAAATGATAGGGTTTTGACAATATCGAGAGGTGTGATAAAAACTGAAGCATCTATTGCATTGTCTGGGTTTATCAATGAAGATTTGGTTTCGATGGTTAATAAACCACTGTTTGATATTTTCAGGTAAATCAGTACCAAGGATTGTGATTAGTACCGGGGAAAACTCCTGATTATTTCGGCTTTTCAAAAAGCGTCGCATTTCCATTCTTTCAATATTATTTGTATTCTGAATTTCTGTAGCTAAATCTAACAGTGATACGTTAGTTGGTATTTCATAGATTAGGAATCGAGAAGTGAATCCTACCCAAACAATACTGGCCTTTTGAAACTTTTTCATGTTTAGAAATTTTCCCTTTTATCTCTGCATGTAGATATTGTGGATTTGTTTAGGAATAGGAGATGACTTTTGTTTATTTTCCAGAAAAATTGTAAATTCAGCTATTTTTCCACTTCCCGCCCTTATTATGAGCTCTTGGTCGTTTTAGGGCTTCGAAAGTATTTAGAGTTATCTATATGCATCATAATGTCGTTCATTGTGGGATTATAATCGTCCAAATCCCTCTTTCTGAATGTGGATTGACTCAGCTTGAGTCGCCTCCAGATGTTCGAAATAATATAAAAATTGAAATTGGTTCACTTACCAAAATCCAAAAAAAAAAAAAATAGATATATACAAAAACACTTTCTTCTTACTCTGTGCTGGAGAGAGGGAAAATGACTAAAAATATATAGTTAAGAAATAAATTCTCTTCCTTATTTCTTCAGTCTCAGTTCCATATGAAGTATAATCTCTCAAAAAAAGATTTTGTATACTTGAATGGAATAATGTAGGTAGTCTATAGAAAAGGGGATATTTATTTTTTGACTATCCGCATTAATGAGCTTTTTTTTAATGCTAGAATTCTACACTTTTGAAAGTACTACGTTACATCTTTCTATTTTGTAATAAGCAGACCCCAATTTTTTCCCCTTTTTTTTCTAAAATGTGGTTGGCGTAGTGTGGATGTTAGGAGAGGGGGGCAGCTCAGGTGTCATCCTCGTCACTTGACTATGGTTCAAAATGACGAGGTCCATCGCCAGTAGACCTCGTGTTGCTTCTAGTGCGACGTTAATAAAAACTTAAGTAAACTAAATTAAAACTTTTCTAAAATGTGAGTGTTGAGTCTGACGTACCATTTCAAATTAAAACAGAAACGTTCGTTCAAAAGAATACGCGAGTTCATCAGTGGCACAAATAAATTGTTAACAATATATAAACGAGAATTTAAGGAATTATTTTGAAGAATAGCATTTTTGAATAAATAATTTTCGCTGATGTTTATAACGTCGTTCTTTTAGCAAACAGTGCCAATTTGGCCTACATCACGGACTCGAATCTCAACAAAACTGACAGCTGTCATTCGTCATACAAAGTGTTCAGTTTCTGTTTAGATGAAAACCCAACAATGAATTAAAATATTAAATAAACAACAATTATACTCCATTTCACTCTAACTTGGCAGTACACAAAAGGCTACAAAGGAGGATTCACAATCGTTGGTGATGTGTGGAAGTTTGGAGAGGGAGGGGTCAAGTGATGTGGACGAAACCTGAACTGGAACCTCCCTTTCCAAACTTCCACACCACGTCAATGGATGTGAATCGTCCATTGTGGCCTTTTCTGTACATCCAAGTTGGAATGAAACAGAGTATAAAAAAAATTAAAAGCAAAATACAGCTCTTGTTTAAAATAGCTAAACAATATTACACAGAGTGTTTTGAAACTTATGGGTAAGAATTTAAGGGGTCATAGGAGACATTTAAATAAGCTATTTTCACCTTATATTGCATAAGCGGAGAGCAAGCGATGAACCGCAAGACGGCGCTGTAGTGGAAAGCATACAGCGCGAGTTTTCTAACACATCGCATTTCTACCACAGATTTCAGGAGGCGTGAGTTTCGAAACACCCCGTATAAAACTACGCGTTCGACGTCTCGTCGTTATGGCTATAATCAATGGGAGAAACCTTTTTTTGATTTTCGTTTTCCATTATTGGCGAAATATCGCAACTTTTGGCGCAATTTCTTGTTTAGCGAAAAATATCGAATGGATTTTGCACAAGTACCTAAGAGTCATGGTGAAACTTGATTGTTGGTTTGATTCTCAATTTGAGTGAAAAAGACGTATCATGGAGTTTCACGTAATCATGAAGAAATACTCGTGGTTAAGGATATGATATGCAAACTGAAACCATTCGGAAATGCTAGGCGAGCAGTTTTAAAAAATAAAAGCATTTACGTGCTGTCTTTACTATTTTAAAACACTATTTAGCAGCATAATTTATAGCAATTATATTTGAAATGCAGTATACATAACAAGTGTAATTTCTCACTGTATTAATTATTATGATAAATATGTATAAGAAAACACGAAATAGTAACGGATCCAAGTTCATACACCAAGGGGTATCGTTATGGCTTAGTTATTACTAATAAATAACCGAGATATCTAGATACAATTTATTCTGCTTATTAAATGATCCTTATATACGTAATGTTTTAAATGACAGATACGCACTTTGATTTGTTTAATGTTAGGAAACCGTAGAGTGAAGTAATCAGCAGTATCTTAAAGTTTCAATTATTATCCCAGAGTGTCTTAAAATTTTATTTATTACTAAAAATAATCAAAATATATAGAAACTATTTTATTGTTCTCTACATAGTCACAATCCAGAAATATACATTTCTCGCAGCGTTTCATGACTTTTCGAAGGTCATCATTGCAGAAATCAGCTGCTTACATTTTCCTTACGATGGGTTTCTTCATTCCACGACTTCCTGGAACCTTACAAATGGACGTGAATAGCTGTCATTTACAATATTATACACATAAGGATCAATTAATTCACAGAATAAATTTTAATCAGATATCATGATTATTTCTTAGTAATAATTTAAGACTCTACTATATATACTCCCTCATATAATCATCTACAACAACGCGATAGTGAATTTCATCAAGTTACCCATCAAGTGTCACTACACCATAGGATGGTAGATGGATGGCATTCCAGGAGTCGAATTCCATTCCACCAAAACGCAATAACAGCAGTGATTGCAGACGGGGAGAACGTTCCTGATGAGGCTTTATGTTTCTTAGCCGAGAGGAACCTTTTGAAAGGAACCTTTGCTCACACGAAGGTACAAGCGCGGGCATTATTGAAAACATTTTTCGTGCGAGCCAGAGAGATAGAGAGGTACTTCTCACGCAAAGGCCTTCATGGATGCTGTGTTGACGTAAGGCTTCTCTCGCTGTTGACCCTATCAACTAAAAGCGTTCCTTTATTTTCTTTCTGCCGGATAGCGGCACTCTCCAGAGTCACGCGACGGGAGAACAAACACCGAAATTGGATTAAAAAAAATCCAGTCTCACCCCGCCTGGTGTACGTGTGTCAACAGAAGAGCACGGTGCTTGTCTCTCTCATTCCCATGTCTTTTGGGTCGGAAACATTTTCGCTCAAAGGGTTCGTTTCTTTTTTTGTGCCTCGCCATATGCAAATAGGGAATATTTTCTCAGGGAAAACTCTAGGAAAAAGCGACACAACAAGCGCATTGAAAGAAATATGTTACTTTTACTAAAAAAATAAAAAAAAGAGATCTATGTATGATTCCCATGAATATAATAAAAGCAATTTGGTCTTGCAATGAATTGTGAGTTTTTTCGTAATTTTCTTTCACGAAATGAAAATAGCTGAATAACTGTTATTTGTGTGTTTTTTTTTTTTGCTTGATTTCTTATTGTTACATTTTGCAACACATTTTTTGATGTTTAAAACACTGTATGGTTATCGCGGCCATGGATTCGAACTACCGTTATCACGCTGTAGTTCGAATCCATGGCCGCGGTCCATAAACGCGGGTTAAATGAGTCGCGAATTATAATATTAATATCAAAAGATCGATTATATGAGTTCAAACGTCAATCATTTGCGTTAAATTACAGAGTAGTTGTTTCATTCAAAAAAATGAAGTTATGGTAATGTATGTTACTTTTACAATATGTAAATCAACTGCGTGTCACACACAAAAAAAATTACAAAAAACTGTTTTTCTTAAAGAAAATTAAATTTCTTCAAAAAATTGAGTTTATTGTTTTATCAGTCAATCAATCTTTAACGGATGATTGTTTTTATTGGCATTTTTATGGCTCCCATCTACCAGCCATTTTGATTTCATGAATGTAATATTAAGCCCTTGAAATTCCTACTATCGTCCTCAAATCTGTATTATTTACCTATTCGAATGCAGAAAAAAAGGCGTTTCCGAAAGAGCAAAAAACGATGAAGTTTTCTGAGGAATTACATTTTCTCCATGATTTTTTTGGCATGTTTTTTAAAGACTTGAAAACCCTCAAGAGAATCATTAAAATAGAGGTAAAAATATTTTTAAAAATTGGAAGAAAAAATGTGATTCCTCTAAAACTTCCACCATTTTTTGCTCTTTCGGTTGCATTTTTCTGTATTCAAATCGATAAAATAGTATTTAAGACTGCTCCATTGGATTAACATTATATTTACGAAATCAAAATGGCTGGTGGACGGAAACCTTAATATCTTGTATGGCAAATCTTATTTTCTGTGTCCTAATCAGAAATTCTAGTAGTTCAAAATAGCTAATCCCTTATTCAAGAAAAAAGTCCTTGTAACTCTTAAAATTTGATTAATACAAAAAGATTGAAAGTGCAACTAATCTCCCTGGCTGTTAGATCTTGAATATGATCTCTTAAATATATATATATATATAAACCAAACTGGTACATTTCACTGCTGAGAAAGGATTATTCATTCATACCGAATGAAAAAAGAAATTAGTGTCTAATATTAACAAGAAGCCGTTACGTCATCATAATGAAAAATTAATCCTAATTTCATGAAAAGGAAAATAAGAATTATGATGCCGATATAGAATTATGATGCAGCAATATCTCCTTCGATGAGCAATCGCTTGTGTGTCAATCACATCACAAGCGATTGCTCATCGAAGGAGCCGTAGTAAAACTACACATAGAACAGGGTTGCGTGTTACTGAACTTTATGTCAATGGAGTCCGACAGAATTCATGAATACTTTTTCAAATACTAAAATATTTTTTTCCTCACACTTTAATGGGTCTGATGCACGTTAAATCTGTTCGGGGCCCAAAGTACACCCGTTGGCGTAGTGTGGATGTTAGGAGAGGGGGGTGCCAGCTCAGATTTCGTCCTCGTCACTTGACCGTGGTTCAAAATTACGAGATCCGTCGCCAATAGCCCTCGTGTTGCTTCTAGTGCAACGTTAATAAAAACTAAACTCAAACTCGAGGGTAGATTTCTTAAAAAAATATTTAGGTTAAAAGTAATGAAAATATTGTGTGTAGTAAAGAAGGTGTAAAGCAAGTTGTGCAACGTCTACTAGCATTCCAATCAATACATTGTATTTTAGTCGTGTGATAGGAACAAGTACAGAGTAATCAAAATACCTCAGAAGCTGGGAGAGAAGTTTAGGTAAAGTTGAAATCTCGAAGGTGAAAGATGTCATTCGATAAGTCATTTATTATTCGTCGCTGCATTCGTTACGAATTTCTACAAGAAAAAAAAGTGTTGCAAATGCCTGCCGATCAATCTGTCTTTTTCTTTGGAAGGATATCGTACAGAAAAGCAAGTGCGATTTTAGATTTCGAAGTTTTAAAGATGCTGGTTTGGAAGTTAGCGATCGAGAACATAGTGGCATTCCACTGAAGACTATGAATGAGGATTTGCAAGCACGGCTAGAAGATGATGCATCTCAAATTCCAAACGAACTTGCGAAACAAATTAGGAGAATCACAAGAAACGATTTCTTCAGAAGGCTGGAGGATGAGTGCCACGTGCATTTTACCAGAGGAACAAAGATAAGTGTGTCTTGAAGCGCATTAATCGCTTAAAAGATAGCACACAAAATCTTTCTTAGATAAAATCATGACGTGAAATGAAAAATAGATATTTTATGACAATTCAATAGGAAAAAGTAACCATTGGTTGAATCGGGTGGGAAATGAAGAATGTGCTCTGTTACAAACTTTTGCAGTCCAGTATAAGTGTAACTGTCAAACGCTTCAAGCAAAAATTGCTGCAAATGAACCAAGATATCGGTCGAAAATGTCCATTTACTGGCAAAGGTTTGTGCCCCTTGAAATTGCTCGAAGACCTAACGGTGTAAAAACAGTAAAGGACATGCTAGTAACGCCCAGCTGGGAGGTTTTGGAACACTCGTATAGCCCCGACACAGTTCTCTCCGACTATCATTTGTTTCGGTCGTTGCACTATGTCTTATCTTCGGTACACTTACTGTCATTGGATGAAGTACGAAAAGGGGTTGACGACTTCGTAGCGCCATAAGAAGAATCGTTCTACACTGCTGATGTCCGTCAACTGCCCGGCAATGGCGAAAATGTTAAATAATGATAGAGTTTAAAAATTAATGTGTCATTCTCTGCATTCAATGACATGTTCATTTCTCTAAAAAATGCTTTTAAAACTTATTACCACACCTAATATATACAAATGAAAGGAAGAAAAGCGTTTCGTAGGCATCTTCTATAGCTTTTATGAACAATACTTTGTAAATAAAGATTGTTGGTAGGTTTGGTAATGATTTTGTTTTTTTAGTTTTCTGCATCAGTTGAGATCATATTTATCACCTTATATTATTCTGGTTCAGATTTAGAATGATATGACAGTAAGTCTATAGATGTGATGCAAAAAAAAAAAAAAAAAAAAAAAAAATGATGTGCTAAGTCTCTTAATAAAACTAAGAGATCTGAAATCTTAAAAATAAATCTTATTTTGTACAGATCAAATTACTTGATTGTCGTATTAAATTTGTGGAGTTTCGATTTATTCGCAATGACTAAGAAAAGATTAATCAAAATCTGAAAAGAAAGGAATATAAATAGAGAGTTGAAAAATAAACTTCCCTTTTTCTCATCTCGTTTAACATACCATACTAACTAACTATTAATTATATGCTGTAGATTTTATTTCATAGCAAAATAGTATACCTGTTCTGCACACGGATGAACTGAAAAATATAATGATAACGCTCGAAACGCAACTTTTTTTTTTAATGAGGACCAACTTCTAAATAATATTTTCAGTGTCGTAATGTGTCCGAGGTGGAGGCCAGCTCTAGGCCATGGTTATTAGATAACTGTTTTGTCATCCGAACAACATAGGTACCATATGCAGAATTTCAAGGTCATCGAACAAATGGAAGTGGTTCAAAAAAAAGTCGTAAGATTTCATCTAAACACATATACTTACATTTATCTGAAGTTGTTCGTTAGAAAAAAAAGACAAGCTTGTCAAATATTCTGTCCAAAATAAGGAAATAAATTTCACTTTTTGAATTTCGAAACGGACCCCGCAATAAATGTATTAACTGTATCCGTTTTGATTTTTAAATTATTATTCTATTGTCCTTGAACAACACATAGATGAAACGATGCTCAGGGGACATTTAGTTTCTTCAACTTTTTTGTCATTTAGAAGATCAATGCAGGGTTAATATTGTTTACTGAAAACATTGACAAAGTTTCCCTCTCACTTAAATTTATTAATTATTGTAAAGTCGAGTTTGTTTGTTTAATTCGATTCGAAGAGTTATATTTAAAGTAAATATTTGTTTTATTTATTTTTAAACTATTCAATAGTTTCGCGATTTTAACCACGTAGAATGTTATTTATTCGTACGAACATGTTGAACTGTAAGTGATTTAATGCTATGCTCGAACAATGATTCGTGATATTATTATTATTATTTCTACAGGGGCTTACAAATTTAAGATTCGTACGAATGGCAAAATTCCCTGCTACTCCACTGAATATTTTGAATAATTTTGAGTGAATTACCCAATTATTATCTTTAGAGATTATTAGAATCTGTCCGTTCTTTTTTTAAATGAGTGTCAAATGTTCATTCCGTATATCACAGGAATACAGTGTCAGTTGTGTTAATAAATTTTCTGATTGAAGCGATTGAAAATATTTTAAAAAATCCTAAATTGATACTTGATACCAAAATCGGCTAATTAATTTACGTTTCTCAAATACCGCAAGAATGGTAATTTTTTTTTTTAACATTTTCGTTCGAAAGCTACCCTGCAAAGTTTGCAAAAATATCGCATCAATATTATTAAGAAAGAAAATTACCCAAAAAATTAGTTTTAATAAAATAAATTCAAGAAGAAAAGTTTTTACATAAACTGATAAAGCTGAATATCAAAACAAAAAGAAAGTATTATACTCGCTGCCAGATGAAAAGCACGCAACGGTAAAGTCAGTGAAAATGGGAAAGAGTTTTCTTAAAAAAATTTATCAACACAAAATTCACACGAAGGTCGCAAATGTGTTTATGCATCAAAGAAAAAGAGAATTAAGTGAAAAGATGAAAAAAATATTTAATTTTTCAAGAGTTATTTGATTATGTCACTTTTGGATTATTAACAAAAAGTCAATTAAAGCCGAAAAATAATCATAATAAAATTATCCTATTATTTAAGAATTGAAATTATTTTGTTGTCTTGCAGAGAACAGATTTTGTCACCAGAGACTCTTTTTTCTTTGCAGCGCATTAAATAAAGTTCGATTTAATTTAATTTACTATACGACGTGATCGATTATACAAAAAAAAAAAAAAAAAAAAAAACCCTTTGTAACTAGGCTAATAATGGCAAATCAAATTTAAAATCATTTTATCTCCTAAAATATTCCAAGAAGGAACTCAAGCTAAACTAGCCCCACAGAAGTATGAGACAATTAGGAAATACCCCCCTCTAGGAGAGGGGGGTATTTCCTAATTGTCTCAAACTTCTGAATAATTTTATATATTTTCGATCACTTCTTGATCCCTGATAACATATGATTTTAGATAATACATCAATCGATAGATAAATCAAGTACTTAATTTTTAATACTTAATTCTTAATTCTAAGTATCACTAAACTTTAGGTCAGCATTCGATTGGGCCACACGCGAAGCCTCGACTTTCTAAATCTAATATTGCCAGTGACATTGTACATTACCTAATCAGTCAGTAGGTAGAAAATAGTAACAATCAATATAAATTCAATATAAGGCTATATTATATTTCAGTATAAGGCTATTATTGTTATATCCCCAAAGATAGCGATATTTCTCCTATGGAACGAATTAATACAACTAATCAATGATTCGGTTATTTGCTGTAAAATATAGGTTGTTGAAATTATTTATTTAAAAGATTAAAGATGAAATAAATTCAAACATTTTATCCAGATGTATCTTGTGTTTGTGTGAATATTTAAAAACGTTTTTCTGAATTTCACTTGGTGTGTGTGTGAGTGTGTGTGTGTCATCAAATTTTCGATCGTTAATTTAACCAACTTCCTAACAAGCTAGAGCTCTGAAACTTTGGAAATCGTTCTTACTCGCCTAACAATGCAATATTTAGACATTTGCGACAAGTTTTAACCAATATTTTCTTTAATAATGCAGTTTAGCCCAACCACTTGGCGCGATTTCAAAAATTGGCACCAAACT
>BMAW01015988.1:256994-273761 GCA_019974015.1 Nephila pilipes
AAATCAAATTTAAAATCATTTTATATAAATATTCCAAGAAGGAACTCAAAAGCTAAAGTAGGGACTCAAAAAAAAAAAAAAAAAAAAAAAAAAAAAAAAAAAAGGAGAGGGGGGTATTTCCTAATTGTCTCAAACTTCTGAATAATTTTATATATTTTCGATCACTTCTTGATCCCTGATAACATATGATTTTAGATAATACATCAATCGATAGATAAATCAAGTACTTAATTTTTAATACTTAATTCTTAATTCTAAGTATCACTAAACTTTAGGTCAGCATTCGATTGGGCCACACGCGAAGCCTCGACTTTCTAAATCTAATATTGCCAGTGACATTGTACATTACCTAATCAGTCAGTAGGTAGAAAATAGTAACAATCAATATAAATTCAATATAAGGCTATATTATATTTCAGTATAAGGCTATTATTGTTATATCCCCAAAGATAGCGATATTTCTCCTATGGAACGAATTAATACAACTAATCAATGATTCGGTTATTTGCTGTAAAATATAGATTGTTGAAATTATTTATTTAAAAGATTAAAGATGAAATAAATTCAAACATTTTATCCAGATGTATCTTGTGTTTGTGTGAATATTTAAAAACGTTTTTCTGAATTTCACTTGGTGTGTGTGTGTGTCATCAAATTTTCGATCGTTAATTTAACCAACTTCCTAACAAGCTAGAGCTCTGAAACTTTGGAAATCGTTCTTACTCGCCTAACAATGCAATATTTAGACATTTGCGACAAGTTTTAACCAATATTTTCTTTAATAATGCAGTTTAGCCCAACCACTTGGCGCGATTTTAAAAATTGGCACCAAACTTGGCGTTTTTTTTTTTTTTTTTTTGGCTGAACGTTAAGTCCGTAAAACGATCCAGGGTAGCCACATTTGGCAAAATACCGCCAAATAATTCTCGCCATCAAAGGTGTTGGGTTAAACTGCATTCCAACCATTTAATTTACCGGATGAATTAATTAATTTTAGTTAGTCTTAACGTTTTTATGTATTTCACTTGGTGTATGTCTGTCTGTGTGTGTATCAGTGTGTCATCAAATTTTCTATCATTAATTTAACCAACTTCCCATCAAGCTAGAGCTCTGAAATTTTGGGAACCGTTCTTACTTGCCTAACAATGCAATATTTAGATATTTGTGACCAGTTGTAACTAATATTTCAAGAATTTCTTTAATAAACTTTACCACCATATAAAAACGTTGTATTTAAAAACGTTTGTTTTTATCTCGAATTATTTATATATTTTCCACCTAGCTATTGTTTCAGTCAACGACAAAATAGTTACCACCCAAGCTCTCTTCAAAATTTTATAAAGGTTTTTGTGTATATGTGTGATGCATGCTTTCACCAGTAATGAACTTAATTTTTTAAAATATATCATAATAAGTTTCTCCTAAATTTTTATATTTTATTGAAATAAAATATATATAAAAATTAAATCATTTTACGGCAGAAATAATTACACAGAGCTTAAAATATATTTAAATTATTAATTCATTGTTTGCTTTAATTTTTTAATTATATTTAGTTCAAAATATATTCAACTTAATAACTTATCGTTTATTTTAATTTTGATTACATTTAGATTAAAATATATTTATAATTTAACCCCTGCTATAATATTAATAGTTTAATAATTGATCACCCGTTTTAATTTCGTTTATATTTAGCTTTAATATGTAATTGAATAGGCGAATAAGTATTTTTAAAAACGTTAACACTTTTGGTGCGTAAATCTGTTATTTGCAAAACTTTGCTTGGAGCAATTTTTTTAAAATAATATTCGTTTTCCGTTGTTTGAAAAGCAACTTTTTTAAATTAAAAATTGAATTAAAATGTAGAACGTTTACTTAAATCTTAACAGAACATTTGTGTGTGTGTGTTCAGCGTTATGATGAGAAATGAAACCATTTACTATGCGAGTTTCGACATAAATATCTCTCTTCATTTGATTTGTTATAAATTAGAGAGTGATTGATGCTCCTATTAGCGAAGCATGCGCGTGCATGTACGTTAAAAAGAAAGTGAGGATTATATGAAATTTAAAGGACAATTTTACTGCGCATTTATGGTGAATTACAGAATCGGACAGGAAAAAAACATCTGTCTGACCAATTAACTTCATTCACAAACCGAAACGGAAACCGCGCTCTTTGTAAATGAATTATGTGCATACGTCACGGAAAGCCGTCCGTTGGCGCTTGAAATTTAATTCAGAGGAAAAATTGAACTCCTAACAATTCAATATAATTTTTACGATACTTAACACAAAAATCACTAGATTATCACCGTTTTCTGTTAGATTTTCTTAAAAAAATATATGCGACGTAAAATATTGACTGTAACATCACTTGATATATTTAATTTTCAGAACCTCCTTGTTGATTATGAGGGTGTTTCAAAAGTATTTGTATCTGAGGACAGATGGCACCATTAGGTAAACTGTTGTTACCATTGGGTGCTGCCATTTGTTGAGCGGAGCCAAAATAAATTTGACACTAATTCATAAGTTAGTTTTGATTGAATAATCATTTGCAGCCAAATCCAACTTGGGTTGCTGCTGCGTCGAAGTGTCACCGTAGGCGATATCTGGATACACCATGATACACCAACATCAAATAAAATTCAAAACGTTAGTTTGCTTCCGGTGAATCTCTTCTAAAGAAGGCGAAGATGTTCTCATCGGCCGAAGAGTTATGACGAAGAACTTTTGAGGTACAAAAGGCGCCATAATCACGAATAGTAGTAACTAGACTTAGACAAATGCCTGGCGACTCATCATGCTTATTAAAAACAAACCATTTTCGATGCTACGAGTGCCATCTATTGGATTTTTTAAGGATTTATTAAACGACCCTCGTACTATTTATTTATTTTTAGCCATGAGAATATTTTATTTATGAAAATTAAAATTTCTCTCTCTCTCTAAATTCAAGTTAAAGGGAAAGTGCCAAATTTATTTTTAAACAATTTATTGATGTCACTTTGTTAACTATAAATACAAATTTGTTTGCGAGCTATAAGATATTGTCACTTTGAACTTAAAAAATTTTGTGACATTATTTCAATAACTATTTAACTTGCTTTGGTTGAAATAAATTTAGAATAAAATTTTTTTAATAAATGTCACGTCAAAGTAATATAAGGAATATTAACAATGTATATCGCAACTCTGAGCCTTGATCAAATGACATGGATGACACAAATGAGTGCGTATCTTACTATCCTAACTTCTACACTTCACCGCGTGAAGGTATGACGTTTGAGTTCCATTTAATTTGCAGCAACCCTCAGTATTTAGTGCGATGGATATTTTATGGTAGAAACTTTTTCTTAAACTTTTTAGTCCTGTGCCACCCCACTCCCACGCTTAAAAATTTCGAACGAACCCTCTCCCTCCAAACTTTAAACTTGCTTAAGAAATTACCAAATTTAATTTCTGATTTTATTTAAAAATTACTAAATAAATAAATTTTAAATCTAATTGATTTGATTTTTGATGTAAACTCCAGCCAAATTGGAGTGAATAACTCATAATTTTTATTAAAACGTATATATTTGTATCAAATTTACATTTTATAATAAGAATTAATTCAATCAGTCTTTGCAGCTTCTTTGAACAAAATATGCGATTGAAAATTATGCAATATATAATTGAAGTAATACATAAATACAAAAAATAGAAATAAGCAGTTTTAGAATTTGTTTCACGTGTACAAAAATCGATGAAAGAAAATGACGTTTTATTGAGACGGACGTACTTACATTTTGCTGCATATCAAATTAAATCTTGGTACAACATTTGAAACTACTGAATGTAAAGCATTTTCATCTCTTTTCAGCGCTGAACGATGTTTGGATCTAAGAAACTTTAAATTTGAAAATGTAATTTCACATAATTATGTAATCTTAAATATTAAAAGTACTCTTAATGCAATTTCAGAAATTGTTTCAAATTAAAATCTAGCTTCAATCTAGAATTCGGTCAATGAAATTGCGGCGACTCTTCTCAACAACAACGTCAGAAGTTAAACCGCCTTATTAACTTGTCCGACTGGGACGTCTCATTTCATCTAGTTGCTAAGAGCGCAGCAAAAAGCAACCGGTCAACTTTTTTCATCGGATCCTGTAGTGGATAGTTCAATACGCCTCCAACACTCCAAGATCTGCCTTGGAGTGCCGGCGACTGATCTACCCCTCAGTGAGGTTGAAAACCAGCTTTCGCCGAAGTGGTGTCCCAGGACTTGAATACTAGATAACAGCACAATCCAGAACTACTGGTTGAATATACCCTCAACGCAAAACATTTACCTCTCTGTCTCTAACTAAGACAACCGCATATGAATCCCAGCTAAGGAGAAACCAGTTATGGCGCTCGTATCAACGAGGTCCGCAACTCAATGACAGCCGATGACGTCGAATGGAAACTGACAAAAAACTAAATTAAATTAAACAGGGAGGGGTTGTACGTCAATTGCAGTAATCGCTAGAACAGCTTCCCTATAAATATAATTCAGAATGTTTCTCTTCTTATCTCCACGATGGTAATGGAGGAGGAATATGCTCTTTTCAACGACGACGAAAGAAGTTTTTCATGCTTACTTAGTCTAAAAATAAAGTAAATATCAATTCTAGGATCAAATTCAAATTGAGAACTATAAACTTATAGTACAATTGATTTGCTTTATGGATATGAAGCAACAAAGGGTATTATCCTTTGATGGATAACTCGGTTCTATGCTTGGACGCAACAAGCAACTTTGAAGTAAAGCAAAATAAATACTTTAAAATTTGGTTGGGATGTCCTATTCAATATGCAATTTTGTCTGTGCGCGAAATTAGGACAGGAGGAGAGGCATGCCCCCTCCTTACCTACCCCTGGATCCACTACTGCTCCAAAATATTTAAGAGAGAATTGCCAGGACTATGAGAACCCCATAGCATAGCAATCCTAATCAACATAATATAAGGAAATGTTTGAATTCTTTTATTTAAACATTCTACTATTGTTATGGCTTAAGAAAAAGGGGAGGAGGGTGGTTAGAGTATTCGCACTATTTTATGTCTCTTTCCAAAGTATTTTGTTACTTTTTTAAAGATAGTTTAAAGAGACTGATGTATGAACAATAAATAAAAATGTCATCAGCATAAATTAGCCCACGAGTCATATTTCTAACTTTTTATAGAAATCGAACATGCAGATTGTAAATGATATGGGGGAGAGAACACTACCCCGAAGTATCCTTCAAAATTATCTTTCTCGATGAAAGATAACCAATTCATCGGAATGAAATTATCTGCTTGAGAGAAATTATATATTCAAAGTACTATTTTCCTGTGATACCCAGTAGAAGACATAAAAAAAATAAAGTAATCTAAATGCATTGAATCGTAAGCACTCTCGATGTCTATGGAAAATTTCTTTTGCTGTTTTGCGTCTACAATAGCTTTTATAAGGTATGTAGTGATTTTACCGCCTTTGCGTGGAATAAATCTTAAATTATGTGAAGGAAGTGTTTTCATTCTATAGTCAGAAAGTAAGAGATAAACCCGGCTAAAATTCATTCGAATACTTAAAAAAATCCGAGGTTAAAGCTATTGGTCTTCATGAGGATATTTCCGTTTTGCAGATTTTCGGAATCAGGAGAACTAGTGTAGTCTTCCAAGACTGAGGTACTCTTGAATTTTTAAATAAGGATTGAAAATAACTGAGAACAATGGTACGTAGACTGCCATTCCAATTTTTCAGGAAATTGGTTGTGATTCGGTCTGCACCTTGGAGTGGAGTTTTTGGATGTTTGTAAAGCCCTATTGAATTCCGAGATAGGAAACGGTTTATTAAGTAAATAGTCTTTTTTATTGAGTAAATCCAGAGGAAGCAACTCATGGGAAATATTATTGAGTATAAAAATGTTGGCAAAAGTATTGGTCTGAATTTGAGGTTAGTTGATGTTTGTATTATTAACTTAACGAATATTTAAATTGATAACAGATTTTTGTGAGTAGAAAATTAATGGAGAAAGATGTTATTAGAAGTTCTTGGATTCAGACACCTATGTGTGTGGGTGTGTTGTAGAACAAAGGATATATTTTCTTTGCTTTTTTAATATGAAATCTAATTTTGCTTGAATATTGCTTCCACAACTGAGGGGAATGTCAAAAATGGGTTTTTTTTCTTCGGAAAGGCATTTTATGTTAGGAAATATAATTATGATGTGCTGTTCCATCATTGTGGAAATGATCAGTTTGATAATCGAATTCCTGAAGTGATTTTTTTAATTATGTTGGCAACAGTTTAAGAGAGTTTTGTTTTGTCATCTTCTGGGTTATTGAAAGTAAATTGTACTTGTTTTATTACTTCTTGCTCATCTACTCTCTTTACAAGTTTTTACCTTTTCTCGTGTTCTATAAAACTTTGAGTACTAATACTTCGAGAAAACTCAAATTTTAAACTTCAGTAATGATGAAATAAAATTAAATGTTATTTGAAAATGCTGTTGTCTATTCATTGATTTGAAATATTTTATTGATTCATGTAGTTCATTAGACTGAAGAAGAATCATTTAAATTTAAAGGTCCCGTGAAATTCTTTTCATCGACTCAGAAACGAACTTTTTCGTTTTATAACATTTTCGATCTTTTTATGTTTGCTGGGTACCTAACAAAAATCCCCAATTAATCAAAACCGCTAAATAACCAATTTCGCTTAATAAAAATTTGGCTTTTGTTCCATTGAATTCAACTGTCACTCACTCACTCACTCACTCATAAAGTGATATATTCTTTTCCCATCAATATTTAGGCTTGGAGATAACTGCACTAACTTTTAATCTTCGCGGCTTTTAATTGATACCCAGCTAACCGAAAAGTACCTAATTTTCAACAATTCAGAATTATGAGACCTATTGGCATTGTAAAGGAACTTTAAATTTCGACGAAGTAGTCACCCGAAAAAGTTTAAAAAACATACAATAATAATATTAATAAAAACTACTTATAATTTTACCACAAGCAATTTTGTATGTCTTAAAAACAAGTGATGTTAAAAGTAACAGAAATCATGCAACTTACGTGCATTGCAAGTAAAACGCTTTTAGACGTTAACGAGAAACCGAAGAAGTTAATGCTATGTTGGTGATATAATTCAGCGCGTGCCTCACAATTCATTTAGTAATTTACATACTAAATGCTAGGAATTTTAACGAGGTGATAGAGAGAGAGAGGGAATTCCGCACCACATTTGAAAAAAAAGTATAATTTTGAATGTCTAAATTACTTTCAATTACGATTTGAAGTTTTGGAAAACAAAATGTCGAAAAAAGTAAGTGAATCTTGATTATTGAATTAGTTTGTAATGATACATAATGTAATTTGATCCAAACAGTGTTTAAAAGTAAATCATTAAGCCAAATAATAAAAATTACATTTGATAATAATTGATCAAATAATATAAATGCAAACAATTATATATTTTAGGCTCTACTTCGGTATATGCCCGACTGCCAACCTTCGTTTTTTTTCGCCAAATCGGGCGATTAGGCCTAACATGGCGACCAGTCAACCCGCTATTTGGCGAGAAATGACTGGTCGCCAAAAAAACAAAATGGCGGCTTTCGGGCATATACCAAAGTAGCTCCATATTTTGAAATAACAGCAAAAAACTTCATTTTTATATGACGTAAAAGTTTAGCCTCACCATTTGGCATGATTTTAAAAATCACTAATTTAGCGATTTTTTAGGATAACCGTGCATACGTCTTTGAGTCTACCGTAAGAGTTCGCTGTGTGAAAGAGGGTTGCCACATTTGGCAAATTGTCACAAAAATCTTTCAATGTCAAGTGATAAGACTCAACAGTATTCCAACCAAGGTGAAAATGCAGTTTAGCGTAACCACTTGGCGAGATTTGAAAAATCGCCAAATTTGGCGATTTTTATGGCGGAGACTGAAGCCTTATTCGAAAGGGTTGCCACGACTAAAGCCACCTGTGGAGATAAAGCATGGTAGCCACAATGGGCAAAATATCGCCAAACAATTCCTGTCGCCAAGTGGTTACGCTAAACTGCATTCCAACCCCAACCAAAACCATGATTTCTCAGAAGTTTATTTGAATTGGAATGCACTTTAGCCCAACCACCCTTGGTGATGGGAATTATTTGGCGATATTTCACCAAATATGGAAACGCTGTTTTCTTGACTCTATGATGGTTTTAGAGGCTATTACAACCCTTGTGATTTTCGACAATTTTGATGATTTTTGAAATAGCGCCAAGTTATTGGGCTAAACCGCATTTTCACCATTTATTTGCTATTTTATTGGCATTAAAGACCACTAGCTAAGGCAGTAAATGCCCAAATTGGAGCTATTTTTTATTTTTAGATGATAAGATTTGTTGGTTAGTTCTTATTTTGGTGGGGCCTGGCGCGCTTTAACTTTTTTTTGGCGATTTATCGCCAATGTGGTTACCATGCAGGTTTGTTTCTGATAACCCTAAAAAATCTATAAAAGGGGATTCGACGCTTTGTTTCTTTGTTTTTTTACGCCAAAAAAAAGTTAAAGCACGCCAGGCCCCACCAAAATAAGAACTAACCGATTTGTTATATCAAATTTCGGTTAAAGTCGGGGATAGGGTGTCCCCTAGGTTATTGACGACTTCCTAGATAGGTAGCCAAACGTGCGTGACTTAAGTATTGAGTATGCTTAGTTACCATAACTTAAATCGCCACGCCTATATAAATCCTTATCGCTCCCAAAAGTCGCCAATCGCCTAGGGGACACCCTATCCTGAATTTAAACCAAATTTCATGTATGCCGTATACCATGTTGCCGCAAATATTAAGAGGGCTGTACAATTCTATTTCAGCCTATGCCTTGGTGAAGAAAAACAAATAGTGCAAAATTACGCCAAAAATAGGGTTGCATTAAAGTAGATTCTAACAGGATTGCCAATTTTAACACATCTGTCGTACGTTTTGGGACCCTCCTATCCCCAAAGGTATGGACTAAAAGAGAATCCTACTAAGTTAGTGAAAAAGAATGACCTCGGTATCCAATTGTATACCGTGTCTAGACCAAACAGAAATTCTTCAACCCTTTATTTGCAATTAATACACAGTATTCTGTTCTTTTCAAAAAAAAAAAATTTACAGCTAAGCATTCACTCATTACTTTTTTTTTGATACTTTTCCATTTCGCCGGCGCAAATCTCGCCAAGCAGGCTTTTTTGGCGACAACTCACAAAATTCATATAAAAATATTTATGCGCCATTGGAATACATTAAATACAACCGACGCTGTTTGGCGTCGGTTACATCGTTTTTGATGACTTTATCACCTGCACCGGTGAAATGGAAAAGTACCCTTTTTTTTCGCTCTTTCTTCTTTTTCAAATCTCCTAATTTTCTTCCTTCTATTATCCCAGGCAACAGCAGTAGTACTGCATCGGGAGATAGGTGAATTCGCACAACGTGATTTGGCGATTTTTTAACGGCCCCCTTTAACGGAAACGTACCGAAATATCATATGTGTTTTTAGTAAAATTTAATTTTAGCCTGCACCTTGGTGGTAGAAAATAAAACGGCGCAAATCGAGCCAAAATAATGGCATTAAAATAGAGTCCAGTAAATTTGCAAAGGTTGCCATTCCAGGGTATCTATCGTACTTTTTGGCGATAATTTATAACGCTCAAACCCATATCTTATAACCGTCACTAAATTGTGATTCCCTTTCTTCATTGTTTAATTCTACTACCCTTTTCCTTCTATTTACACAGAATTTAATTAACAGACTCCAACTGAAAAAAAAAGGGGGGGCACGTACAATACTTTATTTATCACTGAAAAATGACTCTGACCCCCAGCTCTCTCGAATCTCACTTAACTCGCCAATCCACGATTATGATATAAAAATGAAGTATTTGCTTACCAAATTACTCGTTCTATTAAAACCAAATCACTCGTTCAACAATAACTTCGTACCTTAGTACTTAGACCAAGAATCCTTTCAATCCAAAAGATTAATAAGACTTTTTGATCCAGTTTACTAATAACTATCCGCTTGCTTTTATCCTTTACCTCCCCCTTCATTTTCCTTTCCATTATAGCTCATTTATACATCATAATCTCCAATTCAATACACCTAGCTTCTATCTTCATCCATTTTTTTATAATAATGTCATTTAGGTTGGGAATAAAATATAATTTTATGCTATTCAAATTATTGAAAGTCTCCGAGGTAGCAGAATAACCCAACGACACAAACTTTGTGCCAGAAATAATCGTAATTCGTTATCATTATTATTGGATCTATATTAATGGGTAACTATACGTAGGTAACGGTTTAAACGGAATAGGGTGTCCCCTAGGCGATTGGCGACTTTTGGAAGCGTTAGAGACTTTTGGGAGCATTAATAAGCGATTTTGGTCATGGTAACCCTAAGCATACTCAATGCATAGTCACGCACATTTGGCAACCTATCTAGGAAGTCGCCAATCACGTAGGGGACACCCTATTCCCGATTTGAACCGAAGGTAACTATCTAGACACATATGTTATGTTGTTACCCATTGATGATTCTTTTGATCAGTGTTGACAGGGATGTATATATTTTCTGGAAACATTATCAGGTGTATGAAGTAGCTAGATGAGCCAGTCATCAGTCATTTTTATTATCACTAACCTAAAAAATAGCCATTGGGGAACAATACGCATTTGTTCCAAAATTTCAGTTCTTATAGTTTCATAATACAAGGCTAATACACACAGTATTTGTATCATATTAAGCTAATTTTTTCCGGTACTTTTCTATTTCGCCGGGGCAAGTGATAAAGTCACCAAAAATGATACAACGGACGTCAAACGGAATATGTATATTCTGTATTATCGCCAAAAAAAGTCTGGTTGGCGAGAATTGTGCCAGCGAAATGGAAAAGTACCTTTTTTTTTTCCTTCGAAAAGGAATGCAATTCATTACATAAAAATTCTCTACTTCAGCTATATATTTACTGAGTATAAAATATTATTTACTTGGGGATTTACAGCCTTTGTTGCCGAATATTAATTATTATTTTTCAAATAAATTAACAAAAAGTATCCATTTTGTAGAGCGTGAACAGCCTCCAGCAAGAATCTTCAGGACCATCTGTGAGCAATGAAGAAGAAAGTATATCTGAGAATATCAAACATTTCGAGAAGGAGCAGCGTCGACTCATCGCAAACTTGTTGAAACGGCCTATCCTGAAGCCATTCGAGAGTCTCGAACCACCAAAAATAAAGAAAGAACCTCCAGTCACTCAGCCGTTATGGAAAGAGGACACAGAGCCCATGGTAATAAAAAAATCTGTTTCTCAATTTGTAAGATAAAAATTCCTTTACCTGGGTAACAGACAAAATCCGCCAAGCTTAAGAATTGGCGTATTTATCGCAGACCTAAATATAGACTCGAAAAGAATATTTGACCCTGGTGCTAACAAAAGAGTATCGATTTAACTTAGAGGAATATCTCCTATTTCCGTAAATGAACGCTTAAGCTTGGCGATTTTCGTCTGGTTCCCAGCTAACAGAAAAATACCAAAAATCCTAATTAGAGAATATCAAAAAATTGGTAATTACACATTATAGTTATTTTGGCAAAAATCAGTTCCTCGGGGCGCCAATGATCTTACACCGAAAAACATAATCTTAACGGGTTACAATATGTAATTAGAGCAAGAAAAATAAGCATGATCATTTGGTAGAGGAATTACGTTGTTTTTAATTAAAATTTGAATTTTTGACTTATCGATAAAATAAAATGGTTCTTTTCTGTTAAAGGGGGCCGTAAAAAAATCACCAAATCGAATTGAGCAAGTTCACATCTCTCCCGACTCAGTACTGCTACGGTTACCCGTGATATCGCTCCCATTAGGCGAAAAAAAATTAACCATCGCCAACGACCCCCTTTAATGGAAAAGTACCAATAAAATATATATATTATAATGCATATTTCGGTTGGATCCTATTTTGAGGGGGGAGGGCCTTGAGAAATTTTTTTGATTGATAAGTCATCTAATTGGTTTTCATTATATATGGTAACCATACAGATTTTTTCTGGTAACTCGGTAAAATCCATGAAAAAGAGTGCATTTTGGTGCGATTTTCGAAATCGTGCCAAGTGGTCCCCCTAAAGATTCATACATTCTTTTTTTCTTTCTGCTATATTTGTGAATAGTTATTTCTTTTTCTGTTACTTTTTCGTCAGACACCTGCCACTTGGGCTATTTGGCCAAACACACGCCGTGACTGAACGATAGCATTATTTGGAGATCGAATTATTTGTCGATTTGCCTCTAATGTGCAATTCCTTTCTTGCTAACTCGTTGGTTTATGTGTTCGGATTTTTGTATTTTTTACCGCAATAGATTTGAAAATTTAGGATTCAAGGATTCATAGAAAAGCGAACAAGTAGCAACTATGTTCTTCTAAGATAAAAGTTATATCAACAAGAAAATCTGTATTCCAGTAAGCACCCGATGAAAGTGAAATAGTTGTCGATACCTATGTGGCTTTGTTTTCTTCAGCCATGCAGAGAGGAGAAAGATATCCACAAAGAAACGTAATTTGAGGACTCATATGCTTCGTTTCTCACCGGTCTGCGATTTATTTATTTATAGTGCGAAAAACTGAATTTCATTGATTTTGAGTCAGACTGCTTCAATTCAGTCTGTGGAATTAAATAATAATCTCCGAGAGTTTTGTAGCATTCCTGAAATAAATACTTATGTTATAACATAACAGACGCAAAATGAATGCATAAATGAGGAATTTTGCTCTTAATAATTTAGAGTATCTGGATATGAGAGAAAGAAGGGAGTAAAAAAATTTGAGGAATTAAAATGCTTGATCTGAAGAATGGGAAGTTTCCGTGTGAGGTGTTTTCGTAGGACAACTCTTTGACATTTAGTTTAGGGGAATCAGGTTGTTGTTTGTAACGAGAAGTGATTAATAGTGTTGCTATCACTTTGTATGCGAAGAGAATTGAATCAGATATTTTTTGTTACAGAATCATGAAATTCGAATTATAAATATTCTCGCCCTTATAAATACTAACAATGCCGACTTAATTAATAATATAGGAAATAATATAGTAAATAATTAATAATAGCAAGCAATCATGTAACGGTAGATAAATGTAGCAAAATTAGATAATAAAAGTAAATTAAAGCGGATGATAGAAATTAAATATATCTTAGAATGAAATGGAACCCAGTGTAATAAATGAAAAAAAACATACAAACATAATATGAGATTTCTTTTTAACTTCTAATCATATAAAATATATTTTATATCATGGAATATATGTGTATATATATATATATATACTTTGTGATATAATAGTTATTCAGAACCTAATCTCTGAGGTATTTGTACTTATTTAGTATATAAATGGTTTCAAAAATTCCTCTTCCAAATTCTTATCTGCAAACAACTTCCAACAGAGACATAAGAAATCTTAAAATCACCCCTTAAATTCGGTTTTACATCGCTAGGGGATTGGGGCAATAAAATTGAAACGTAGACGTATTTGTTGTTGTTTTTTTTTAGTGAAAGTTTATTTAAATTTTACTTTTCAGGTAAGTTTCACCGAACATAGAAAATTCAAAAAAGTAAATGAGACAAGAATAATCACCCCATATTTGCCTCAAGAATCTTCAGAAAAACTGGTAAGTCGCAAACTATTTTACTTTACTTTAACCCGTTCACTACCAGCGTATCACATTTGATACGCTCGCGGTGGCTCTCCTGTGCCCAGCGTATCACAATAGGTACGCTCTGGAATGCCTTCTGCAGACCAGCGTATCAATAATGATACGCTTAAAGAGAACGTTTTATTTGATTTTTTTTTAAATATTACTAGATGGTGTTACATTACCGTGAAATCTATATAGATGCGTTATTTGGAATGTTGACCTTGGTGATATGGGCTTAGATTTCACTTCTGGCTACCAGGAGGGGGGTAATTGTTAAAAGCACGTGTTGGGGCGCGGCTCTTTAAATAGAATGACATGATTTAAAGGGTGCACTTGTTTTCGGTTTGGTTTTTTCTTTCTTCCTTGCTTCTTAGAAATTCGAAGAAGAATTTATGGCCCTTTATGGGGGTTAGGGCTTTTGGTAGCAGATGCTCTCAGCTGTTCATTTCATTCAATCGGTTTTTATTTGTAGCGACAGTCATGACGAAAAGAAGGTATTTATCTGATACTGAGATTTTCGAAATGATGAATGAATCTGACAGTAATGTTAGCGAAAATAATCCAAATCTGTACATTGACATTAAAGTAAAAAAATAAAAAAAAAGGGGGGGGGGGAAGGACTAAGATGTGCCCTTTGCTCAAAATCTTGCGTGAAGCGACAGAATATGAGTGTAAGACATATGACTTTGGACTATGTATTGATTTTTTCTTATAAACATACCATACAGCAAAATAAGATTTATCTTTTATATCTATATATTCCATATAATGGTACATCATTACACCATGAAATTTATGTAACATATGTAAATATATTTTGTATTTTCTTAAAAGTATGATTTTTTATGTATAAAACATTCAATTTTCGATTGAATCTTTTTTTTCTTCTTTTGTATTGATTAAGTTTAATGCATTTTAAATAAGATATGTAAATACCAAAATATTTTAATGAATAGCTGATTTTAGAGGAATTTTTTTTCACGAATTAGGCTTAGTATCTAAAATCGTCACGGCACAGAGTGACACTCAGCGGTAAGAAGCCGCGGACCCAGAGAAGCACTTCTTTTTTCTCCCTCCGGCAGAGAAAGGGTTAAAAATATGCACTTAATTAAGATTCACTTCCCATTGCGTGTGTGTTACATCGAAAGAATTATCACCCCATCATATATATATATATACATGGCTATTCAAAATCAGTCATCCGATTTCAAAATTCCGTATTTTCGAAAATAAACGACGCAGAATAAGTAACACATAAATACAAAGGAAAAATGTGGAAAATTTCTATTGTGAAAAATAGTTGTTCCTTATGTGTTCTTAATCAAACTATTTCACGAAAGCTGCTTTAAAAGCTTTCACGGAACTTTCTCGCAGTTTGATCGGTAGCAGTGCTCCTGATGACTTGCTGTTACACAGCTGTCACCTGATATGGTTCCATGCAATTTGTTCCTTTCGGGATGAAAGCACATAAAGATAAGTTCTTAAAAAGTTAAAATATACGCCACTATGAACCGCAAATTTATGTGAACTTGAGCAACTGATTTCTGCTGCTGCTCAATCTATTACCACTGAAAGTTTACAACACGTTTGGCAGGAACTTACATATCGAATGGACATTATATGCGCAACTAAAGGAAGTAGCTTATATGTATTTATAGCCCTTTCTATATTAGGGTTATTTATCATCCTGTATCGTTTATTTATGAAAATATAGCGCTTTGAAATCAATGATTCATTTTGAATAACTCCTTATATTACAATAACCTTGTAGCAAATTCATTTTTTTTTTTCTTACAGAACGTCGTTTCGTAAGAAATCTATTAGTTTTTGCTCTCGCGCCTACAAATAACCGACGCGAAATCACAAATTCTTTAAATATTACAAACCTTTTAAGAGGATACGAAGGGAAAAGACCAAATTCACGAAAAAATTCCTTAGACTGGAAAAAAATATTGCAAGCTGTTATATTGATTATTACTATATTATTGGTGATCTTAAAAGTTCCCGTCCGATAATTCGTGGATTTATAATACACAAGCAACGAACTTTGAAACAATTATTTTTACCTTAATAAGGAAAAGCACTATTAATTTTACATGGGTAAAAAAAAAGTTTTGAGCATTACATTTACAACAAATGTTCAAAATGTTCGTCTTTTTCCAGAAGGCAAAGCTGAACTCGTTTGAAAATATTTTAAGAAACACGTTTCAAGATATTGAGAGTGACTTCTTGTATTCTTTCAGTATTGATATTTTTTCTGATCATCTGTTGTTTGTGGATGATTTTCAAATTTTTTTTTCTCAAAACATCCACGCAAAAATGTCATGGAATACTCAGATCAAGTTTAGTTTAGTTTTTATTAACGTAAAATTCCTTATTATACCTTTAAATATGAATATAAATTGTACAAAAACCTAATTTAAGAATAGAATTAAGAATAGTAATTTTACTATGGATGAAAAATAGCTGAAAATGTTTAATTTTTTTTAATTTATGAGTATTTTTGAAAAAAAGATTATGTGTATGGTAAAAATACATATTACAGTTTGTTTGAGTGAATTTCGGGATATTTGAACCAAAATGAGACATTTTAGCATATTATGTCCAGAAATAAGTGAAAAAAAGCATTTTTTTCTACTATTGAGATAGCTTTACAATCGCCAAAAATACTTTGCCTTATTTTATCGATAAGGAAAATGCAGAAATAATCGGTATATCATATATTAT
The DNA here is from genome assembly GCA_019974015.1 of Nephila pilipes. NCBI lineage: Eukaryota > Metazoa > Arthropoda > Arachnida > Araneae > Nephilidae > Nephila > Nephila pilipes. The sequence goes on from BMAW01015988.1 coordinate 273,477, forward strand.
AAAATTCTCAATTGGATACTTAAAAGAAAAAACAGCATTTGAAAATCTCAGAGTTATTCTTCGGAAATTTGATATCAATCAATTCATACCTTAATATTTGCAAGATAAAAATTGTACTATAAATAGATGATACTTCGGTTTAAAATGACTAACCTTATTCCCATATATATATATATATATATATATATATATATATATATATATACTGAAAATTTATGAAAGAATAATTTAAAATACCTAAAAAGACAAAAATCCAGAAAGAAATGTAAAAATGAAAGAAAAAAT
>BMAW01015988.1:278426-367932 GCA_019974015.1 Nephila pilipes
ATTGCGAGTAAACAGCGATAAACAGCTTCTGAATCATCGACTCGTTGCTGTTTTTGTTCCATCGAAAGCAATCGCGTTGGGAATCTACTTGAAAAACCTTTTTCTACTTTACTTCAAAAAAAAACCTTTTTTTCCTGGTCCGATCGACTTAAAAATTTTGACACAAGTTTCTAAGCAAAGGTTAGTACTAGAAAGACCTGGTTACTGTTTACTACGAGCGCCATCTCTGCTAGTCTCGAGTTATTGATTGGATGTTATATATATATATATATATATAGGCAGAAGAGTGAAGAGATATATATATATATATATATATATATATATATATATATATATATATATATATATATATATATATATATATATATATATATAGTAAAATTAAAACTATTAATATAATTATAGTCAATGAAGAAGATAATGAACTATTAGGAAAGAACTATTAAGTAGAGTTTTCAGGAATATGATACAAATAGTATTAATAATAGTGTAAAATCAAATTCAAAACATGATAATAGAAAAATAAGTATTGTAAACAAAATAAAGCTAAAATTTAATTATCAAAATAATATGAGTTTCTGAAAAAAAAACTTAAAAAATTATCTAGGAATAAAGCTACAAAAATAAACATTAAAGCATTAGAAAAGTAAATGAAATTCATATCGAAGCAACAAAGAAAAATGGAAATAAAGTCGTTATCACAGGTGATGCGTGGCAATGCATGTATTACAGGATCCAAACCATACCACTCAGCGGTTATTTTATAATTTATAACTACCAAAAATTAAGAACAGCAAGACACAAACCTAATAAAGGCAATCGAAATTATAATAATAATAAAAACAATTAATAACCTTGTAAAGATATAACCTACAGAATTTAAAAACCTAAAAAGAAATACAAAATCATACAGAAAAGATTTATCATCTTACTCAAAATACACGTATTACACGAGCGAAACATTTATTACAAACAACGAAAAAAGCTACTTTTTCAACTCAATTAGAAAGATAAATAACAAGTAATGCCATATACACATTCAAAAGTTAAAATAAAAAATGTTCAAGAAGAAAAAACACATTATAAAACTAAGAAATAAATTGAACATTTTAAGAGTTATTTAAAAATTGTTAGCATAATTAACTCATTCTATTTTATATTTTTTATATTTTAAATCGAAAATCTACAAGAAAGCTAGTTTGAAAGCAAATTTCATGAAGTTTAAATTTTTAATCAGAAAAAAACCGATATATCTAGATATAATTTCCTCTGCATATTAATGGATGCTTATGTACACAATGTTGTGAGTGACAGCCATTGGTTTCAGGAAGTCATAGATTAAAGTAACCCAAAGTCTCGTAAAATTTTAATTATTATCCCTGGGTATCATGCAGTTTTAATTGTTACTAAAAAAAAAAAGAGTAGAATTTTTATTTAATGTTATCCGAACTTATCTACATAGACACCCTCCGAAGTTATACATTTCACCCAACGTTTCTTGACTTTTATAAAGGTCGTTATTTTAGAACTAAGCAAATTTTTTTCCATTCTGAGAGTAACTTCAATCCTCGGCTTCCTCTAATTGAGCGAATCAACGTGAATATATGTCATTTGCAACATAGTGTTACATAATTTTATAATTGTGGAATAAATTTTATCTAGACATCTCGGTTACATTTTGTAATAATTAAAACCTTGCGATATTCCCTTTTACTAAAGTATGAGAAATGCGCAAAGGGTGAAAAAAAAAACATGCGAGAACAAGTAACGAGATGTAAACTAAAAATCAATTAACGTACTAGTGCTTATAAGAAAATAAAATTGATTTAAAAAAAAATGTTGAAGAATCGTAGAATACAATATCAAATTAATCCGTACCTTAATTCATTATTGAATTCAATTCACTTACAGAATTCAATTTTTTAAGTAAATCGAAGGGGAAAAAAAAACGTTATATTTCTTTTTCATGTTATTACAGATTATAAAGTCAGAACCAACAACATTACCAGAATTAAATGTAACCATAAATGATCCTAAACGATTTTTGCTTGGTAAGAAAGACACACATTTGTGATTGGAATGACCTATTTCTGAAAACTAAGCTTCTAAAATATAAATTTCTCTTACGATATTGGTTTTCTTTGCTTTTCAGAAAAAGTAGGTCGAATAAATGTAACAAACCTCGAGAGCTTAGTAAAACTGGTGCGAGATTATCCTGATATCGGCTACATCCCCATGACTCGAAACCATATGGACCTGGTGCATGATTATGATCCATACAATTACACGTGAGTTTTTTTTTTTTTTTTTGCATTCTATTCATTTATTAATGTATTATATGTAATCTCTAGTATTAGATTACTGGAAATGATCCGAATTTAACTAATGATTGATGAGACGAATATAGATGTATTTCATTTTTTTCTCTCTCAATAAATGAATTAAATGTAGTTATGTAAACCCCATCTGTAATAAATGACTGTAAAAATCAGTTCATGATTCTCTGTCGATCAACTTTTCTCTTATGCACTACACAAAGCTTGATTGAAAATAAAGCCTATATAGCCATAACGTTTCCAATTGCTATTCTATTTTCCAATCTAAAAGCTATACATGTCCTCTACGTTTTGTATTATTCTATTCCCGACACAGTTCCCATATCTTTCCATGCACTTGCTCCAATACGTGACAAAACCCATCGGATATAAATTCCAGTCGTTGATGTCGACATCAGACCTTAATGTTGGCTTTCTCCTTGTTGTCAGAACGGAAATGATGTCCATTAGGGTGCTCTTTCATCTTTGGGTGAGGTGAAAGTCGCAGGGTCGGATGTGATGACTCCTCGCAGCTTCAACCCCTTTCCCGTGTAGGTCGCCCTCTTCTGTTCTCAGCGCACCAGCGACATCTGGGCGCAAAGAAAATAAATACATTACATAGAGGATACATGTAGGGCTTAGATACAAGAAGAATTTTCAAAATAGGGTTTCAAATTTTAAAAAAAAAATGGTCATTACTTTTCAATCAAGATTCTTGTATGTATGCATATAACTATACAAAAGCACAAATTCAAAGTTCGCACAATCGGCGAACACAACAATTCAAATCATGTAATCGCATTAGCACATATACTAACGTTACATACACCAATTTATACACAGAATGACGCATACTTACTTAGAATATATATCATTTGGACCTCTATATTATGAAATCGCTAAATCTCGAAAAATTTCGTTATATGGAAAATTCGTTATATAGAGGTTAACTTTTCAATATATTTCATAAACCCCATAAAACAAATTTTAAATTCATAAACTTTATTTATTGAAAAAAAGTAATTATTCACACCTTTTTGTAATTTAATATCTATTTATTTTACATATATCTTACCCATCAAAAAAAGAAAAAGAAAAACTGCAGGAAAAACAAGAAAAAAGAATGTCGAGGAATACACTTTATTTTCAACATTAAGAAAATAATTTTATAATAAATTTAACGAATTTTAAGAATATTTTCTAATTTTAAGTACACAAGTAATTTTAAAACACATACATTATTTTATAACAAGAAATTCTAAACATACATTACCACATGTGTCCTTAAATTTATAATTACTCATAAAATCTGTTAATTTTGTTTGAGTTTTTTGTTTGAAAAAAGGCTTTGTTTCATAATGCACTTCACATCTTTGCAATGCACCAAAAATCCCTTCAGGCGTATTTTCTTCCCACTGTAATCCATGTCGAATTGTTTCAAATGAATTTGTTATTTCATCATACGAAAGCTTATTGATTTCTGCATTATCATCATTTTCATCTTCGTCTTCATTGTAATCCATTGCTGTACTGTTTTTATTTGTCCCACTGTTCAATATATCCGATTCAGTTAGTGATCCCGAGATTTCAGCTTCAGAATCAAGAAAAAGAAAATCACCAAGCAGCACAGAATCCGTAATTTCTTGTTTTTCCTTTAACTGCATAGAATTTTTTTTTTTTTTTTCATTTCTTCTAAGGGAATATACTTCGTCCTACGTACTCTCCGAATCCTCACTGCAGATAAAGAATCCAGCTTTGGCAAAACTGTTGTGAATGGTATGATCTGTAACATCATAGTTCCACGCTTTCGAAATTTCTAAAATACTTTCCCGTAAATTGATATTTGGCATGGATTGATTGTTTTCAAGAGCAGTGATAACTTTTCGCAATATCCTCTTGCGATAGTGTACTTTAAAATTTTTTTTATCACCCCTTGATCCATTGGCTAGAGTTTTGATGTGGTGTTTGGTGGCAAGTAAAAAACTGTAACATTTTTCAATTTTGGGTTGATTTCCTTCAGATGGGCAGGAGAATTATCTAAAAGAAGAGCAATTTTGCGCCGTTCTTTAACCTTATGCATGTCCAACTTTTGAATCCAATTTTCACGTTTCTGACGTCATCCAAGATTTTTTTCGTTAAAGTCATAATCAACTTCCAAAGAATTTGCGCCTTTGAAACATCTTGAAGTTTTGCTTCTTCCTATAATAAGTGGTTTCAATTTCTGATGTCCAGTCATATTTGCTCCTAATATAACAGTTATTCTAGCTTTACTATGTTTTCCTCCAAAGCATCTTTCATTTTTAAATGTTAATGTTTTTTGAGGCAAACATTGAAAAAATAAAGCAGTCTCGTCTGCATTAAAGATGTTTTCTGGCTTATAGTCTTTTAAAATTTTACTCAGTGTCTCTGTTATCCAATTTTTAATATCATTATCATCAACATCTTTACTTTCCCCAGATTGCACTTTTGCTACAATTCCGTGTCTTTACTTAAATTTCTCTGCCCCCCCCCCCATTGCTTCCTAGAAATTGGTCGTATCCCTTTCTCTATTACGAAAGGTTCAGAGATCGGAACATTTTTATCTCGCATTGTGTGTATCCACTTCAAAACTGCCTCGTCGACATCTTCATAGACACATGTTCTTAAACGCTTTGAACAAGAATTCGATGAATCATAATTTTGTAGCTTATATCGATTTTTTTATAATTGCTGTTAAGCTGTTTGGAGGAATGTCAAATTTTAAAGCAATATCCTTTGTCTTGACGCCTTTATCCACTCCCTGAAGGATTAAATTTTTTTGTTTGATGCTCAAACACTTACGTTTTGACATTTTCGAGCTACAAGAAACGTAGTTACACGTAAGACTGATTAACTCTATAAATGAACGGGAGACTAGTTCAAGGACACGGGGACACGAGGCAATTCCACCAAGAATGTAAGGGGATATGGAAGATATTTCTAGTGAACTGGACAATGGGGGTTAAGGGTTACACTTCTTGGATGAAACGCCCAGAATTATATTGCTCTCGGCGAATTAGGCAACCAATAAAAACCAGTTAAAAATTTATGACCACCATTAAACATGTTAAAAGAGAGAATAATTTGAAATGTAAAGAAATAGTTACTTCAAAAATAGGAAGTAAATAAATTGAATCTCAAGAGAAAAAGTTCGTTATATAGAAAATGCACTTCTCTATAGAGGTTATTTTACGAAGAAGATCGTGAAATGTTCTTGGTTCCAGGATTAAGTTCGCTAAATAGGAAAATTAGCAATATAGGGGTTCGACTGTATATATATATATGAGTGTGTGTGTGTGTGTCTTTATGTGTAATGATTCCACAAATAATTATTAAATTTCTAATTTTCCCCATTTTATAACTCAAAACTTAAGAGTTGATTCGCATTTTCTAATACAATTCCAAATTATCCTTTAATTTATGCGATAAAGCGCTGGTGAAATCTGCTATATCAACATTTCCCAGGCTCGCAGACCTGTAGAAATAATCCCTACTAGATTCTTCGTCTCCAGCTAAGAAATTCCACAGAATCCTTTCATCTAATACCACGTGACTGTCACATGACACATAGAAATCCTTCCATTCAATACGAAATAAAGTAAATTCTCTCTCTTTCGTCGCGCTGCATATCTCCTTAAATTGTGTATACTGTAACCCTGTTTATGTGATAGCATTCATCCTTTGTTTGTAAAATTGACTCTCTTATATATAAAAAAAAAAGTTAGATTTGAAAAATGGCCATGACTTTGAATGTCCTATTTTTACAACGTTTTTCTGAATTTCACTTGGTGTGTGTGTGTGTGTGTCATCAAATTGTCTATTGTTAATTTAACCAACTTCCCATCAAGCTAGAGCTTTGAATTTGGGGAATCGTTCGTACTTCGCTTCACAATGTAATATTTAGATCAGCTACATAAGTTTTAAACCTATATTTTTTAAATAATGCAGTCACGTAGCCTAATCAATATGCAATTTAAAATAATTAAGCAATTGGCATTTTTTTTTTTTTTTTTTTTGGCGGAATGTTGTTTATGTGTTTGCGACCAATTTAGCAACATTTGGCAAAATACCGCCAAATAATTCCTGTCTCCAAGAGTGGTTTGACTAAACTGTATTCCAACCATTTAATTTACCGGATGAATTAATTTTAGTTAGTTTTAACGTTGTTATGTATTTCACTTGGTGTGTGTCTGAATGTATGTGTATCAGTGTGTCATCAAATTGTCTATTGTTAATTTAACCAACTTCCCATCAAGCTAGAGCTCTGAAATTTTGGGAACCGTTCTTATTTGCCTAACAATGCAATATTTAGATATTTGCGACCAGTTTTAACTAATATTTTAATAATTTTCTCTAATAAACTTTGCCACCATATAAAAACGTTGTTTTTAAAAACGTTGGTTTTTCTTTCGAATTATTACTTATACAATATATATATATATATATATATATATATATTGCAGCACCATTGTTACAATAACAACAGACAAGAGCAGGGCAGCGGATAATCATAAGGGTGTAAGAGCATAGGAAGAAGGGATAATTTCTCTGGGCTGTCAATTTTATAGGTGGGGATATTCCTTCAGTCACGTGGACTCACGTGCTACAAAATGAAGGGATTTTGAGAGAAGATCCCTGACGTCTGCTAGTCTATAGAGGTATTATTCCTGACAGATTTACGACAATGAGAAAGCGGATTAAACGAATTTTATGAGAGCATTATTTATTAAATAAAAGGATAATTTGGAATTGGAATTTCATAAATAGAAATGAACTCTTTATTTTTTTAATAGAGAATGGGAAAATTAAGAAATTAAATTATTTGTATAGTGAAATTATCACAAATTTAAGTTGAACCATTATATATATATATATATATATATATATATATATATACTGGCCATTAAAATTGTAACACTATGGAGGAAAGCAAATACGAAAGGTATTTATTGTACGTAAACAGAATTCCGCGAAGACAAAATGATTAAATTTGCAAGCAGTTCTTGGGTTTATAGGGGTGTGAAATTAATTGAAACAGCTGCCATTCTTTCATTCTTGACAGCTAAAATGGCCGTTATCCAGTTAGACACGGAATCGAATTGGGCTTGGATGACAGAAACGGACAACTCATTCCATATTGCTTCAAGTCTATGCCCCACTTCATCATCTGTATTAGCTGGAGAGGAGTTATGAGCTAGTCTATCATCAAGTCATGATCAGCTGTTTTCAATGGGTGACAGATCTGGAGACCGTGTAGGCCAGGACAACTATCGAATACCCTGTGCATCGAGGAAAGTCAGAACACGACATGAAACATGTGGTCTTACATTATCTTGTTTGAAGATGACATTTGGCAGGTCACGATGATAGGGTAAACCACTGGACGTAAGATGTCAGAAATACATCCATTTGCTTTCAAATTACCGTTGATTCGAACTAGAGATATGCGTGTCGTGTACCCAATGACTGCCTAAACATCACATGAGGTGCAAGCAGGTGACGAGCGGTCTGCTCGGAGTCTTCCCCACAGGCATATGGCCATCAGAATACTGCATGCAGAACCGAGATTCGACTGTAAAGACGACATTGTGCCACTCCCGTATTCAGCTTTGTCGTTCGACGCACCAGATTCGCCGTCTCTCTCTATGCTGCATTGTCGAAATAAGCTGAAATAATGGTCACCGTGCTGATAGTTCACGCTGCAGTGAACTACGTCGCACCGTACGAGCGGATACTGGGTGTGCTGCAAACATGCCCATTTCCTCACTAATGGTCCGTGATGTGGTTGTACGGTTTTGCAGGACCGACCTTACAATGTACCTGTCCTCTCGGGCATTTATCATGGAAGAGTGGGGAGATCCTTCATGCTGATCGGTATGACCCTCAGCAACCCATTGATTCCATATTCGCATGACAGTGGTTGGATTTCGACCAGTGCGATGAGCAGTATCACGTAACAATAATTGACACTCTCTACAGGCAACGATCCTGTCTCTATCGAATTCCAAAACTTGCTGGTAAGCATTTCTTCTTCTAATTCAAGACATAGTACGATATTCTGAGCAAACTCCGACCTTACAAAGAGCTTTCCGAATGAGAAACACACTACCCAACTTTTCTTTTATGCAGTGCGTCAGATGTCGTTTCTACTTCCTGAGTCATCTAAACGAGCTAAAATACTTATCATTTGCATATCCAATCTTTTCTTCCTTTCATGTGTTTTTGACGTTCATCAGATCTTTCCTTCCTGGTGTTGCAATTTTAATGGCTAGCAGTGTAGCTCACATTTTTAGAAACAAAAATAATTTTTTCGTACTCCTTCATTATTATGTACATATAGTTATTAATGAAGTGAATACTCAGTCTAGAATGTCCTATTAATAACTCTACATCTTTTAAAAAATTACCAAGTTACTAAGTTCATTTAATATTTTGTTAAATAAAACAATATTAGGGATTAAATTTCTTTTTTAAATTCAAAATAATTTAATTTCTTAATTATACTTTTCAGAATTTGCAGTTACAATCACATCGATAAAGACAATTACGTCACCATAAGTAAGAATGGATTATTGGAGTTTTATAAAGGCGATGCAGATTTCTTACCTCTTGACAGACTTCACCTTGAACAACAGAAACTGAATGCTCTCAAAAAAGTAAATTACTTGTTCCTGTTCTTTGTTTAAATTAAGTAACACGGTTTGTGTTGATTACTAAAATCATGAAGAACTAATGCACGTTTCGATACATAACTATTTTATACATCTCTTCAGAACAACTAACGCAAAAAAATACAATATTTTTTTTAAAAAAAGACAATTTAGTTTTCGTAGCAATTCTACGAAGTAAAAAATTATGTAACGTTATTCATTTTTTTCATCAAATATCATCTGCATCGTTCAGAAGCAATTAAACATATAAATATCAGCTGAAAATTCCCATTATTTCTTCCAATCTGTTTTGATAATAGTTTGCATGGACATCTGTTGAGGTTACCCAGTCGAATTGATTTCAAACTCCGTTACCATTCTCGCAATGTTACACTCTTGTTCATCCCTAAAAAAAATTGAGTAACCCGGAATCCAAAAAAGAAAAAAAAAAAAAAAAAAAAAAAAAAAAAATTGCGTTTTATAATGGGAGTGTTTCACAATGTTGATTAGACGCAATACAATAACTTTTGGAAACTGAGAAATTTTGATTTATCAATGATGGTCTTAGAGAATTTCATTTAAATTTCAAAGAAATAATAAGAGTTATCCTCTTTAATGCATTTTAAATTTACAGTTAATCTTACAGGATTCACTCAGTAATAACCATTACTTTTGAATACCTTTAACTTGGACATTCTCTGTAATTTCCTTAAAGGAGCATCACATTATTGAAGTACATTTTTCATTCACGGTCAAAAGGAAAAAATAATAATGACAGATTTCTAAGTTAATAATGACAAAGTTTTGCAAAGGACAGATTTAGCCACCCAAGATGCGCTTTTTTTAATAATTATTATTAAATTACTCAATTAAATATAAGAAGTAAAGTAAAAGATAAAATATCGAAAAATGGACGATAGTGAACTTTTCCGTTATTAAAATTAAAGCAAACGATATATTATTAAACTGAATATAATACCAGCTGCAAGTAATTAAAATTAATGCAAACCATAAATCATTAAATTGAATACATTTAAGCTAAATGTAATTAAAATTGAAGCAAACGATAAGAAAAAAAAAAAGCTGAAAAGTGATCTGGTACACCAAAACGCCCCTTGGGTGGCTAACATATTTAAAATCATGATCATGGGTTCGTCTTGAAAAAGTTGAAAAGCCGCTTGTTTTTAATACAGAGAAATCAAAATAATAAGTTAATACAAACACGATATTGATACCGGAATATTTTCATAAATAAAAAATAATTTTGCGCTTTAATCCTACTAAATGACGTTAAGAAGAAATTTGCTTAACCGAAATTTTATTCAGTTCCTTATTTGGATTCTGCAGATTATCTGCATTTATCAATAGCAGAGTGTTGAATACTTAAAACGCCAGGGTTCAATAATTACGTCGTTATGCCAAAACTATAGAAATTTTATTTGCAGACACTCGTTAACTACAAGAAAAACATAGCGTCTCTCGCTCGAGAGTATCAGTTGCTGAATAATCCAATATACTTCACGCGCTATTACTGCAGCTCCACACTGTTGCCACTAAGCAGAATACATACCCTAATAATTTTGAGAGATTTACACAGTGGATTCACAACACAGAGTTAGGTTGAAGAGGCATTCAAGAAAGGGCCCCCTTTCTTGAAGTTATGAAATTATTGAGAATTATATACGGCTTATGGCGAGGAACCAAATCTGATTAAACTGCTCCAAGCATTTGTTTAAACGATATACTGAACAAAAAACAAGAAGAAAAAAGAAAATAAAGTCCTAGGGTCCCTCAGGACAAAGATGCCTGTTCTTGTCTGAAGAAGGTAAGCCCCAGAGAGGATAAATTATTGTATATTTTTAAAGTTTTGTTTAATTAGCGTCACTCGAATGTTTCATGAATAGGAATTATCAAGTGTTGGAGATGGGTATTTTGATAAGAGTCAGGTGACCAAGACGAACATTGAGCGAGTGTTTTCCTTCTCGATAAACCTCTTCATCCCTTTCCTTGAGAGCTGTTATGTCCAGTCAAGATTAAGCTCGCAGCAGCCCTTTTTCTTTTCAGTCAATGATCGTCATTTGAGTGACTGTTCCACGTTTGTGTAGCCCTGGGTGAAAAGGGCGAAGGGGTGTTCAAATGAAAAGGTACGAAACGACACTTTGGGTATAAATGAAGATTTTATTCGAAGTATACACAAGAGGCCTGAGCACAACGATCCCATCGATTAACGAGCCGAAGTATTCCTTGTTCCCAGAATTCCTGAGGCCTTCCTTGAGTTCGTCGTCCGAGTTGAAGCGCTTCCATTTCAGATATTTTTTCAGTGGACCAAGCACATGGAAGTAGCAGGGTGACATGTCCGGGCTGTAGGGCGGATGGTCAAACTTCTCCTATTTGAACTTGGCCAGTTCCGCGTGTGTGATCCTGGAGACACGTGGAAGCGCGTTATCATGGAACAGAACCACACCCTCCGTGAGCAGCCTCGGTCTTTTGTTCTTGATGGAACAACGTAGGCTTCGGAATGTCTCACAGTACGCATCGGAGTTAATGGTTCTTCAGAGCTCGAGGAATTGAAGACTGCAGTGTTAATTAGACGGCAACCCTTACAAGAGCCTCTGCTCTCTTCGGCGCATGCGGGCGCCCCCGCATGCTCCAATCCCCGCCGGAGACTTTTTGCGCATCTCTAGATTTCTCGCTAAGTTCTCCCATAGAGGCATAGGTAAATATATTAACGGTTACGTTCTTAAAACGTTTCGTAACTTTTCATTTGAACATCCCTTGTAGTACAACTCCAAAACAATGTTATGTTACTTGCGTAAATTTATTGTTTTTAGATAAAGTTACACAAAATAGCACCGAGTTTCGACTAGTACACGTAATTTTTGCGCAGCTTCCACTTTTAGCTTTGATCAAAAAGTATATTCTATTGCTTTAAAAGTCTGATTAAACTAATACATAAGCTTATATAGAAGCTTTTTTTAAAAAAAAAAAAATATTATAATAAATCCATTTGTAAACAGAAGCATTTTATAAGCAGAACTTCATGCATTGCGAAGAATAGATTTTCCACCAAAGACGGTAATTTTTTTAAAAAATAATTATTCAATTATTCAATTAAATATTAAAATTTAGTGAACAGTAAAATTTCGAAGCGAACATTAATATTCTTACAGATATAAAAATTAAGACAAACGATAAATTATTAAATTGAATACATTTTTAACTAAATGTAATTATTGTTGCTACTAAAGGAAATTATATACATTTAAATACTTTATTTCAATCCAATAAAAAAAATTAGAATTGTATTATGACATATCTTTTGAAATTTAAGTTCATTACTAGCGAAAGTAGGTATCAAACATGTACTCAAAAACTCTTATAGTAAAATTTTGACAAGTGATCGGGTGATCATTTTGTGTTTGATAAAACAATAGCCCTTCGAGTGGCAAAGGAGTTTGGAACAAAAGACTTCTGTGTGATTAGTTTAACATGTTAACAGTTTTAAATATATCTTTCAGATACCGTCTTTCGCTACCTACCGTTTGTGGAAGGCCTTTGCTGTGTGGTTCAAGAAAAACAAAGTGAAAAGATTCATCGAAGCCAAGGAGAAAATTGAAATGTTTTTTGCTTCAAAATTTTAAACTGTAATAAAATTCGCAAAAGTAATGAAGATAACATAGTTATAATGTATAGATATGAAAATAAATGCTTCGAAATACGAGATTATATTGTACATAAAAATGCATTTTAATTGAAAAATAAATTAACACATATGAAAATGAAAGTTTCTGTTGAATTTTCTATCAAGGGGTCTTCTATTTATTGAAAGTTGTCCGGCTCCTGTTTCTGCGGAACGCAAAGGTCTGTTAAACATAGCCATTGAGCTTCGTGATTTTAATCCACGGTCAGATGAGGAAGTCGATACCCGAGTTGGTACAACACTCTCAACATCTATGCCAGTCTAAGAACTTCGATCCCCGACAAATTTAACGAGTATGCGAGCCTTAATACGATAAATCTTTATTGGAAATAGAAATCGGGCACATGGTTTGACTTAACTTATTGCTTAAATGTAAACCACATAAATTTGATTGATTGATCAATTGTTCGTTAATGTCTCCCTTAGAAGCAACATGAGGGCTATTGGTAACGTACTTTGAATCTCGGTCAAGCGACGAGGAAGACACCAGAGTAGGAACGCCTCTCAAAATTTTCACACCAAGCCAACGGGAGAGCTTAAAGCACCGACAAATTTTACGTGCATCAGCCCCCTTACACATGGGCACCTTTTATAGCATCAGGACTCGAATCCACGACTCGACGAGTGAGTGAGTGAATGTAAAGTTTATTGGCGCAAGAGCCAGATATGGCTATGCTGCGCCAAACAAGATTAAACTGTGGTCTAGACGTGAAGGTGAAAAAAGGTAAAAGTGGTTGACAAGAAGGAGGGTTGAAAATAGAGAAAGATTGCTAGGGTATCCCGGGAGTGCGTCACCCGTGTTTACCAAAGACAGTAAACCCCATGGGAAAGAAAAATCACTAGGGTACCTCGGGTTCGCCCCGACTCGACGGAAACAATGCCCGACCGTGACCATTAGGCTACAAAGGCCTCATACATAACATCTAAACAAAGAATATATTTAATTTTATAATATATAACCTTCACATACAGCTTTTACAACAAACTTTCATACTGTTCTTTTGCGAAATCGCATCGAATTTGTACATAATTTAAACTTTTAATCTGAAATAGTTCAAATTTTATCAGATTTGAATTTTAAAAAAAAAATATTCCATCTAAATATCCCTACTTTCAAATTCTTTATCTCTTAATGTTGGTTTATTTCAAGGCTAAAAAATGAAAATATTTGACTGAGTGACCAAGGAATCCATCTAAATTGACCGGGAAAGTGAAACAACATTAAACTTGTCTTCCGTATCGACACAAAGAAACGCATTTAGTGTGATACTCAGTATATATAAACATCAATATACTCAATTCTCGTTTAATAGTACATTGCGCAGTTAACTGTGTTACTTACTCTGTTAATATTATTTGTTAATTTTAAGCATTAAGAGGGAGACCTTGGTAGCAGAGTGATCATGATCGCAGGCTCACGGCTGTCGTTGTTTCCGTCGAATCACGGGTTCGAGCATAATGCCACTAAATGCCCACCGTGTAGTGGTGTTGATACATGTTAAATCTGGTCGAGATCCCAAGTCCTTCCTTGGCGTGGTTGGAAATTTGGAGAGGAAGGTGCCAGCTTAGGGTATCGTCCTCGTCACTGGACCGAGTCCAAAATGACGAGGTCTATCACCATTAGCCCTCGCATTGCTCCTAAGTAGGGCGTTAGCTTAAAGAGAGCTATTTAAATTTTTAGAGATATTTCAATTTTATCCACCTATGATAAAAGCTGCGAAAATTATTACGAGTGTCCTATATTTTGGCGACAGTACCATGGCAGGGTTCTGTTACAGATGTTCCAAAATTGGCGTAGGCCACAGTAACCTAATAATTAATGTTGTGAGCTTGTTGTAATCAATATGAACCACGGGCTCCCACCAAAGTCTTGCTAATGTAACTCTTAGAAGCAACAAGACAGTTGTTGGCCACGGAGGACCTCGAAATTTCTAGTCACAATCAATTGGCAGAGACGATACCTGAGCTAGCACTCCACCGTGAAAACTTCGATGCCACGGAAACTTTAGAAATAAGCTTCGACAGATTTAATGAGTATCAATACCGCAACTCGACGGGTCTTTAGTGGCTTCGGAACTGGAGTCAACGACTCGAAGGAAACAACGTCGAACATGATTTTGCCTCTATAACCACTCTGCTACCACCCCTGCGTAGCTGGAAAGAGATACCACTTCAAGCTTCCTAATTTGTCCAACTGTATTTGAAAACACCGAAGCATCACTCATAGCACTTATGAAACTATAAAGTGAGATAATTCAACCAAATAAAAAACGAAACAAATCTTGAGTTGTATGTGAGTTGACTTTTCATTTTTTGGATTAGGGTTCTGAAGGGATAGATCTTATGTTGCTTCAAAGTATGACGTCAATTAAATAATCAAGAATTCAAGCATTCTGATTGCGAATTGTTTATTAACGTCGCACTGAGAAGCAACGCGAGATATTTTGGCGACGTACCCCGTAATTTGAAGCCTCAGTCAAGTGACGAGAGTGCATCACCTTCTCCAAACTTCCACACCACTTCAACAAGAGGTCTATAAATCTCGACCAGATTTAACGTGCGTCAGCTCCGCTACACGGTGGAGCTTTAGTGGCATCAGGACTCGAACCCACGACACGACGGAAACAACTTCGGCCACGAGTCCACGACCATGACTACTGGGCTACAGTGACTCCTATCAAGAATTTTGAAGGGTACAATATAAAGTATGAATCTTTTTAAAGTTTTATATTTAATATTTAAAATTCTATTTCAATTTCCTAAAATTTGTGTTCATATTATTAGAACGGTGTTCATATCCCTATCTTTTTAATTTATTCATATAAGTTGAGAAGGAATAAATCCAGTATGACACAGACTATACAAATGTCAACGGTAACGGCTAAAATTACGAGGTACCTGTTTTAAAATTAAAAACATACCCTCTCATCAGAATTACTATTAAAAAGTTAAAGTGCATCATTTAATAAAATTTCAGCTTACTTGTAATCAACTATAATAATTGTGATCAAGGCAACAAGCGCCTGGGCGTTCGGCAGAGTGAGGAACTACCGAAACAAAGTTGGAAAGTAAAGTTACGAAAGCGCATTGCCATTGGACGCTGTAGCCAGTAAGCTAAGAAGCATATATAGCAATGGGCGGAGAGAGCGTTTGGGGGTGGGACTTCAGTTCGAAGGCGAAAACGACTTCGAGAAAGCTGTCGTCCGCGGGTTTTTGAGAGGTTGTAACTAGATAAAAATGAAGTTAAAATTAAAATGAAATAAATAGAAATGCCGTAGCGAAACCAATTTAAAGAAAAATGCAATTTAAAAGTTGGAGGGAAAATTTAAAAGCGAGGAGAAGGAGTTTGGGAAAAAAAAAAAACATGAATTGAACTATGCGCCACTAGCGACGCCTGGTGGTTAAAATTGGTTCTAACTTAGGAAAATGGAAAATAAAGTGTAAACAAACTTTTAAGAGCTTACATCACTAAGATTTCGAAATTTTAAAATTTTTGAAAGTGATCGACAGTGTTACGCGAGGTCCATTTTGACCATGGGACATTGCCACTTATCGATGTGAAGTCCTGAATTTAAAAATTAAGCAGGATATCACTAATGAATTGCTTCAATGCGCTCTCAGTCTTTTTAAGACTGGGAAATGAATATAAGAGTGTCCGAGAGCGGCTCTTGGTCTATTTGGGATTGACGCATCATACGCGGGGAGTTGTTGAAGCAGTGCATTAGGTATTTGAGGGATCCTGTTAAAGAAATTAAATGATTGTTTTTTAATGAACTCTAGAATTGGATCAATATTCAGATCTTTATGCAGGACTTCGTTCCGGACAAACCAGGGAGCATTAATCATTTTCCTAAGGTGGATATTTTGAAAGACGTGCAGTCGTTTCAGATAGGTGGTTGCCGTAGAAGCCCAAATAGGCGACGCATACAACATGATAGGTCTTAAGATCGACTTGTAGAGCAAAATTTTGTGCCTGATCGCCAGCTTGCTCTTACGAGAAATCAAGCGAGTGAGCAATCTGCTCATTCAAATAGCCTTTTGATGTGCTTTTCGGAGGTGGTGGGCAAAAGTTACTTTGGCGTCTAGAATTAACCCTAGGTACTTATATTCAGTAACCCAGGGGACAGGTTGATCAAAAAAGATGACTGCTGGCAAATTGCCAATACACCGTTGTTTCGTAAAGAGGAAGCAAGCGCTTTTGGATGCATTAACTTTAATTTTCCAGTCAATGAGCCAGAGCTGTAAACGAGAAATTTATCTCTGCAATCTTGCAATAATTTTCCGATTGCAGATGTCTTGGAACATAATAGCAGTGTCATCAGCGTACATTGCTAAATGAATGTTGGAAGCCTTCGGGATATCATTTACGTACAAAGAAAAAATTCTTGGACTTAAAATCGATCCCTGGGGGACTCCACTAAGGATTGGACGGGGGGAAGAGACTGCGTTTTCGACTCGAAACCGAAAACTACGAGAGTCCAGGAACGAGTGAATAATTTTGATAAGTTGGTCCGAAATTCCAAGTCGCATCATCTTGGAAATGAGCTCATCGTACCAAATTTTATCAAAAGCTTTGGCAATATCGATAAAAAGCATACCCGTGGTCTTGTTATTGGAAAAGCCGTGCTGGACCGTCTCGGTAACTCTAAGTAACTGCGTTACTGTAGAGCACATGGGAACAAAACCATGCTGCTCCGGAATAACAATATTCCTGGAATTGCAGAACTGGTCCAGGCGATTCAAAATAACACATTCATATGCTTTGCTCAGCGAACTGAGTAACGATATGGGGCGATAATTTTGAGGAGATTTTGATAACGTAAAACGAAAGAAATCGCTAGATAAAGTTGAACTGTGAGTAAGCGATAGCCAATGGCATAAGTGCCGATTCTGGCCATACTACGCCAAGCAAATGAGGGAAAATAGACTAAAGTCTACGAAAAGACGAGCGAAAAAATCTTCAAGAAGTGGGGGGGATGTTACTCAAAAACTGTACAAGTCAACAGTGCAAAAGACAGGTCACCATTGTGGTTAGTTTGACTCCATATCGGAAGGTATTTAAACATTACCCAAGATCTGAACCATACACTCTAACAACAATAGTTTATTAAACATTTAAAAGAAGTTCAAATAGAGGAAAACAAGCTGATAACCTGATCAGTTAACAAAATAACGAAGTCCAACATAAATGAAAGAGCTGGATAAACTCCTTGAAGATTCCTCTCTCCGCTTGCTTTCCAGTGCTATCTTAAATAATGGTAGCAGAATTACGGCTTCAGTTCACTTCAGCTGGCTCATTCCCACAGTGGTAGAGTGAGAGCAAGCTTGAAAAGTGAGCGATCACAAGGCGCCACATTATCTATATTGAAACTCTAAGAATTGGCATGTTTTTTTCTCCATGTATTCTGCCAAGTAGGAATCACTCTCGCTTCTCAAAGTTAGAGTGGTTTCGAAGGGAACGTTAGAATGCTGATCAAGTTCCTTCAATGGAGTTGGTATGCGCACCAGGATCAGAATCCTTGATTATCGGGCTGTGATTGACGTGTAAGTGGACTACCCCTCGTTCGAAAAGCAATCATATGACTTCCAAAAGTCCGAAATAATTGTTGTAGATCCTGGCAACAAGCACTTACGATTAACAAACAAAAGGTTCTTTTCTATTCGTTTTTCATCTACTCTAACAATATCTGCCAGATTCCCTAATCCTATAAAGAGGATTAGAGAACATTGGAGTTTAGTAAATATGAACTTGGCTTCTTTTCTCATTTACCTTAGACTCATTTTAAATAGAAATAAAGTTCTATAAATAAATAAAATTAAGTGAAACATAACTTCTGATACAAATGGACTTAACGAAAAAAATAGGTGACCTTATTTCCTTCACTGGCCATATTATTTTCAAAAAGAGGCTTTTTGAAAAGTAATGAAATTAAAAATCTAAAGATGAAACTAAAGTTCTTTTACAAATTTAAAAAGGAAAGAGGGAGGCCTCATCTCTTCCTATTTGTCAACTTTATTACAGCCACTAATTTCTATTTGAAATTAGTGTCATCATTACCTTAGAGTACATGAGATTAATCAAATAGTATGAATTTCAATAAAACAAATAATTTTGATATATACTTGATCTCTTTGTTCTCTCCATCATATATTGAAAGACATTTATTTGACATTTCCATCCCAAAAGGTCGGTTATCATCGCTTTCCAATAACATCTGTTCCTGTTTTAAATTTTAAAATTCGTCTCCCGTGTAACATCATTTACAATTTTGACTCTTGTAATCTAATTATCTGAGCAATTTGCCGATATTTCTCGAAAAGATTCTCAAACTTTACCTCACTATCAAGACCCCTCGGTGACTTTCCATCTTCAAATAAGTATGGGCCTCACCACCCCGAAACACTCTAGTGATCTTTCTTTCCCATCGGTTTTAGTCTTTGTTAAACACGGTGACGCAACCCCGTAATAACCTAGCGAACTTTTTCTATTTTTGACCCTCCTTGTTAATCAATTCTTATTTTCCATTTTTCCAAACTTCTAAATTACAGCTGCATCTTTTTTCGCGCAGCATAGCTACATCTGGTTCTTACACCACTAAATGCTACCATCACATCATTATCTAGAATATTGTTAATTTCCTTACCTGATGGCCCTTTAAACTATAACAATGGTTTTTCTATTGATTCCAGAAATTACAAGATAAGTCACCTTTGTGTTGCTTTCAAGTGCGACGAAACGCAGCATAGCCTGCTTTGACTCTTGCGCCATTAAACCAAACAATCCCTCTCAAATTCAAGTGCAAAATTAATAAGACAATCAGTCACTTACAGAATCTTGCAAACTAACACAAACCATGGGACTATTGTATTAATGTTAAGCCGGAGCGGCACATTGAGTAATGGAAAGAAAAGCCTCGCTTTTGATTTGTTGCACCATTGAAGACCCGCCGTTTAGCCGGGGCTGATGCGCGTTAAATCTGTCGGTACCCAAAGTCCTCTTGTTGACGTGGAAGTAGGAGAGAGGGGTGCCAGCTCAGGTGTCGTCCTCGTCACTTGACCGAGGTTTAAAATTACGATGTCCATCGCCAATAGCTTTCGTGTTGCTTCTAGTGAGACGTTAATAAAACCAAAACCAAAACCAAACCTGACTTGTTGCATCATTGCTATAGGCCTCTAATTAAAGAGTAATCTTATTACTCTTTAATTAGAAAGAGCAACATTGTCGATTTCACTCACTTTCGCACTGGACTTTCTCATTTTAATCAGACATCTTGTGTTTAGTGAGAGTGCTCTCAAATGTCCTTCCTGTTGTGTTTTGTTCACATTTTAATTGTTCAGAATTGATCATCGCATCGCATTTTCTCCATTCATCTGTTTTAAACTTGTCTGACTTAGTGGAAGAAAATCCCACGAGTTTGAATTTTTATTTAAAATTGACCTTTTTACGTCAAGTGTACGGCAATCAATGAAGTGATTTATAGAAAGTAAAGTGGAACAGGAGCTATCGCTGCCATCATCCCAACCAAATGTTTTACTGACTTTCTTGTCTCTTTGATTGGCGAGGAGTAGCGATTATAAGCCAATCTAAGCTCATTTGAAGCATCTAATTTTAAATGCTCCTCACCATGGAGTCGGAAAGAGTTGGTTTCAATCCAACAGTTAATTTATGTCGTGAAACAAATGACTAAATTTAAAGATTTGAAGGATAAAATAATTTTATGTGCAGAGTTCTCTTTAGGCAACGAATGAACACCTCTTGAAGTGAGAAAAACACTCACTAGAAACTCTCAGAATCGCATGTATACAAGACAGAGGAACTCGGAGGGGAAAGAGTACCGGCAATTTTATAGTGGCCACGGAGTAGCTTAGTGATCACGGTCGCGGATATCATGGCTGGCATAGTTTTCGTCTAGTCCTGTCTGTAGGTAGAAAATGGAGGTTCTTGATCAGAAGTGCAGTGAGTAGCTTTTGGTTTGGTTTATTATTTTATTAGACTCCTAAGGAGCTATTGTTTTAGGTAGGGTGTTTTGGCGTACCAGATCACTTATCAATTTTTTTTATGGTTTGCTTCAATTTTAATTGCATTTAGCTTAAATATATTCAATTTAATAACTTATCGTTTCTTTTAATTTTAATTTCGGAAAAGTTTACTATTGTCCATTTCTCGATGTTTCATCGTTTATTTTAACTCTTATATTAGAGTAATTTAATAATAATTATAAGAAAGTGCTCCTTGGATGGTTAAATCTGTTCTTTGCAAAACTTTTTGTAACATTTATTATATATTTTATTATTTTGCTGTTGATGGATGAACTGGTTTTAATATTTGTTGTAGGACTAGGGACGTCAATATTTTTTATACCAATCAGCCTCAGGTATACTGACGCCATAAAAATGAACCAATTAGCTTGAGTTGACCATCTTGTTTGACTCGCTTGCTTTTTTTTCCAAGCATCCTTTTTTCTCAAGCTATTACTCGAACCACAGACTTCGCTTCGAGGTAAAAAAAAAAATTATTTTCAAAATATATTGCAGATTTCTAAAGTGATTATTTCTCTTGATTGGTATATTTTAATTAATTTAGATGACAAACGGGTTGCACCTCTTGCTTCCACCAATGTTTCAGTAAAAAAAAAAAAAGTGTTTGACGAAGACAGCAAAGAGGATTCTTCATTTAAACCAGATGCTGTTCCTGAGAATCATTTCCCTCTCCGCCATTGTTTAAGATTTTGCAGATGTTTCTCGAATTCACTGACGCCAATGCGACAGGATCTCTAACCGACCGAACATGGAGTTACTCTCCTTCCTTCAGTATGGTAGCCCTTGTGAGAGAACTTGCTGCAATTGATCAAGCTTTTCATGATGGAAAAGTATCAAGGGCTGCCTTATACTTTCCCGAGCTGTTATCGAAAATGTGACTTGTATCACATTGTAACGTTATTACCAGCGAAAGGACTCTTTTCTCAAATTTTTGGCTTTTGTTGCCATGCTAAGCAAGACGGAATGGACAGAGTTAAAAAAAGATCCACGAGCATATCACGCCAAAGACTGTTTCCCGCATGTTTGGACGAGTTTTTCGCAAACTTCTGTAGAAAGAAGAAACGAAGTATAACTATTTCTTTTTCAAAACTGACTTCGACTGTCTCATTACATCGATGATGGAACATTTAAGTAATCACATGCAAGAAATTATTTCAGCATTGTTCGAATGGTACGGATGTTTGGGAGGATACGAAAATCAACTAGATCACGAATGCATGACGTATACCAATCAGCAAAGAATTTTCGAGTAGGGTGATTTAGCTGTATTAAACATAGACTGTGATAAATTGGCTGCAGAATTTGTTGCACGAAACATCCAAATGTTGAACAACATTAGTGAGGTATTTCTCAATAAGTTACATATGAATGTTTTGATAGAAAATGCTAAATAAATGCATATTTTAAATTAGTAACTTTTGATTGTAAGTGTAAAATAATTGAACTTTACAGCTATACGAAAGTGGGAAAATTCAGTTTACCTGCAGAGAGGTAATAAAACCATTCGCAAGGTTAAGGGGGAGGTATCAAACCCTCTCGCTAGATTGAAAGGAGATAACAAGCTTTCTTTTGTATTTGGTAATAAATCATTTATAATATGTGCTTCCTTACAACTATTCTAATTATTCTTTACTATATTACTACGCATAACGACTATATATTAGAAAATAGAGCAAACAAGAAACATTCTCTTCATGCTCAAAATTTTTATTCTTTCCACATTTTTCGCTTAAGCTCTTCCCAATGGATATTGAAACAATTTTCGAGAAGACAGATTTCCCTATGAATGACGCCGGGATACCCGCGCGATCCTTCTCTATTTTCGACCCTCCTTCTTGTCAATCACTTATCTTTTTTTCAACTTCACATCTAAACCACAGTTTAATCTTGTTTGGCGCAGCATAGCCATATCTGGCTCTTGCGCCAATAAACTTTACATTCACTCACTCACTCACTCACTCACCCTATGAATGACGAAGTTTTAGCCTCTGCAGAATTTGGTGACTTACTCACCGAGTTAGATGAGCCTTTCGATGGTGTTTTGCAGGGTACTTTTTCTTGTAATAAGTGTAGTCAAACATTCACGCATCTTCAAAAGACATCAGATCTCTATTCATATCACTTCATCATTTAAATGCAAAATATGTAGGGAAAGATTCAATAGAAAAGATACTTTTGTTCGACATTCAAAGATCTATATATTAAAGATTCAAATTTTCATTGCAATGTCTCAAACAGTTAATGAAAAAGAAAATTCCTCTGAGTGCTATCAAATCTTCCAGAGCCATAGCCGGTCCCTTTACCATCTTCTCTCTCTCTTATAATGGCGTGACCTCGGATTCTTCCACTTCTATTGTTCCATCAAGAAAATGAAAAGCTTCGTCCGACGCACTAAAAAAACGTGTTTAGACTCTTTCGAAGAGCACACTTTCTTTCCATATTCTTTAACATCTAAGGACTTGACTGTGAGTCTTATAAGTTAAAAACAAATATTAAATAAAGGATAGTGTCTTCAAAGCAAGGTGTAAAATGGTATATCAATAGCTGTGTTCGCTTCAGCCGAAAAGCTACGAGACTTGTACTTCATACTTTAGAGATCAAAGTGTGGTATTATCTTAGACATTGAAAGAAACATCGCAAAGATGAGAAACTAATTACTTTTCTTTAAAAAAATATTAATTATTAACTATTCTGTTCTAAGGAAAAAGTAATTGTGTTTCGAAACGACTTCAAAATATGTACTGATGATATATTTTATAATTACTCTACATCAAATGCTATTAGGTTTTATTCAATTTAATTCTTTAAACAAAAAATCTCATTGAAATTTTATCTTTATATTTCTCTTAAGGTTATTGCATCAAGTAACGAGTTCGAAAATAAAGGCTCCGGGTGGGAATTTCAAGAAGTGTTGAAGAACGAGCTTAAGAGAGCTGTTTACAAACCATCAGTAGCTGCTTCTTAAATTGCTCTTCCACCAAAATTGAGAAGGAAAAAAAAACCATTTTAAATATTCAAAATGTAGATCGGCGTTGCTTTTCATGGTTTGGCGTGGTGTGGATGTTAGGAGAGGGGGGTGCCAGCTCAGGTGTCGTCCTCGTCACTTGACCGTGGTTCAAAATTACGAGGTTCGTCGCCAATAGCCCTCGTGTTGCTTCTAGTGCGACGTTAATAAAAACTAAACTAAACTAAACTAAACTGCTTTTCATGGTGCGTGTTAGCTCATCTCCATCCTACTCAAGTCAATGCTAATAGAGAACTTGTTTAAAATTTCAAAATGAGTAAAAAACAAAAAACTTTACTTTTCCTACTACATTAAATCAGAACGAACTGTTTGAAGGGGGGGGGGAAATGAATTAGTCCAATTAATGTGTTTGGATTCGAAAATGAAAGTGGCGGCAATAGCCAAGTGGTCATTGTTTCGGATTCGTGGCCGGCGATTTTCGTTTAGTCGCGGTTTCGAGCCTTGGTCGCTGAAGATCCGCCGTGTAGCCATACGGGCATCATGATCCCGAGGCAGCCTAGTGATATTTTTCTTTCCCATGCGGTTTACTGTGCTTGGTAGATACGAGTGACGTGCCCCCGGAATACCGTAGCGATCCTTCTCTATTTTCGACCCTCCTTGTCAACCAATTTTTGTATTTCCTGCAATTTCTTCACGTCTAGACCACAGTTAAATCTTGTTTGGCGCAGCATAGCCATATCTGGTTCTTGCGCCAATAAACCTTACATTCATTCACTCACTCACCGTGTAGCCGGGCTGATGCACGTTAAATCTGTCGGGACCCAAAGTGATAACGTTTGTGTGGTGTGGAGGCCGTGATTTGTCGCACATATGTGAAAAACCCTTATTAGGGGATAGTGTGCGCGATCATGACCAGCTCATGGTGCAGCTTATAATATTTGCAATATTAATTACACATTAGTTAAACATATCCCAGTAATAATTCACAACTTTCGAGAATACGATTCCCATCTAATCATGCAAGACCCGTGTGGTGACCGGAAATGACAGAATAGTCTCACTGTAGCTCATGCATGTCGTAAGAGGCGACTAAAATGAGTACCCAGCGTCTGGTGGTATAGCCGGGCACCCTGCCCCTGGGGATTATATCAGGGGACCTCAGGGACTTGCCTTCCTTGTTAAGTACGGGCATCATAACCCCGAGGCACCCTAGTGATCTTTTTCTTTCCCATGGGGTTTACTGTCTTTGATAAACACGGGTGACGCACTCCCGGGATACCCTAGCGATCCTTCTCTATTTTCGACCCTCCTTCTTGTCAATCGCTTGTCTTTTTTTCAACTTCACGTCTAGACCACAGTTTATTCTTGTTTGGCGCAGCATAGCCATATCTGGCTCTTATGCCAATAAACTTTACATTCATTCACTCACTCACTAATCATGCAAAGTGTTGGAAAAATTAAAAACATATTTTACTTGTATACTTTAAAATACAAAAAGTACATATCTTTTTCAATCGGTTCTCTACGTTTTCTTGATTCGCTGCAATATATAAGTGCCTCTCTCGAAAAATTAGTTTCAAATTTAGAAGAAAAACCAGTAAAAACTTACAAATGGATTTTTTTTTAAAGAGAAAACTGATCTTATGGTTTATAAAGGAATTTATCCCTATGAATACATGGATAGTTTTCAAACATTTAGTGAAAGACACTTCTTTAGTTCACTCATAAATGAACCTATAAATGATGAGTATGCACAATGTAAATATGTGAGCGAAACATTTAATCTAAAAACTCTAGGAGAGTATCACGATTTGTATGTAACTAGTGACGTGATTCTGCTTGCCGATGTTTTTTAAAATTTTCGACCATTGTGCTTATTTTTTTTATAAACTAGATCCACGTCATTGTTACACACTCGCTTTGCAAGCATGTCTTTACATGTCGCGAATCAAACTTGAACTTTCTACGGACTTGGGTATGCATTTATTTATCGAGAGAGGCATAAGAGGTGGTATTTCAATGATATCGCACAGATTTAGTTCAGCGAATAACAAATATCTAGAATCTTACGATGAAGTGAAACCATCTAAATATATCCTTTATTTGGATGCAAATAATTTGTATGGATGGGCAATGTCCCAGTTTTTGCCTACCCACAGTTTTAAGTGAATTAAAGAGCCTGTTAACTTTATGGAGATTTTGGATGAATCTGACATAGGCTTTATTTTAGAGGTAGATTTAGATTACCCCCAAAATTTGCACGATTTGCATAACGACTATCCCCTCTCCCCAGAAACTTTAAACGTCACGAATGATATGCTGTCCCCATACTGTAAAGAAATAGCACAAAAATATAATTTAAATACCCCAATAGCTGTACTAAATTAATTCCTAACTTAATGAGCAAAAAAAGATACATCGTTCATTATAGAAATTTAAAACAATATGTTTCTCTTGGGTTAAAAGTAGCAAAAATCCACAAAATTCTTAAATTCCACCAAAGACCTTGGCTTAAGATATATATTGATTTTAATACAGAAAAAAGGAAAAAAGCACAAAGTTTATTTGAAAAAGATCTATTTAAATTATTAAATAATGCGGTATTCGGTAAAAACATGGAAAACCTACGGAAGCGTACTGTAATAGATCTTGTGCAGGATCAGAAAAAAAGCTAAAAAACTTGTTGCTTCACCGGCATTTCATAATTTTAGAATAATAACAATGGATCTGGTATCCATAGAAAGAAAAAAAGTCTTGCTTTTATTAAATAGACCGATTTACATCGGTTTTTCAATTCTAGAAATATCCAAAATATTAATGTATAATTTTCATTATAATTATATTAAAAGTAAGTACGATACCAACGCTAAATTACTTTTCACGGATACAGATTCGTTGTGCTACGAAATATCAACATCGGATGTATATAAAGATATGGAAAAAGATTTACATTTATTCGATACACCTGATTATCCAAAAAATCATGTTCTACACAATGAAACAAACAAGAAAGTACTTGGTAAGATGAAAGATGAGCTATCATCCAGTTTAGCAGTTGAACTTGTCGGACTCAATCCAAAGATGTATAGTTTAAAAAGTGTTGTGATGGAGAAAAAAAAACAGCGAAAGGAGTATCGAAAGTGATAATACAGCAACAAATTCGACTTTCAGACTACAAATATACTTCATTATATCGTCGTCGTGGTTTAGCCAAAGCTTAAAAAATTGAAAGTCACAACCACATTGTGCAAACTGTATCGTATCAAAAATCAACTCTGTGCCCTTTTGATAGCAAAAGATACATTTTAAACGATGGTATCAACACTTTGGCATATGGTCACTTTAAAATTAAATAGTAAAAAAAAATGATAGATATAGATAAAAATATTTTACTATTTTGGGCTTTTGTATTTTTTTTTTTTAAGAAACTGAATGTCTTTTGTTGTTGAAGGAAAAAAAAAAATTTCACTTCGTCTCACATCAAAAATGTAAATGTAAAAATACGTATACATATGAGTATTATATGATATTTATCAACCTCCTAATTTTGTTATTTGCAGCGAAAGAAACTTTGCATGACTATGGCTAAGTGTGATCATGATTCTTTTTTTATTTACACACTGAGATAAATGTTAATACTGTTTTATTTATTTCACTCAAATAAGTTTTATTTTTACTTTAAAATGTTGCTTGCTGTATCTTTGTATAGAATTATTTTATTGTGTTGTAAATAAATAGTTGAAAAATAAAATGTTTTGTTAAAATATTCGAAAGTTTTACTTATTATATATATATATTAACAAGTTCAACAATAATCAAATTTTCATTATAAATAGCGTAGAAAGTTAATAAATTTTTACATTTGCAATGGAGTTCCCAACCATACGACATCCATCTTCTATGCTTATAAGTGGTCCTTCTAATTCTGGAAAAACTTACTTCGTGAAAAAATTGCTAAATAATGAAATGTTTAAACCTACACCTTCAAAAACCATTTGGTGTTACGGAGCCTATCAAACACTATTTGATGAAATTTCTAATGTAGAGTTCCTTGAGGGCTTACCTTCAGACTTTAGTGAGATAAGTAATGCATTAATTATTATTGATGACTTAATGTCCGAATTGAGTTGTGATAAAAAAATTTTATCAAATATCTTTACAAAAAGTAGCCATCATAGAAATATTTCCGAAATCTTTATTGTTCAAAATCTTTTTTACAAAGCAGCAGAATTCCAAACTATTTAATTTAATGCTTCTTATATGTATTACTTTAAAAATTCGAGGGATAAAATGCAAATTGCTTGTTTAGCTAAACAGATATATTCGAGTCAAACCAAGTATTTTCAAGAGTTTCACGGATGAAACATCACCTGGTGATTATTTGTTTAATGATTTACAAGAAACAAATGTAAAACTGCGCCTTCACACTGGATTATTACCAGAAGATAAAAACATTTTCTATCGACCCTTATAACTCAAAATAGATTTATTTTCAATGAGCAATTTTTGCAGAGCTCTATTACGAAATATTTTTAAATATGATTATTCATTCAAACATGAAATCAGACTTTAAAATTAAATTGGATGTTTTGATTGTTAGTATAATTCTTCTCTTAAATGAGTACAACTTCTATATATTGTGAAAAGTGATATTTTTCAATTGATAAAATACTCGACTTTTTAAGGATTATTTAAAGCTTGTTATGTAATCAAATTTTTCATTAAACTTTAAAACGTTAGCAAGTCAACATATTAATCATTTGAAGCAACTGACTAAAAGCAAAGCCAAAGCTACAATTTTTTATTAAAATGTACAAACTCCTTTATAAAGGTTTGGTGTGAATGTACCATCAACATATTGAAAGGAAACGTGTCCTTGACAAAACATCAAAAATATCGATTCACCCCTTACAAAAAAGTGTTAAGAAAACTAGGAAGTTAAAAGTACCATTACATAAAAAAGGAATCTGCTTGTACAGAAAGTTGAAGGATTTCTCCTCCCTGCTGCAGTTTGTTATATCTTCAATCCTAATTGGAACACAGAAAAAAAAAATTTCTTTGTGCCTGAGGAGAGACTTCGACAATTTACCGAAGCTCATTTAACAGAATTAGATAAGGAAGTGCATAAAATTCTACGGAACCCTTACTTAGTTGAGCAAGAGAAATTCCCACTAAATATCTTCAAAAGTTTACTGATTTCCCCCTCCAGGGAAACAAAATAGAGCCAATGCATGAAGCTGAATTTGTGGAACCTAATATTAGGGGGAGAGAAGATGAATTCAATCAGACGAGTTTAACTAAAGATACTGTACGCATAAGTATCGATGATGTTTTCGATAACACGTCCATAAGAAGAAAAAAAAAGCAAAATTATGAATTTCATTCAACAAAACAGCAAATCCTTATCTTGGACTAACAATAAAGAACTGATGATTAAAAAAATACTTCTGAATACTAACATTGTGGATAGAGTAACGCTCTTGTTAAAAGATAGAAAAACTGAACTAAATGGAATTCAGAGTTTCGTTGATGCTTTACATGAAATCGAATTTCCATCTCAACTAATAAAAAACAAACACTTAAAATATAGGACAATATATACAAAACTTATAAATTTAGTTTTTATTAATGTCGCACTAGAAGCAACACGAGGACTATTGGAGACGGACCTCGTAATGATCAAGTGACGAGGACGACACCTGAGCTGGCACCCCCCTCTCCTAACATCCACACCACGCCAAATGGAGGATTTTGGGCCCCGAACAGATTTAACATGCATCAGCCCCGGCTACTCGGTGGGTCTTTGGCGGCCAAGGACAGAACCCGCGACTGAACGAAAACCGCCGGCCGCTAGTGCACGACCTTGACCACTAGGCTACCGCGGCCCCACAAAACTTATAAACTGGATTCGATATTAAAGCTGTTTGTACTCTTGATATTTTAAATAAAACAATTTTTCATTGAAACATTGTGTGCACTTATTTATTTATATTATACGGTTAAATTGATAAAGCAAACATCCGTTAATTTTTGAATTAGTTGTTGAAAAGCAAAAAATAAGTATATGAACTTAAAAACTAATTGAAAGAATAAGGGAAGGGGAGAGTTTAACAATCTAAAAAAGATTTTAAGTGTGAGAAAGCAATATAATGTAGAAAATAGTGTAAGCCTTAAAAAAAAGTTCAAATAATTATGTAAAAGTAAAGATATACAGTTAAGATATTTAAATTTTTTTATTTGTCTTTTGCTTGAGACAAATATTGAATATTTAAATAAAGAACACTGTAATTGGAATACACATGTGCAACGATTAGAATCAAATAAAGACACAGTATTTTTATTTCGGATTTTATCTCTTAAAAACCCTCGTTACATTAAACATTTTTTTAAAATACAAATATATTTTAAAATCATTTTTCTTGCGGTTCAAAAAGCGCCTCAAAATGTAGCTCATAGAATACCCTTGATATCTTTTTAGAATACACAATACTGTCCGCAAACATTTGATGAGAGGGTTTGTAAAGAAATTTTATTAGATAATACGTTTGGAAATAATTTTACATAATGTTAGACGGGGGACTCAAAAACCAATGGAGGTCATCCGCAAGAATAAAAAAAAAAAATTCAATGGTCTTCTCGCCTTGGATATACATAGCTAGCCAGTGCGATCTTTCTTTATCATGGGGATATGTATTTACCACGAATGCTGCTCTTTTCTTGATCTTGGGTATTTGGTCAGAAGGGTACACACCTAAGAAATCTCAAGGAGACTCCTTCGATAAAATTTTACTTATTTGAGAGGCGAACATTTAATTTCCAAAGTCAAACAAAACGTTTCGTGTCTTGTTTATTTCAATCAGAGATTCGTGGCCGGCGGGTTTCGTTCAGTCGCGGGTTCGATCCTTGGCCGTCAAAGACCCGCCGTGTATCCGGGGCTGAGGCACGTTAAATCTGTCGGGGCCCAAAGTCCTCCCGTTGGCATGGTGTGGAAGTTAGGAGAGGGGGTGCCAGCTCAGATGTCGTCTTCGTCACTTGACCGAGGTTCAAATTACGAGGTCCGTCGCCAGTAGCCCTCGTGTTTTTTCTAGTGCGACGTTAGTTAAACCAAAAACTAATCAGAGACTCAAATTCGGCGAATACAAAAAGTGAAACAGTTTCATTCAGAGGCTTATTAAATTTTAACTCTATTCTCAAATTACTGTGACGAATGAGATTAAAGTGCTCTCCTTCACAAAGGTCGGGTGATGTATCAAATAAAAATGGGGAATAAACTTTTGAAAATTCTGATCTAGATAAATGAAGTTGACAGAATTTAGAAATAAGTTATTGTAAGCTGAAATGTAATTTCCATTTTCAAAACCTAATTTTAGAGGTTGGTGAGGAACAGATTGATCGTCTGAGTACATACCAATAAAAGTTCATATCATAATGTTTGAATTCAAAAGGGCATTTTTTATAACTTCTATTAAAAGCATCATTATCCACACATGCTATCATTATGAGCTTATGCATTTGTTCAGAAAGTACATATCTTGCACGAAGGATAAACACGATTGTGAGATTGAAAACATTCTTGCACGTAACTCGGTCAGTGGGATATTTTGCTGTTGTCTTTCCTAAAGCTTTCGCATCAGCGATAACCACCGCTGGATTAACTTGCCTTTTTACGCAAGGTGAGACATGTTCAAAAATCACATTGTAATCCTTGCCTCCCATCAAACAAAATGAAGGTCCGCTTCGAATGAGCTTTAATTTCACATCCACGAGATTTAATAAATGTCTTTCTTGGTTAAATAAATCCACATGATGTCGTCCTACAAATGTCAACAGTTGCACTTTTAATGAAATTTGTACGAATTTTGAATCCTTCGTTCGTTTCTGCATCTTTCTCATCATAAACATTCATCCAACCAGTAGTGTCATTATAATAAAGATCAGATGTCAGTTGACCCTTGGGGTGACCGGGAATGATAGAATAATCCCACTGTAGCTCATGCATGTCGTAAGAGGCGATTCAAATGGCTATCCAGCGTCTGGGGGTATAACCGGGCACCCTACCCCTGGGGATTATATCAGGAGACCTCAGGGACTTATCCTTAGGTAAGCACGGGCATCATGACCCTGATGCCCTCTAGTGGTATTTTCCTTTCCCAAGCGGTTTACTGTGCTTGGTAAACACGGGTGACGCGCCCCCAGGTTACCCTAGCGATCCTTCTCTATTTTCGACCCTCCTTGTCAACCAATTTTTGTATTTCCTTCAATTTCTTCACGTCTAGACCACAGTTAAATCTTTTTTGGCGTATCATAGCCATATCTGACTCTTGCGCCAATGAACTTTACTTTCTCTCTTGACTTTTCTTGTCGACCTATCCATTTTCATTATTTTAACATCTAGATCATAGATTTACCTTGTTTGGCGCAGTATGGCCATATCTGTTTCTTGCACCAATAAACTTCACCATCACACTCACTCTCAAACTTTTTATCTTTTTTTTTTCACACCTGCAATTTGTTTCGTGCAGTATAGCCACGTATGGCTCTTGCGTCATTAAACTACACTTTCACTCATTCATCTATACTGAGTTCGAACTTTCATGACTCCGATAGCTTTCATAAAATTCTTGCTATTAGCTCACACTCTCCCTATACACACACACACACACACACACATATATGTATATATATACATACATATATATATCTTGTTCAAATTTACAATCGTTAATAGAATACTTTTTATTCATCCACTCAAGTTCAAAAAATGTATTTGAATTTGTAATGAATGATGCTTGATGTTAATACAATTTTTTTTAATATGAATTCATTTAATTAAATTTAATTGGTGAAAATGCAGTTTAGCCCAACCTCTTGGCGCGATTTCAAAAATTGCTAAACTTGGAGATTTTTTTCTGGCTGAACGTTTAGTCCGCAAAGTGGACCAGGGTTGTCACATTTGGCAAAATACCGCCAAATAATTTCTGTCACCAAGGGTGGTTGGGCTAAACTGCATTCCAACCATTTAATTTACCCGATGAATTAAGAAACACTCCAATGCTTCTACTATGTCAGTTGTCTTGCAATGACAAAGTTGATAGAGCGTCGGAGCAGAATCTTCATGCCTTCGGATCGAAGCACAAAATTTTTTTTATTTGATTTTCAATTAATTAATTTTAGTTTTATATGGGAAAAAATTTCTCTAATACGAGATATTTAGCGGGATTCAAATTTATGAATAAATACCGTCAGCGACGAATTTTGTAGATCGCTGGAAAAAAAAAATTTCTTTTGCCACTTACTATTGTGATTCTGTCATATGTATGTTATATACATATTTATATTAATTGTAATTATTTAATAAAAAGTAACTAAAATAAAAATTTTCTTTGTTGACCTAAGTAGGAATTGACTTTAAATTTTTTTTTTTCTTTTTTAATATTACTTGTTATAGGTAGATTTCCAAAAAAATTTTGCCTTCGCATTGCCTTCATCAGTTCTCTCTGAAAGTTGTGTGACTTAGAAGACTTGAATTCCATCAAATATTGATTTTTCAATTTCTTCCACAGTTGTCTTGACGAGGAGGTATGATATACGAATAAAACTCTTTCAACTAAGAGTTTCTTGGTCGAAGACTAAACTAATTTGTTAAAATCTAAAAAAATATTAATCCTACTCGATCATCCACCGGGTAAGAAGGACCCATAAATCATCAAAAATTTCGTAGGGGCGAAAACCTGTCTGAAATATAAAAGCTCAAAAGGTTCCATCAGAGGCTAGAAGTGCTTAGCTAACCGTAATCCCCTCATGCTATAACTCCTGATCTCATACTAAGTTTAAAATGTGGCAGAAACTCTCTTTTAAATTCTTCACAAAAAAAAAAAATGATAATTTGAGATTTCTATCATTTTCAAGTTATTTCGATTGTCATTTTTTCATAAATACCTTATTTTGATCTTTACTATAATTAGAAGCTTTAAAAACCTGCCTTTAAATTACGAAAATGTCATATTCCAAGATAAAAAAAAAAGTATAGAAAGTCAGTAAGATAAAAACAAATGGAAATCCAAGAGGACCTCGGGACACCCAAAATCAAAGGATAACAACCCAGGAGGGAATTCCTGGGGGCATGAAACCAAACTTAGTCAGAAAGTTGGCAAGAAGATTTGAGTTTGGTTTTATTAACATTGTATTAGAAGCAACACGAGGGTTATTGGCGACGGACCTCGTAATTTTGAACCTCGATCAAGTGACAAGGACGACACCACAGCTGGCACCCCTTCTCCTAACTTCCACACCGTTGCCGAGAGGAGGACCTCTGTCAAGTGGAGAAGAACCCAGGAGTCCAAAGGGCTTCCGAGATCTTTTGTAATATATAGTGGAAAGCAAGAAGGGACCCTCTGCTAATAAAGAAAACAGAGATTTGCCCAAAAAAGATAATGAAAAATGAGAGACTATAGAAAGAGATCGTAAAATCTTAACTGACGATGGGTCAGTTAAGATTTATTAAAGTTAATTAGTTAAAGCTGACGATAGGTCAGAGAAGGAAGAGTCTGGATTAGAAAGTATCATGAAAAAAGAGACATATCGAATCTTAGAGTGGGGAGAGAGATTAATATTGCCTTTTGCCGAAGAGAGATTCAATGTAGATCTCTCTCCCCTTGCGGATGGTGTCTGGGTAAATGACTTACGCATGAGAGTTGCATAGCTTTTTAAAATTCCCATCTGCGCAAGGACAATATCGTTTTCAGGGTTCCAGGAACCAATTACTATCGCATCAACAAAATCTTTATTTCCCTTCCTTGGATAGTAGTCATAGTCCTGGATTCAGGGTCAGTGGTTCTCGTCAAGTAGTGAATTCGAGCCCTGATGCCACTAAGACCCACCGTGTAGCGAAAATGGTGCACATTAAACAGGGGGCTCTAAATCTTTTCCATTGGCGAGGTGTGTAGGTTTGAAGAGGGAGGTTCCAACTTGGGTACCATCCTCGTCAATTGCCTGAGGTTCAGATTCACAAGGTCCACCGTCAACAGCCTTAGTGAAGTTTCTCAGTGTGATTTTGATTAAACAATCACTTCTTTCCCTCCCTACGGAGATGCTCGGTGATATGGAGGTACTTATCGATTTTTGCTTGACAAGCACATGCGAACGAATCGTAGCGGTCCTCAGAGGGTGTGGACTTCATCCCATTTCTTTTTATTTTGTGGCAATAAGCTACAAGTACCCCAAGCAGACTCTGGGGACGAAGTCCCGATCACAGAAGCGTGTAAATTCACCTGCCTGGTGGAAATGGTTAGAAGCGAGTTGGGAGAAACGTGTACAGTTTTTGTTTGGTCTTCAAGAGACTCTTGCTTCATAGTGAAATGGCTTTCCATTTCATCCCTGAAGAGTCGGGTGACAAGTCCAGCCTTTGATGGTAGAACATATAGGGTTTGGACTTTTTAAAAATTAAAAAGCTGTAAAAGCTTGACTGCTCGTTAATATCGAAATTGAATTTTAGATACCGCGAGAGCCGAGTTGCAGCATAGCGAGCCCTGAACCACTAAGAAGATACGTTCCCAACTCCTGGGCGAAGTTTTCGTCTAATTTTCCAATAAGATAATTAATGCAATCGCTCGGGAGAGTTGAATCTCTTAAAGTCCTAATAAGCTTTACGCATTACGCTTCTGAAGCTTGCAACTGCGACATTTTCGATGCTCGTGTCATCAGAAACCGGAGTATGGGGTACATGCATGAATGTCAAGAAGAGGGCAAAGCATGTATGATTGTGTTGGCACGGGTATGAAGATTAAGAATTTTCTTTGCTTCGAAGATACGAGTTTTAAAAAAAGGGGCAACGTCCCTCTCCTGAATGTGATTTACAATATCAGAATTCAGCTCTGGCCAGGAGGGGGGGATCTAATTTCATTAAGACCTTTCCAGGGAGCAAGGAGAGAGCTTAAGATATGCTTAATGTCCTCATCATTTGGTTCCCAATTACGAGATCAGTACGCCTCCAATTACTTTTAAATGCAACGTTAATAAAAACAATTCAGCTCGCTTGAGTGTTCTATCATTATCAGAATAGTTTCATAGGTGTTCGGATGTGAAATAAATCTAAATACTACCCAAAACTTGTTAAGGGAAAATTAGTCATCAGTGAATTACCCTTGTATCAATATATGTAAACGAGCAATGTAAGATTTGACTGCTGCGGATTGACTTTTGGTGTAAATTGGATCAGCGAAATAAATTCCGCTGGCATAAAATACAGAAGTTTTGAGAATTTTATCTCACCGGATTTTAGAGGTTATCTGGTAAGCAGCCTTAACAAGCTATCTTCTTCAAATTAAACTTCTTATCATCCTTTTTACAAGTTGGCATCCCTTTGGTACCCAAAGTGTTATCAGTCATTAGTGTTACATCGATTTCACAATGAAAGACTCGTGATTTCTTTTAACGGTTTACTCTTTGAATTTTAAATTTCATAATTAACAATATAGGGTGTTCTTCTTCATGAGAAAATTCAGAAAGGCTGTCTTTCTCCTGTTAATGTTTGTCATCAACAAAGGGTATTAAATTATTTTGGATTGCTTATTGATAGTCTTACCTCTGTCAAACAATTGTATTTTCAAGGCATACACGCAATTTTTAACCACAATTCTACCCTCAGAGGCTTATCTTTAGATAATTACATGCTTCATAGACCCGAGGTATCCTAATGATTTTTTCTCTTTTCCATAGGGCCTACTGCCTTTGAAAGTGTTCCTTCTCTATTTTTGACTCTTCTTGTCAACCATTTTTTACCTTATTCCCATAATTTTTTTTCTGATTTCTAAATTACAGATGCATATTAGTTAGGGCAGCATAGTTAAAATTCTCTTATGCAATAAACATCAATTTTAACTTGCATACAAAGTAAAGATTTCGGTTCATTCAAATTGTAAAATTTCTATTTTTATTATGAAACGAAATATGAGAAACAAGATGGTATTCTTCGTCACAAATATACGAGAAATTTAAACATTTGATGGTAAATAGCCAGATTAATGTTTGTAGAATTAATTTAAAATGTCACTTCAATACAGAACATTGAAAGAATTTAAACTTTCAACACTGTAAATTCTTATTTTAATGCTAAGCAAAACATCAAAAGTAACCCGGAAAGTTTGCACGTGCATTAAAAATTCTGTATCAAATCCTGCTTATTCATAGACACCCCTATAATGAATCGTATATACCAGAAGTGAGGATGCAAATAAAGACTTCGTGGCTTAAATTCAATAGATGTCAAACTGTTTATTTTCCGCAAGAATATTCTGAATAGTTTATTAGCTATTGATCTCTCAAAAATTCTTTGAAAGTAATATTGTGCTGCAGGTCTATATCTTCAGTATATTCCAGATGTAATGTCTATGGAACGCGTTTTTGATACAATGCAAAAAGACACGTTCCAAATCGTTGATACGGATGCAAATATTACACATTGCATTATCTTGTAGGTTAAATTTGTGTGAAAGCCCGGGAGAGTTATGATTTTTTTGCTGATGATTCAAATGCTTAGTATTTCCTCTCTTCCGCTCTTTGTCCCGTTGGATATTATGTCTATGGTGGAGAAGTTTCCTAAAATGTCAAAATATTTACTTAATTAAAGTTTTTATAAGTTCTTTGCATTCCGTTATTGAAAATATTGTTATTGATGTTTTCTGGAACAATTCAGTCTAAGTTCATTGGACTCCGTTACTGATTCTGCGAGAAACTCCGCTTGCCCAATCTGTTGCATTTGCATCAGCATTTGGCAGAACAATATATTAATTTAAAAATTCAGTTAATGCTTGATGCTCGGATTCTTTGACCCATAAAATATGATTTATGATCTTTAGGCAAACAAAGTAACATAAAAAAAGGGATTATTCTCTCTAAAAACGAATAGCAATAAACTTTATTCACTCGTCTTCATAAATTCCAAGAAAAACGAATACAATGCGCCAACGTATTTACAAAAAAAAAAAAAAAAGTATAAACAAAATTATGTGAGAAACAGGGTTATACTCAAAAACGCCAAAAAACAAATTTTTTTTTTTTTTTTCTAGTGTCCCGGAATCCAAAACAATATCGTCTGAAGAGACCATAAGCACAAAACTACCCGAAACAAAACACATAGTAATCGCACGTTGTATGATTCCCGTATCATTTGAAGGAGATAATTTCTCTGAAGTCCCCTAAACTAAGGACATTATTGAAATGGATAATTGTCTTTGTTGTTCCACATCTCCTAAAATCCAATCAAAGTCTTTAATTTTTTCGCATCTGCGGGATTCTTCGCTTATTTTTCTTTTTAAACTGTTTAAGAGCGTTCAATTTATCAATCTGACCGAGGTTCGAAATTACGAGGTCTGTCGCCAATAGCTCTCGTGTAGCTTCTAGTGCTACTTTAATAAAACCAAACTTTAAAAAAATCAAGTTATCAATATGCAAGCATACAGTAACTGAACTGAACTGAAATCACCGCGAGTTTTTGAATATGTTTGAGAAAAATTGGATTTTTATTTCATTCAAGTTTATTACTGAATATTCACGAATATTACCAATTTTGAGAATAAAAAAAAACTTTCTAGAAGTCGCATTGAATTTAGGAAACTGTATGTGAGCTTATTTTAAGCTATAATTTTCTTAAACTGTGTTTCAATTTCATTTTGTATAATGAGGCACTTTCAAGATTTTACGTATCCTGAGCAAATGTGCTTGGCAGCGAAAAACCAAATTGCGCTTAATCGCTAATTAAGGTTGCTGTCATAACTGTTATTTAATAGGGTGTCATTATTACAAAAGTTGACTATTTTGGTTGTGATCTCTGTAGATCACATTACATTACAGTTGTCTCGTTTTTTGGTGTGATTTTGTTTTATGTTGCCAGGGAGTGGGCAAAATTTAATCCCTCCATTTGTAATGTATGGTTTGATTAAAAAAATTAGCAATGATTTAAATTTTAAATATTACTGTTAACTATATTGGAAGTAAATGCAGTACTATTTCGGTAATCCCGTATCTGTCGGACCAGATTATCAAAGAAAGAAAATATCTAATAATGCATTTAAATAGAAAATGCTATGTATTGTTTCATATAATTCTGTACCGTAAAAGGAAATGAAGTTTCAAACGCATGATTTAACTAAAATTTTAAATTGTACAATTTTGTATCGATAGCCTACATTATTTAATTAAAATGGAAGGCGTAAAATTATTCGTTACTTCCTTGTTATAGCAGTGCTGCCAATTTACGAATGCAATAATGTTGCCAAGCAAGTGAGGCACGAAATTGAAACATAGGAAAAATCACATACCAATAAATGATTGGAAACATATATCTTTGATGATAATAAGGTACTTTTCCATTTCGCCGGCGAAAGCATTGAAGTCGCCAAAATTGTTACAGCCGACGCCAAACAGACTATGTGCTTACTGTGTATTGTTGCCAATAAAGTCTTGACGAGATTTGCGCCACCGAAATGGAAAAGTACCAATAATAAAACAAAAATGTAATAAAAATTCCAAAACCTATAAGTAATATAAAATTTATATATTTTATAATATTTGCATACTCTGGTGCTTTTCCATTTCTCTGGCACATGCGATAAAGTCGCCAAAAATGATACAATCGACGCCACACGAAATATGCGTATACTATGTGTTATTGTCTATAAAGTCTGCTTGGCGAGATTTGCGCCAACGAATTGGAAAAGTACCTATACTCTTTAGGACAGCACACTCTACATTACAGGTCCTATTTCTAAAATTGCTTTCAATGTTTCATCAAAAACATTTTTTACTGTATATTTTCTCTACATAAATACAGCAAGATACGATTGGAGATGTTGCCAAGCTGTGTTGCATTGTGTCTTGTATCACTTTGCAGACCCCTATGTTTTTTCAACATTTTGCATGTGAACATTTGTTGTTGGATCAATGAAATTCTACTTATGGATCGCAATTAAATGACTGAAACCTGCAGCTTCAAGTTCTTTTACCTCTTCCAACAATCTGAATAGATAGTTGATCCTTCTTGTTCATGTTCGAGAATTTTTCTCAGGAGTGTATCAGCATCTCTGTTAGAGATTTGAACAAGAAAGCAGTCGCCATCTTTCCAGCATACTCTCCCAAAAATGCATTGTTCAGGGAGTTGCATTTTTCATCATACTCATTGGTATCAGCAATCTTATTGGGTCCATCTATATGCTTATTAAATTTTTTCATAAGATGTGGAGAACACTTCTCTTGTGTAAATGTTCCATCAATTGTTACACTTTTACTCATATTCAATTGGTTGTCACACCATTTAATAGACATCAACTCCTCTGCCCAACAATGCCCCGAGGCACCTTAGTGATCTTTTTCTTTCCCATGGGGTTTACTGTCTTTGGTATACACGGGTGACTCACTCCCGGGATACCCTAGCGATCCTTCTCTACTTTCGACCCTCCTTCTGGTCAACCACTTATCTTTTTTTCAACTTCACGTCTAGACCACAGTTTAATCTTGTTTGGTGCAGCATAGCCATATCTGGCTTTTGCGCCAATAAACTTTACATTCACTCACTCACTGCCCAACAATGCATAAATCTTATTTGCAGTAACGAATGCTGTTCTGGAACCTCTGAGCCAATTAATTTTGAGCATGGAGGGCTGTTCTTATTTGAACAACTTTTAATACTGTGCCTCCAAATGGTTTCATCATTAATATATAGCTTTATGATATGGCCATTTTTACATAATCATGTGTTCAATAAAAGATCTTTCTCTTGAAAAAATATATGGCATCCATTTCACTGTTTGGAAAATTGAAGATTGTTAATGACATATTTTTTTAAAAAATTAGCTATTTTAAAAAGCAATACAAAACAGAAACCTTAATGAGCAACCAATATGTTAATAATATGATCACATGCAATTTCCTTAGCACTACAACCTAACTAAGCAATACATCTTGTTCGCTTGGTGATTTATTGTTGAGAGCCGAAATTGTAATTTGGAGTATTGTAATTAGCTATAACAGGGAAGTACCATTAATTCTTCACCAGAAGCAATGACTTATCTACTTGAGTAAAAACATCAGATTATTGCAGATCAAAATAGTCAAGTGCTTGATTATAGAGATAACCATTAATTTGTTCCCAAAAAATACACAAAATTATTAGCACACATTTCTTTCTACTCGGTTGGTAAATTGTTTTTTTGTGTAACTATAATATAAAAAACATCACGTTTGTTTAAAATTACATACACATTTGCAGAAGCATTTTATGCATTCTGGCATTTTTTCTGTTGAATTATAGGTTTGAGTCCTGTATACCTATTATGAAGTAGCTGATGCATACCAAATATGTTAGGGTCCCAAGTCCTCCCCTATGTTAGCATGACGTAGAAGTTTGAAGGAAGAGTTTCCAGCTTGGGTGTTGTTCTTGTTAACTTGACTGAGGTCCAAAATTGCAAGATTCATCTCCAATAGCCCTGGTGTGATGTTAATAAATAATTGATCAATTTCTAATAAAAATTTACTCTAAAATCTAACCTTAAAATATGAATTGTGTAATTTTTTTCCCTTTATAAATTCGTAAATTTCAGTGCAAGTAATCAAACCGCTTATTTGAAAACT
Organism: Nephila pilipes; assembly: GCA_019974015.1. NCBI lineage: Eukaryota > Metazoa > Arthropoda > Arachnida > Araneae > Nephilidae > Nephila > Nephila pilipes. The sequence continues at coordinate 319,740 of BMAW01015988.1, forward strand.
GAAATAGGCTTGGTGAAACAAATCACTTCCATAATACAACAATTCTGTGTATATTGTTTGTTTATTTACTGGGAATAATAGAAATCAAAACATATACTTATTATTTGCTATCTAAATAACTGATTTGTAGAAATAGGTATTATACAAGAGATTTATACATTCTAGGGCAAAGCTGAAAGTGAAATTCAATAAATATTTATGTATCATAGATGTACAAAAAAAAATAAATAAATAAAGGAAATACAATGTTTAAATTAAATATTATTCATATTATTGTTTGTAAGAGGCCATGCTTTCAAATATCAGCTTGAATTCTGAATCTTATCAAATATCCATTTTGTTGAATAATGGAAACTGTATCTCGAATAGAACTAGACCTCAAATTCCTCATGTGTGATGTAGAAGTCAGGAGCCTATGATATTTTAGAGAATTTTAGGGTGGCTTTTCCATTATGTAATGCACATTAAACTGAAAAAATATTTTAAGTTATTTAATGTGTTATATTTGACAATTTGAATGATTACTTAATTATAAGCAAATTTTCTTGATTGATAATGGAAATGATAATCGCATGATTTTTTTTTTTTTGTTAAACGATAATGTTTGTTTTTCCCTCAAATGGTGGGCCGCGGTAGCCTAGTGGTCAAGGTCGTGGACTAGCGACTGACGGTTATCGTTCAGTCGCGGGTTCGATTCTTGGCTGCCAAAGACCCGCCGTGTAGCCGGGGCTGATGCACGTTAAATCTGTTCGGGGCCCAAAGTCCTCCCGTTGGCGTGGTGTGGATGTTAGGAGAGGGGGTGCCAGTTCAGGTGTCGTCCTCGTCACTTGACCGTGGTTCAAAATTACGAGGTCCGTCGCCAATAGCCCTCGTGTTGCTTCTAGTGCGACGTTAATAAAAACTAAACTTTTCCCTCAAATGTGATAGTATATCTTCGTTATTTTTTTGAATTCTTATTAAAATACAATTTCAGATAATGCATCTAAAAAGGTAAATGATATTTTAAAAGCAAAACTTTTGCTTTCAAAAAAATTAGTTTCCTGACAGAAAAATTGTAAAGTACAAAATTTTCTGATAAGGACTTCTTTGCCACCAAAGAAAAATGGAGACAAATTATAAGTGTTGAAAAAGTAACATGTATGTCAACAAATCGCCTTATAGTATCTATTGAAAATCAATGTATTGTTTAATATACAAAAATACCTTTTCTTGTTCTATTACTTCATAAATATTTATCGAAATATATCATTTATTTTTATTGTACAGTTAAATTTTTGTAAATGCAAATTTGGAAAAGGTGAATATCATGCTTAATTTGCTTAGTTTTGCATTACTTTTTTCCTTAACTAAAACATGATATATTATTGATTATATTTGCATCTAAAATTTAGAGTTTCTAGATTTGAAAATTTGAAGTCTGGTCCAAACTCTAAAGTTATTTTATAAAAATAAAAATTGAATGACTTTTATAATTGGTTGATCAAATATGTTTGTTAATTTTATTTTCTTTAGGAAATAATGCTCACATTTTTAATGTTTTTTTTCTCTTTCAGGTATTCATTAAATGGAGTAATTTTCGATATTGTTTAAATTTTTTTTACATTTTGTCTGAACAGTATGTAACAAGATTTTATTCGGGGATAACAAGTGTGAATCTGGCTTTATAATTTTTCTATATAATGTTCTTTACTTGTTTAATTCTTTGGATTTAAAAAAAAAAAATGGGAGAAGGCAGGCACTTTTTCCTACTAGTGTGGAAAAATTTGAAATTGAAATATCGTCAACCTTTGAAAACATTCATTGAAGTTTTTATTCCTTGCTTATGCATAACTGTGTTGTTTATGTTTGTTCACCATTCTCATGGGGAATCTCGTGTTTCTGAAACCATATATGAACCATATAATATTAATAAGATTCCAGACAAAAATGGTAAATCTGAAGGAATGGTAGTTTTTTATTCACCACAATATCCTTTTTTTCATAAAGTAATGAAAGATGTAGCCAGAAAACTCAACTTTACACCATTGAGTAAGTTTATTTGAGATGTTATAAAACAATTTTATATGTAATAAGTAAATTTTATTTATGTAGAATGAATTTGTGTAATTTTGATTTGAACAACTTTAGAATAAATATTTAATTTATAATAATCTCTTATAATACCCTTCTCTGTTAATAATTTTTTAAATTTGATTTCAAAATTCTATTAATTTTTATGTTGGGATCTATTTTTTTTTTTTTTTTTTTTTAAAAAAATTTTTTTTTTTTTTTTTTTTGCTATGACTTGGCAAAAGTTGCCTTTCATCTAGCATAGTAAAAAAGAAAAAATTCAAATTAAAAAAAATCTTTTGTTCATGCTATGTGTTTCAAGTTTAGAAAAATGGAGATATTCTGCTGTTTTTTTTTTTAAATTGTTCTCGTTATTAACCAGCTAATGCTGTAATACTGCAGTTCTAAATCTGAACTTTGGAGTTTGAGGAAAACATGAAAGAAAGACAATCAAATAGTGTTAACGGAACAAATTCAAAATATTTTCATAGAATGGAACAAAAAACTATTATTCTCTTATATAAGACCCCGATTCTGGTTATATTGGCCATATTTCTTTCTATACATGGCTTTCTAAAGATAGTTTCTTACATAATTTCTCTTTTCAGTACAATTTAGATTTGCCTTATAAATTGATGTGGTTTGGAGGGAGGGAACTGCAATTAATACTGGTTTTAAAAAAAAAAGGTGTTTCTTACATTTGGTTGAGAATTTTAAGTTAGGAAACTGCTGCAGTGGACGACACTGCAACACCTTTTTGTCACCTATTTCATCACTTGAATAGTGTTACCATAGGACCTAAAACATTCTGCTGGCCAGTCGGGAAAAACTTCTGCTGGTTCACTTAGAACATTTTGGATGCTCTATTCCTCAAATTTTGAGAAATATGAAAACAATGATGAACTAAACTTACTTGATATTTCTCCTGATAGAAATTTGAGTACAGTTTTAGAAGATTTAGGGGCTTGTGATCCTAGCTGTTTTATGGTTTTAGATGGCTGACAACAGCAAATGAGTTCTTAAAGTATACTTGAAATCAGGCAAACCTACTGGGAAAACTGGGTAGTTACTACATTTTATTTTGATAAGTTATATATCTAGTTCAAAATTAAAACCTTCAAAAATTTAATAGACGTCCCAAAGATAGGTACTGTGATTCTATATCTTCAAAAACTAACTCAAAATTTACTGAACGACACCAACCCAGTAATTGCATGAAATATTTTCTTCACTCATCCTGAAAATTTTATTCTTACTATGATTGTGGATGGAAAGATCCTTATCAAAGATTTGGAACTGCACCAAATGTTGAAAACTCAATCACTTTTCAGGGAAAAGACTCTTTGAAACCACCTCAACAAAATTCAACTTCAAAACAACACACTACATCAATATGATTTCATGAGATAGTTGTGATACTTCTCCTCCTTTACTATTAAAAAAATCTTGGGAGACCAAAAGTCTTATTCAGATTCCACATCACTGCTACAATATTTTTAAAGCTTCCTCTGTCACTCTCAGGCCATAGAAAGTTGCATTAAACTTGTGACCAAATGATCTCCAAAAGTGTGTGGTGCTTACGTAAGAGACAACATCATCAATATGACCTTTTTATCAAGATCTGTAATGCCAGAGTTTTTCAAAAATCGACTTTAAATTGAATTTAGAGTAAAAATTTTGGATAGTCATTTGTCATATATACAGAGTCAACTATATAAAACATTGTGATAGTTTTATGAACTGTACTTAAAATGAAGGTCCACATGTATATATATACACACACATTTTTTTTTATTATTCAAAATCATTAAGGTTATGTGATAAAGGTGAAAAAACGTTGTTTATTAAAAGGGATAAAGTTAAATAAAATTACAAAATATAGTAATTTTACAAAAGAGAAAAAAAAAAGATTTTTGAGCTTTTTCCACAAACAATAAATATTTTGAGTTTATAGATTATACTTTTTTACTTGTTCCTCAAGCTTCACATTTAGAACCATAGCATTGCAGCATTTGTAAGTTTAATAATTATATTTCTTAATTTTTCAAGCTTCAAATATGTTGCATAAACAATAGATGTTTCTATTTGTATTTCTTTTTTTTTTCATTCTTTATATATACTTAGCTAGGCAAAAGGCAAATTTCTGAGTAATAGTTATTTTAAAAAAAGTATTTTGGCCCACCCTAATATATATGTATACATTATATATATTTAATTGACACTTACTGTAGGATTCAGTCATTTAACAAAATTGTTTGTAAATATTATATGCTTTGTTTAAATTTTAACATAACTGTAGTTAATTTTTAATATCATGTCAAAGTGCTCAATTTTTAAAGAAGCATATTCTAAATTTATTGCATTAAGGTTAATGAATAATTTTGAGGATTTAATTATTTTAAGTTTAGAATCCAGATTGAATATTCATTATATTTTTGTGTCTGTTTTGAGAGAATCTGGGATTAAATGCTTGCAATATTGAAATAGGATGAAAAGGTTTCACTTGTAAATCCTCAGGTGGCTTGCATTTGTGAGATTTTTAGGTTTCATATCTATGCATTTTGTCATTCATGTATATCATTTGTTGATTCTTATTTTGAAAATTTTATTTAAGAAAAGTTTTTAGGTACCTCATTTAGAAAAATTCATTAAGTATTCCATTGCTTAATAATTTTAATTTATTGAAGTCAAAGATCTGATGTTGGTTGTTAAATATCTTTGATTATCGTTTAACCACATTATAGCTATCTCATCTTGAACTGAAGTTTTTCACTTATCTTGTAACTAGAGTTATTATGGTTTGTTAAAATTATCAGAATTCTTTTGGTATAATTTTTTTTTTTTTTTTTTTTTTTTGCATTTTTACTCTTAAAAAAATTATCACAGATGACAAATGATATTGTTATGTATTATGTCATTAACTAAGATTTCTTATCATTTTTAGTACAAAAAGTTTTAATTTTTTCAAATTTATTACATGCATATTGTGTGTGTAATTTCTGTAACACTTTTTTCATAAATATCTGACTATTTTTTTACTTTAATAATTTTTATAATATGTGCAATTTTTTTTTTTTTTTTTTTTTGTAGGTTACAATACAGAGAGAGAGATGGTTGAAGCATATGAAAATTCTACTTCCAATGTTATTGCTGGAATAGTTTTTCAAAATCATCTACCTGAACAGTTAAATACCATAAAAAATATAGAATATAAAGTAAGAAACAATGAATTTTTTTCGTTTAGTCTTCGAATTTGAAATTTTTTATCCAATTCCTTTTTTTTTTTTTTTTTTTTTCCTGATGAAAAAGAAGTTTTTGATATGCAATTGTTTGTGCATAATTCTAATTTTTTTTCTAATCATCAGTACTATTTCATTTTTTAAACTTTTTGTTTCTTTATTAGTGTTCAAGAATATAAGATTATGTCTTTATACATTATTATTTGATTTATATTTATTTATTGCTTTTTGATTTTTTTTCTAAACTATTATGTATTTTATCTACATTATTTTTTTCTTTTCTTACTTTCTTTTTTTTTACTTTAATAAATGGATGCTTCTGAGAAAACTATTTTCAGAGAGAAAAAGAGATCTAAATTACTATAAGTTTTCTCAAAATATTAATATCTGTAAGCAAACAAAAAACAACTAATGTTTTGAGGAATATTTAAAGATAAAAAAAAAAAATAGAGAAATATTAAAGAGATGAAGAAAGAAAGAAATGAAGTAGTTTTGCTTTAAAGGAAACAATTTTTTTTGTCTGCTTTTAAGAAACAAAATTTTGAAAGTTGAATGCTTAAGTATATGTTAGCAATTTTATATGTATTCTTTATAGTGAAAAACAAAAGAAATTGCATAACTAGCAGTAACGATCATTCTGTAAATGATGGTAGATAATTCTACATAGGAGCAAGATGCTTGAATTAGTATGATAATTGTATGATTGAAAGGAATTTAATGTTTTGTAACTTTTCATATTCATTTTAAAAGAAAATAGAATAAAATTCTTTTCATAAGAATATTCAACAGACTTTATATCACAATAGGTGTAAAACGATATTTTTATCCCTTATATATATAGGGAAAATATTTATTAATTTTGTATAGACTCTAATCATTAACTATTTGTTGATCCTTATTTTGAATAACTTAGGTCTTTATTTATCAGGCAATGATTTTCGGAAGAATTAGAACTCGATTCTGAAGTCCACACATCATAAAAAAGAAAACATGTTATCTTAATTGTCATTTGTACTGATTCTTCTGTAGATGTTTCATTCTGTGAATGAAATATAATTTTAAATATTTATTCTTTTATATGGAATAATTTAAATTCAGTGAATATTTTGTAGATTTTTAAGAGAAATTTTTATATATATTTGTTCATAATTAAATAAATTTTTAATTATGTTTGATATTAGACTATACAAGATGGTGCTATTAAATAACGAGACTGATGCTGCTACAGAAGAAGTATGTTATGCATGTGCCAAATGTCAGTGACTGACAGCTGTTTAGCGTGAAGCCTTCTCTTTCCAATGCAGTGCCTCTCGTTTCTGTAAACAAATCTCTATAGTCATAGTCTTCATTCGAATTAGTAATTTTTTTTTGTTTCACTGGAAAAATGATAAATGTAACAATAAAGCAAAGAAGAAGTTTTCTCATGAGACTTAGAAACACCGCTACTGAAACTTATAATTTATTGAAAGAAATGAATGTTTATCGCGTGCACATGTTTTTGAGTGGTTTAAATGTTTTCAAGATGGGTGAGAAGGCGTTGAAGATGATTCACACCCCGGTTGCCCTCCACATCGAAAACGGATGACAATATAATTACATTGGTGTTCAAAATTAAGAGAATGTGCATATTTTGTCAAATTTCATGGAAATAATTAAATGAAATGTAAAAATACTGCTTCAAAACAAAGATGCAATATGTCGAATATGCAAGCGTATACATGTGTGTGGGAGCAAAACTAGTCGAAAAAACAGGTTTAATTAGCGCACGTGCCAAAATCGCATTTCATTCACTAACATATTTCGCAGAATTTCTTAGTATTTTTCTGCAGCAATCGCTTAAATTAAAATTCAAACAGTAAAACTGGGTAACTATCAACGTTTAAATGATGGAATGAGAGGGCCAATTATGGGTAGGCCAGTCTCACATCCAGATTTTCAGAGAATTCAATTTAATGCTCAGCGTCGTGTCCAACTTTTGGAAACTGTTTCAGGATACCGGATCCGTCAAGAGAAAGCCTGGGTAAGGTCTTCCAAGAGCCACGATGGCCAGAGGAGATCATCATTTGTCCATTATAGCGAAGCGTAACAGGGATCCTACAGCTTCTCGGGTCTCTCGTGAGTTGTATGTGGACACAGGAATCCGAGTTTCAAGGGTGACTGTTTCCAGAAGACTTCATGAGAGAGGGCTGTTTGCAAGAAGACACAGTGTTCACGTCCCTCTCAATTCTGCGAACAGGATAGTCCACTTAAAATGTTGCAGGGATCATAGAGATTGGAGCGTGAATGAATGGGTGGCCATTCTCTTAATTGATGAGTCCCGTTTCAGTCTAACCAGTGATTATCGCCATACTTTCATGTGGAGAGAACCAGGGACCCGCTACCTGCTCTCCAAGGTCCAAGAAATAGATCATTATGGCAGCGGAAGCTTGATGATCTGGGAAGGTATCATGTTGGAGGGCTGCAGACACCTCCATGTCTTTGAAAGAGGCACTGTGACTGCTGAGAGTTATAGGGATGAGGTCTTGAAGCCCTGTGTTTTGCAGATGCAATTGGTCCTTATTTCCTTTTAACCTTCTGACTGCTCAATTTCCGGACCGAAATCGCTTCAAAAATTGTGTTTTTTTTTTTTGTTGCATATTTTAAATCTTAATATATTGAAGAATTGAAAAATGCATTTTTTCTTTCTAGAAAAGATTTTTTTATATAGATTTTTATCATGAGAAACTAAGTTGCCAGAAAAACCAATTTCAGATGTTATCACGAAAAAAAAATTTTTTTAATAAATTTCAATTGAATAACAGTTAATTTCTATTTATTGCATAACATAAGAAAGTACAATGTATAAAATTTAAGAAAATATAAAGCAGTGAGAAAAAAAATACCTTAGAAATACAGTTTAGTATGATAGAGATCGAAACAGGGTTCAAGGCAAAGTCCAACTTCACAGTCTTTGCACCAGATTCGTGTTTCTTTGCGAATTTTTTTTCCATTTGCATCATTTCTTGAACAGCAAACAGCACTCTGTCTTCGAGGCTCTCTTTTTATGGGGTTAGGTGGTATGTGGCTTGCAAAATGACGAGCGGTCAATCTCAAAGGGTTCGGAGAAAAAGTCAGTCTTCCAGGACTGCCGCTTTTATCTCTATCAGAATACTTTTGGATACTTTCTTCAATCATTTGCAAATGAAATTCCAAAAACTTTATATTTTGTGTCGGGTTTTGCTTTTTGTAAAGCACATAGGCATTCCACAATGATTGATCTAAAAACTGCCTGAAAATTTTGATATAATACTTCCCCTGTTGTTTTCGGAGCGTAGGGTAGTAGGACATTTCTTGGTCGCATAAATTGACGCCACCCATTGTATTATTATAGTCACAAACGACAACTGGTTTCATAACAGTCTTTTTAGATTTGCATGTCACCAAATAAGAGCTTGCATCATAAGGCAGACACTCTTCTTATCCTGCCACTTCAGGGCCATAACTTTACCTCATTGATAAACAACAATTTCACCCTTGGGGACTTTCTCTTTTGAAAAATTGACAGGAAGGTCTTTTCTGGTTTTATTCTCTGTCCCATAAGTGTCCGTCTTTTCTGTAACTAAGATGTCTGCAAGCTGTGGAGACATAAAAATTATCAATAGTGACACAATAACCTTTTCCCAGGAATCGATTCATCAAGTGTAAAACAATTTTAGTGGAAATGGGATATTGACTGTATTTCGGATTATACACAGTTCCATCACCTGTGTATATGAGGAAATCTGAAATGTATCCACTTTCTGCTTCGCAAAGAACGAAAACCTTCAAGCCAAATCTTGCTCTTTTTTTGACAATAAACATTTTCTACTTGAGTCTGCCTTTGAACCGCATCAAACTCTCATCTAAACTAAGATTTTTTCCTGGTACATAGACTTCTTGAAATTTGCGTTTAAGATGTTCCATTAGATCATAAATTTTATTCAATTTCGGCCATGGGTGTCGGTCTTTATCAAATTCCTCATTATTAGTAAAATGAAGAAACTTCATGAGCAATAAAAACCTATTTCTTCCAATTACTTTTGCAAAAATTGGTGTAGATAATATTTGACACTTAGACCAATAATGTTCTTGTTCTGGCTTCTTTACGACTCCTTGGAGTAACAAAACTGCAAAAAATAGTCTTAGTTCTTCAACATTCATTTCTGTCCATTTTTTCCAGTGTGATCCCTCTTTACAAACTGTTTTTTGGATATGTTGTTCAGCGTATCTATTGGTTTCTTGGACTATCATTTGTAATATTTGATCATCAAAAAAAAGTTCAAAATAATCCAATATACTTGCATTGTTAGCTATATTCACAGTAATTCCTGGATTTCCACGAAAAGGAACTGGAGGTGGAGGAGGAGGAATATTCTTCATATCAATTTTGCACCACTGTCTAACGCTTTGCAAGTTAGTTAATTGAATCATGATCAGATTCATCGCTATACGAGGAGCAGTCTGAAAAATCTATATCACTCTCACTATCAAAACTAAAATCGCTTTCAGAATCTGATAAGTCATCAGGAATATACATTCTGTCAATCGCTGAACGTTTTCTAGCAGCCATTTCTGATAAGAAAAATGTGAGTTTGAGCTGTAAAACTATGGGAAGCAAGCAACTTTTTTGTCGTTCCGGAGAGCTGTTGCATTAACATTTCACTTTAGCCATTAAATTAATTAGTTCCATTAAATTAACTAGCCACACCAAAAATGTAAAAGAAACTTCAAACGTTGGAGCTTTTAAATAATACTTATTTTTAATGTAAACAGAAGCATCTCCAATTATTATAACAGTAGACCGATTCTAAAATTTATAGAACAACGCATAATAATAATAATGTTTTTGTTGCCAATTGCACCGGAGCAAATCTCTTCTATAATAATTAAAGCAAACGGTTTTTTCGTAATATTTACTTTTTTTTTTTTTTTTTTAGAGGCAAAGAACTATTCATTTATTTCAAACTTAACATTTACATACTTAGAACTTAAGTGAGTGGAGAGAAGATCGTCTGCTCCTTTTCTTCAATTCTGTTGGCCAAAACGTAAATTAAACGTCTAATACTGTATATAATTTATTTCAGTGGTTAAATGGGAGAAAAGCGGGATGCACTCCTCAATAAAGGAAGAAAAACACATGCCCGCGGGATGAGCAGATTTTGCTACATTTGAGTTGCCCGTGGAAATCGCGGGATGATAATGCGAGGCCACATAGAGCTCATCTGGTCAACGAATTTCTGGAAAGTGAGGATATTCGCCGGATGGATCAGCCAGATAGATCTCCAGACCACAATCCTATAGGGCAGAAGTTTTCAAACTGGGTTCTGCGGAACCCTAGGTTCCCTCGAACTTAGACAGTGTTTCCGCAAGAAAGCACCATTTGCTTAATCCTAGCTCCAAAATTTTAGCCAAATTTTTTAATCTATAAAATATCGAATTCTTAAAAGCAGTTTGCTTGAAAAAATAAATATAATAAATATTTTATGGATAAAATAAAATTCTAAATTTCATAAAAGTCACATGCTTCAAATTCATTAATCAAGACACATTAGATCACTTATTAGTCTCCATTCCTTTCCTATTTTTAAGGTATAAAGTAAAATTGACGCCACTGTTTTAAAAATTGAAAGTTTGGGCAGATTGCATTTTGAAAGATAATACTGAATAATTTCCTAATTTGCATAACATTTTAGAAGACGGTAACGCTAATCCCGATAAAAATGTAAAAATTAGTTTGGTCCAACATTTATAAGATCTGCAAAAATCATTTGTTGAATATTTCCTTGTTCAAAAAGAAAATTCATCTTGGATCCAAACAAATTGATAGACAGATCAACACTCAATTGAAACTAAATTTTATTGAAGTTGATATTATGCCTTTTTGGATTGACATTAGAAAAGAATATCATGAAATTTCCCAAACAGCTGTGAAAAATCTAATTCCTATGTTTCAACATATGTTTGTGAAAATCTTGAAGACAGATAGTATGCTAAAGATAACATTAGGTTGCAGACTGACACTTTGAATGCCATTGAGAAATGAAGTGCGAATCCATGCACTGGAAGAGCCCATCATCACCAGGAGCCAAAAAAACTCGATTGAGCAACTCAACATTCAAAGAAATGATGATTGTTTTTTTTATTAATCAATATTACTACTTTTACGTTGTTGCTGAACTTCATTAAAGAATAAGGAAGAAATGACCCGAAGTGTAGAAGGACAAGAGTCATTCCTTATTGTCTGTCAGGTACAGCATCCTTGTGTAAGACCATAGGCCTTATTTGCTGGATCTTGTTCCATGTGACTTCTGTCTGTTTCTTAAGGTGAAATCGGCATTGAAAGGAACAAGATTTGAGTCTATTGAAGCTGTGAAAGGAAAGCAGCATGTGTCCTGAAGGAGCTGACGACTTCCAGCTCAGTTTCAAACAATAGAAGATTCACATGGAGCATTGTAGGGATAGAGGAGGGATGTATATTGTAAGTGATGATTAGCAAATATGTATGAAATGAAAATAGTTTTCCAGAATCAGCCTCGTTATTTAATAGCTATATATATATAAATTTAAAATGTTTGAGTTTTAGATTGAAGTCGAATTTATTGTAGTTTTAAAGGTTTGCAGTATTCAGAATTATAAAAATTGTATAGAAGTTGAAGATAACTATTTTTAATTTCTTCAATAAAGGATCTATATATGTGAGCATTATTTGAATTGATTTTAGTTATTTATAATGAAAAGATACTGAATATTTTAAAATAACTGTTTAAACTAATAATATATTTTTATTTTCAATTTTTCTTAAACTTTCCAGATTCGCTTAGAGACCATACCTAGATATTTGTTGAATGTTAATCATGTATTTTCCAAACTTCCTGTGCTGGGTCCAAAGGACATAAACTCCACCTGGGGGACAAGTAAGTATTTCTTATTGCCTAGGGTTGCGTATATCAAAAATAAATATCTTGTCTCTTTCCCCCAATATTGAGAAGGCGTACAAGCATGCTTGGAGGTATGGAATTCTCAAACACTTCTCTTATACTTTCAGCTGCCAATTTTGTTTAGAGCATTGGTATTTTAAGGTTAAAGTTTACTCGATATTAGTGGATGATTTTATTCAAGAAAGGGTGTAGTGTTTTAAGCATCACATTTTTCACTATGAAAATAATTAATATTTCAAACATCAAATCATCTGTTAAAGCTTTTATTTAAATTGATGACCTGCAAATTTAATGCATGGGACAGGAAAGGAATAGTATTGAAAAACAACTACAATAGGCTGCTTGTGTTCATTTTTGTCAACAAAGAAGGCTTTATCCTGATTCAAAAACTTATTGTAATACTTCAATTAATGCTGTGGATGAAATTAACTTTTTGGAACTTGTCTTTGACAAGAAACTTATATTTCACTTCATTTTACAACTTTGCATATGATGTGAAAAATCAATAGACATTTTAAAAGTTTTATCACATACATCTTGAGGTTCTGATCATACTTTTTTATAATTACATATTTATCATGCACTCATTTGCTCCTAACTAGATTATGGATTGTTGTGGTATATAGGTCTACAAGAAAATCAATTTTATGTAAACTGCACACTGTAAACCATACTGCATTATGACTTTGTTCTGGAACTTTCTGAACTTCTCCCATCAAAAGCTTATGTGTTGACAGTTTTGAACTTTCCTTAAGCTGAAAAATTTGTCCTTTAAATTTGATTTTAAAACTGCATCATCATCAACATCACTGTTATTTTGAAATAAATGTTTATTCTTGGACAGACTTTGTTGCACAAAAGAACTTTCCATATTTTCATTTCATAAAAGAGTATATATTTTAATCAAGGGCTATTGGTTATCTAATGTCTTTGTCATGAAAGCAAAAAGAGAGGATAGAGAGGGTTTTCTCCCTTGTACGAACTAAATTTTGAAATTAAAAATCCATTAAATTTTTTTTTATATAATAACAGAAACAGCTCAAAGCATTTTTATTCAACTTTCCAATAACTTTGTTTGGAAATATCTTTATTTTACACACATATACATCGATGGCTCTAAATCATCTAATGATGATGGCACCTCATTTTTAATTGATAATTCACTTCATTTTAAACTTCATTCTTCATGTTCTATTTTTACAGCAAAGATTTCTGCTATTCATAAAGTGTTAGAAAGTGTCCCCAATCCACTCAGTGAGAAATTTATTATTTTAATATATTCCATGAGTACATTAAAATCTGTAAGCCATCCAAATCATTCTTCACACTCATTGATCATTGACACATTAAAACAAATTAGTAAACTAAAATTGGACAACATTCAGGCAAATCTTTTGTTGAATTTCTTTTCATGTGGGCATCAAGGTTAATGAGGCAATAGATATTGCAGCTAAATTAGCAACAGGTGTAATCTCTCCCACCATTCCATATTACAATTTATTAAAATGCATTAAATTGGTTATTTATGATGACTGGCAGAATCAATGGAATCTGGAAATAAACAGTGAACTGAGTCATCAGAAATGCATGATTTCTTATTGGCATTCATTATATTTGCAATGATAGGGTGTAATTTTAAGAGATTTGTGAATCAGATGCACGAGTGTTACACATAAATATGTCTTCCTTGGAAAGATCCGCCTATGTATAACCACTGTTTTTGTCCTCTTACTGCAATATACATTTTAATTGAATGCTCTGCTTTGAATTCTGTTTGAAATATTTTAAATCTTATACACTATCTTTAACTGACTTGTTTGGGGAAAGTTCCTAACCAAATATATTTAATTTCTTATTTGACATTGACATTAGCCTATATAATTTTATTAATCTACATTTTATTTTCTACTCAGAGTTTGAATTTTAAATTGGCTTGGTAATTAAAATTAAAAAAAAAATTTAAAAATTCTTCATTTTGAGTTTGCAACAATATATCCCATGAGGTTTCATCGACAGAAAGTTTAAACAACCAACCATCTACTTATCAAAACATATAAAATATTTCGTAGAAAAACAGCACATAAGCTGCTCCTGATTACCAGAGAGTGAGATAATTGTTTAATATTCTTAAATTCATGAAGGCAGAACTTATTCAGTTCTGGAAGTTTCCTTTTCTTTATCAAGTTATGTGCTGATATGCTGACTTGAATGTGAGTTATTTTGTCGGCTAATTAAATGAAATTCATTAAAATGATTTTTTGAAATCTTACAATAAAATGCATCAAATCCTCACCATTATATCTCATCTATGATATTTTTCACTTACTTTCATGACAGTAATTTTATAAGAAAACTCTAGTATTTTGGAAAACGCACATATGAATAATGTGACTCAAAATGATGTTATTGAAAACAAAATCCATAAAAAGTTTTGTTAAGAGATAATTGATTTATTAAAGTGAGGTAATTTATATTAAATGCTTTATTGGTTGCATATAAAGTTTGATCATATAAATTTCACAAATATGTAGAGAAAGATTGATTACTGCAATATTGCAAGCTTTTATTGGTTTGAAATATTTATTAGATCTTAATTTTTATATTTTCGTTATTTATAGATTATATGACTCTTGGATTTTTACCCCTGCAGCACGCAATATCTATGAGTCTTATGAATAATTTGTTTCCAAACTCAAGTAAAAGTATTAAGGATAAGCTTTCAGTGTATATGCAGCGTTTTCCTGAACCTCCATATGTACGAAAGAATATTTATTTCAAACCCAAGTTCATTATTATCATTTTGATTTGTGTTGGTTACCTTTTACCTATTGCTAACTTCACTCAAAATGTAGTAAAGGAAAAAGAAAAAAGACTAAAGGTAATTTAAATCTCTAGTTATAATAATTATGCATATTTACATTAAAATAGATTTCAGAGGCAGTAGTGAAGAATGGTGGGACAGTTTGATGGAGGAGGAATTGCTCAGATGCTTTCATTACTTGTGAAAATTTAAAAATGTGAACTTGCTACCAATAGCCTTTTGTGTAGATCTAATATAGCTATAATTCAACTAATTGAGCATTGTATAGTTAAAATATTTTCAAGTATTGTTGTATTTAAGAATAAATATGATTAATTATAAAATCATTATCATTTGGAATAACTTATAATAAATTCTTTATACTGTTCCATATATTTTTATTTTAGCAGTAAAAAGGTTTTGAATTTTTGTTTTGTTCCTTTCTGGATATCAACAACCAAAATATCTCAGTTCTATTGCTGAAAACTTTTACATAAAAATCAATTGACTATGCATAAAAATCAATAGGGAGCATTTTTTTCATGGATTTCATTGTTATATTACAAAAATGTAGCCAAACTAAAAAATATATATATGTATTGTTATATTGAAAGAAGGCTAAAATTTTAGTTCTGTTTTTAATTTTCAAAATCGGAAACCAAAATTATTTTAGAGAAAAGTGATTCTACAATTTCTTTTTTGTTCTAAGGTAAATGAAACAAATTTTAATCCATCTTTAAAAATCATCCATCCTTCTTTTGATTTGAAATACCTTATTAGATTGCGTAGAAATAAGAATTCTGATCAAGGAGACATGTAAAAATAAAAATTTGGAATTACTGATGTTCTGTTTGTGTGTGAGAATATTTATTTTTGCATTGTTAACTTAATTTCCATGCCTTAACTTTAATGTTTTAATGTATCTTTCTTTCCTCATAGTAGCAATATTAAACACTTGGGCTTACAATATAAATTTATTAATACTTTATTATCAAATATTTTTGAAAAAATTAGTAATAATTGATTTTTCTCAATATTTAGGTAGTTTTAAAAGCCATGGGTGTTGCAAACTGGATGAATTTGACAACTTGGTATTTTTCAAATTTAATTTATTTTGGCCTTTTGAGTGCTATAATTACTATCCTGCTTTGTACTAATTTTTCAAAAGCGTATGCTGTTTTCCACTACAGCAATTCCTTCCTTGTGCTACTTGTCCTCTTTTGTTATTCTTCATGCTTAATTTCCGCAGCTATTTTCATATCTACTTTATTCAATACAAGCAAGTATTTTTATTCTTTTATTTATTTTCATAATATATTTTTTATTGTAAAATAAATCTGTGTCATTTGATCTGTTATTCTTAATTTTGTTATAGTTAATTTGCTGATGTTCTATTCCTTAACGATGAAAGAATTGGAAAGTTTACACGCATAACCTGATAACTGTCGGATAAAATTATATGCCACCCACTACTACTTTATTGCAATTATACATTTCCTCAACACTTTTTCCTCATATTAATTCTCACTTCAGTTTATTTAAAAATAAATAATATATTTAATAAAAATTTTCTTCTGAAATTTTAGAAATACTATAATGCATATTAAATAATATTTAAATTGAAGATATGTATACTATGTTGCATAGTATATGTATTTAAACCTTTAAATCCTAATTGAAGTTGTATTAGCAAATTCTTACTTTATTTTTTGAGGAAGAAAGTTGGTTTAAATTATCAATAGTTGCTTTTTTAGTCCCATTGTCCATCAAGGTGCACTTTCTTAGAGAAAATGTAGAAATTTTTTGCATCTGAATGAATCTCTTTTCAAATTTTATTTCTTCAGAATCCTGGGCTTTAAATGCATTAAATAATGTGTAGAAATTAATTACATAACTTTATTTGTAAATGTTGTTACATGTCTTGAAAATTGCATTTAGGTGTTTCTTCCATACAAAATTATGACTTAAGGTATTAAAAATGCTATATCCTTAATCCTTCAGCAGCAGACACATTGTATTTTTTTTAAATAAATATTTCTTGGGTTTTTCAATTTTTTTATTTGTAGGTATTTTATCAAATTTTTAGGATTTTTAAAAATAAAGATGGCAGTAACAGATTATGATTTTGCTCCATCGAAAACTAAATCTACTAAAACTAATCTTCTATTTTTTTTGGTAAATAACATGATATTTCAAGGGAAAATAATGCTATTGAAGCAATTATGGCTGCTACTTTTGATTCATTATAAAAAATGACCATTGGCCATCATTTTTTTAGCTTGACAAAAACTGATACAATCGACTGTGTAATCCTCTTCTCTTTTATTACCACAAAAAAATTTATTATTCTCCTTATCTGAATTTTTATTAATTTTTCTTTATTGTACATGCAAAACTGGATAGCAAACCAACACCTCCTGACATTTGTATACTCATCTTTACTATGATTATTAATTTTGGAACCCAAAATTGGAGCATATATCAACTAGCATAGATTACACTCTTTCCATTTCCTTTTCATAATTCATCATTTTTATTTTGAAAAAGGATTATTACAATAAATACATAAATTCTGTTAAATAACTTGAAAAACTTTCTCTTTGGAACTAAATGTTATCATTTAACAAGGGGGAATAAATACCTGTTATAAAATGAGAAAAGAGGATATAACTAAAATTGTGTATTAAAACAAATTTGGTACAAACAGCCATCCAAGATGCTTGGCTTCCAAATTCAATTAATTAGTTTTCTTTTACTTGCACAATTTAGCATGATTTGATGTTGATCTTTAAATTTGTTTCATGTTTTAAGGAATATTTTTGAACTCAGTTACATTAAAGATCAGTCACACATATTTAAAATAATACTTCGTAATGAATCTGTTTTATTCCTGTCTGAAACCAAATCTACAACTACTGGTGAATTAATTTTAACACTGAAAATTGCATATTATATAACGTTTCATCTTCACAGTTAAGTTTTCTAAACTTAGTTTACCTTTAATATGATTTTAAATTGTGAAAATTGCATTATACAAATGTATTAAAAACTTAATTGAAGACATCAAATGCACCAAAATTTGTTTTGTGTAATTTTAATACATGCAATCTGTTTCCAGCTCAAATAAATTTGTAAATGTAGTAATTTTTTTATGAGAGCTTAAAATCACATGTATGCAAAATGCTTCTTTATTTATTTATAATTTTTTTTTTCTAACTCTGCTTTTTTAAATAACAGTATGTTAGGAAAAGTTTAAAAATTTGATCATTCTTTTCATAGTTAAATGATTTCAATTACATATATTTTTTGCTTAATAAATTTCTGCTTGTCCATGATGAATTATTCCAGTTTGAACATTACTATCTTTACTTCATCTGTAAATATTCTAGTTTATAATGGTAAATTTATAGGTATTTTCTATATTCATTTATTCAGTATTGAAGTAAATGTATTAATGTAATGATTATGGATTTTATTACACAAAAGGCAAGAAAGATTTAAAGTCAGGAGTAATATATTCAGTTATTTTACACTTCAAATATTTTGTTTTTTCATTTTGTCAAAAATGTTTTTCTTTCCCATTCTATATCTGTAGATTCTTGTTTCAGAATTGCCGGCTACTTCTGTCAGTTTCAATTTTTTAAAGTTTTGAATGAAAAGTTGAATAGCATTTTCAATCAATTATGTTTTAAGATATTTTTAACTAATCACTATTCATTTGAAAAATATCTTTCAAACATTTTTCCATAAATTATCTCCTTGGACTTCCTCTTTTCTAACAATAAATTTTTTTTAAGAAATTGTTCTTAACTAAAGACTGCAGTAACCAGACAGATTTATTGTAATTTAGAATTTATAGTATACTTCAATCCTTTCCTTTGAGACTGTTGCTTATGAAATCAGAAAGACCTTATAGACCTCTTGTAAAATAGAAATTTGCTTAATACTTATAATTTTTTGTTATGTATGCTTTCAATTATCTTCTATCTTTAATTTTTTAACTACATTCTGAAATGATAAAGGAAATTAGACTTTACATTTTAAAGTACATTGATAAATAATTATACTTCTTAAACTAGATTACAATCATTTTCAGCTCTCATTTTTATTTCAATAATTTGTTTTATCACTTCTCCCATTTTCAAATCCATTTTAAACCATATTCATAATTTTTAGAAATTTTTCAGTATGTTCGAGTCAAAAATACACATACAATGAATTAAAATAATTGTTTGATTTTATGTATCTAAATTACAGTATAATTTTTTACATAACTATATTGAATAAATCAAAAAAGCATTTAAAGGTTTTCAAAATCTTTATTTATAAAGTTCGATACTTTTTTTCCCTTTATTTTTAGACATTGCTGCAATGGGTGGTGCATTTATAGCATTTTTTCTGAGTTTAATGCCCTATATGCACATGAGACTTTTTACACATAAGATTTCTACAACTGCATTCATAGTTTTTAGTTTATTTCCTAATACAATCTTGGGATATAGTATGCAAACTGTGATTCAGCTAGAAGAAATGGGTAAGATGAGTCAAATTTATTCTTAGACTTAATCAGCATTTTCAGTAGGTTGTAAATATGTCATAGAACTTATTTTTAAATTGTGATAATTTTTTACTTAAAAATTAATAATTTTAATATTATAAAAATTACTTTTGTAAAATGTTTGAATTGATTTTATTTCTATGAATTTATTACAAAGAATATCACATTAAATTTTATTTCTCATTATCTGTGAAAATCAATCAAAACTATTAAAATTTAAAAGATACTGATAAATAATAACCATTATTCATTATGTATTGGTGCTTAAAAATTTTAATTGAAAGTTTGGTTCTATTTGACTATTCTTTTTGTTAAGTAATCTTGTATTTTTTTCCCCCTTATATAGAAGTAATGATTAAAGCAGCTAAATAAAATATTAATTATTTTCTGGTAATGGTTAAAATTCTTTTGCTGGGATAGAAGTTAAATAGATGAAAAGTGTATTGATAACTATTTCTAAATTAAATTATAATTTCAAGTTCAAAATATTACATTTTGTACATTTTTCTTTTACGATATTTGTATAAAGAATTAAATCACTCATGTGAGCTTATTTAAAACTTATGTTTAAATTTCTGTCTAAAATATAGTTTTTAAGAACACATATATCTTCTCCATATAAAATGCATTTGGTAATATATGTATAATATTCTTTCATTAGGAATAGGCTTGCAATGGAAAAATATAAACTTCACTGGTTCCAGTTCTCTTGAGTTGAGTGCGAAAAATGCATTATTTATACTTGTAGGAGATACAGTTATTTTTTTTCTTCTTTCATGGTACATTGAAGCAGTATTTCCTGGGAAAATGTCGGAGGGTCAACCATGGTATTTTCTATTTACTGTAAGTCGTAAAAAGTTTTACTAATAAATTTGATATTCTGTTAATTTGAATAATTTTTTTTTACTGTGCAAGCAATAGACAATAGCAATAGCAAGCTTAGTGGTTTAAAAGATCCATTGGGAGAGAGCTAATTTAATTTTTTTAAATAGATATACAATAGGGCTCAAAATATTTTTGCCAAATCTAATTATAAATTGTAACAAAGCTCTACCTACAAGTTGAATTATTCATGCTCATCATATAATTAATGCCACAAGAATTGTTAAATGATAATAAAACTTTTATTTTTATTTTGTTAATAATGAAATATAAAGTATAAATGCATAATATTATATTAATTTATACAATAAATTATTTAGAGCAATTATCACTAATATTTTGCTCTAAAAAACTTTCTTTTACTTTCAAAACTGCTCGCATCTCTTGGGTATTGAGTTCATCAGCTTGTTTTCTTTCTTTTAGCTGTATTATTATTTTTTTTCACCATTCTCAAATTAATGTATGATTCTAATCATTGATATTTTTGTGATTGAGCTATGTTATGGCTCTATCTAACTCCTATTGAATTTAAGTCTGAAAATTGACTTGACCATTTTAAGACTTTGACATTTTTGCTGTACAAGAATTGTTAAATAACACTCGAGATTTTCTGTCATCATGCTGGAAAATTCTGTTTTTCTAATAAATCTCTGAACAAAAATCTAATTATTGTGCCATTTATTTAACATAACATCTTCAGAAGAAAAACATCGACACACATCATGTTTTCTGATGGAAACATAATATTTTGGACAATTTCAAATATCCAAAAACTATTTCATTTTTCTGATGACATTTATATCTTATGCCATCTGATAAAAATAAGTTGTATTTTTATCATTAAAAAGTATAGTACTTTTCCCTTTAAGGGAGCCGTTGGCGATGATGAATTTTTTTTTATTGCCAATCGGGAGCGATATCAAGGACAACCGCAATAGTACTGTGTCAGAAGAGATGGGATTTCGCATCACGCGATTTGACGATTTTTTAACGTCCCCCTTGAATGGAAAAGTACTGAACCCCATTTCTTTTTTGTCTGTTTTAAATAAGTTTTAGGATATTATTCAGAACTTTTTGCATTTACCATTAAATTTTTTTACTGGGAAATGAATCCAACTTCCCATAAATAAAGTTTTACAAGCGAAGCACTCACATTTAAGTTGGTAACCAATTGATTTTTTTTTTAGTTATTTGAGTTTCTGTTTTAGGGGGATTCATACCTAACCCCCCTTTTTTTTATTACTCTATCAGTTTAAAGTTTTTTAAATTGATCACATTTTAGCTTATTAGAAATATTACCTAGTAGCTTAACATTATGATTCCAAACATTTTCTACTTGATATGATCGTTCAAATTTTCAAGCAACATCACTTTGAAATTCAATTCTAAATATTGATGAAATATTTTTTACACTTGATGTTCATATTTTGAATAATAAGTATAATTTAGAAATCTGTAATGAAAAGGACAAAACTGACTTTCTTGTGAATTAATTAATCTTATCAAATCACTTTTGAGCTGCTTAAACATAAAATATTTGAAATATTCATTGATCATTAATGATCTTCGAATCAAAAATGATTAATGCACTTGAGTTTCATATTGTTCTGAACATAGAATAACATTTTCGTGCTATATTACCCTTATTGTCAAAAAGATACATTTATAGAGATTTTATCGGATAAAAAATGAAGGTTCTTGAAAATGCCTGGCATCTATATTAGGAGAGAAGTTATGGATCTTTCAGGAATTTTTCAGTCTTGAGAAATTATGTATTTTTCGAGAATTTTCTCTTGTTTCACCTGGCCAGGACATCTATAAATGCATGGAGATCCTGAGATTAAGCAATCTGCCTTTGAAGTTTCAAGTAATACTTTGGAGATTTGTCCGTAGAATGAATTAGTTAGCCAGTGAGCTAAACATTATTATTGGTGTTTTGCTAACTGTTTGTGTTGTGAAAATTAGAAAATGCTGTTTTTGTTCTTGTGTTGCTAATCTATACAAGTTGTTCTGCTACATATGCTCTCTTCGTCTTTTCCTGGATATTTGTAAATAAATCCTCATTCTCCATTACCCTCATTGTTGAACTGCTCTCGATGTGTGCCAGTAGGATGATTTTTTTAAACAATATGGTTTTTGTATAGCTAAAAGATTTTGTATTGTTGCTGTTATATTACTTCTGCTTTTTGAATGATTTTATGCAATGAATATTTACGTATGAAAAGATCATTTCATATTTTGATTATTATTTTTGTAAATTTAATTCAAATTAATGTGTATTTGTATAAGTATTAAATTCTGGTGAGGATTTAATGATTATTCTCTGATATTGTAAATTTTCTACTTTATTTGATTATGAAATTTTCCTAGATGTGTTTTTTAATTATTTTCAATATTATAGTTGTATAATTTCTTTTTATCTCAGAAGATTTTGTGCAACACATCCATGAGTCAAGCTTTTTTAACAAAAAGTTTTCTATTGAATGACATTATTGATCCATGTTTCTTTCAAAAGATTGGTACTGTATAATACTATTTCTTTTTCTGAGCTCCTGATATCAGGTTGTGATCAGTCATGCATCTGTGAATTGTTGGATTGGAATTTTGACAGTGTAAAGAGCTTTTTAACTCAATTTGAAGTAGTTGGTTTTGATTTCTCCTCGTTGCCCATCATGCATTCAGATTGGAGTCCTAGAACATTTCAAAAACTAATATTTATGGTAAGAGATTTCAATGTATGCCTATAGGATTCCAGATACATATAGATTTGACTTTCTAGTTGAAGTGAGATGAAATTGTCTCACATGCATGTGGATATGAACATAAGGTGAAAGGCATATTCTTGATTCCCATTCTTTGTGATAGCTGTTTAAATGTGCACATGGTATTTATTGGTTGTTGGGGAAGTTTTATTTTGCTTGAGCTTTGGGAGTTTGGGTTTGCAATTCAATTTCAAATTGAGAATTTGACCTTGTATATTTGAAATGTTCTGTTTTATCCTTTTTTCTGTTTTGAGTTGGTATGTGGCACAGATTATCTAATAGATGTGGAAAGAAGAGTTTTAAAGTTGTAGGGGAACTAATAAGGTGATTAATGTGTCTTTTGTAAAAAGAAAAAATTAGACTTATACTAATGATGATATGTTTCTTTGAACATAAGCTTTCTCTGATGTGAATCTCTGCTAAATAAAAAATATCTTAATTTAATTAAAAAAAAAATTAAGATATATAAAATATGCAAATGATTAGTATGTGCAAAACTTATCCCATATATTTACTCTACAAAACAGTATTAATACATGTTTAGGCTATAAATGGGAGAAATGTTCCATCCTTTTGGGACAGTTGGCACTTCCCAGGTCCCATCCTGTGGGAGCAATTCTTTTCACAAGCATCTGTCCTAAAAGGGTTAATAATAGACTTTTTAAATTTTTAGTATCCTAAATTTAAAATTCTGAGCTTTGAATTCTGGAATGTGATATTATTGAAATGAATATTAAATTACATTTTCTGAAATTCTTTTGACTTCTAAATATTTTCAATTCATTTTTAATAATTTATTTGCTTAAATTAAAATGCATTTTTTTATAAATTACCAATTAACTATCTTTTAGAATATGTAAACAAAAACAGCTTCTTAAAATTATAATAAATAAATTTTTCACAAATTATTAAGCTCTTTTTATATCTACTTTTCATTTATTGTTAGGAATAAAGTAAATACTATTATAACGATAAATATTTCGATTTTTTTTTTAAAAAAAATATTGCAGAGTGTTTATTGGACAGGCCACAAAAGGTCCGAAACAGAAGCTATTGAATCGTTTGGATTACATGAATTAAAACCTGAATACTTTGAGAGAGAACCATATGGTGTTCGACCATCTATAGAGTTTAAGAATTTAACCAAAGTAAGTTTCAGATTTCTTTGAAATTAATGTATATGGAAAAAGAGGGAAATAAACAGTGAAACATGTACAATACTCTGAAGAACTGACTTTAGAATTGGTTATACTGGGGAAATGAGCAATGTGATACTTATTAATATTATAAAATTTATATTATACAATGAAAAAAACAACAGTGATACTTGTTATTTTGTTATAAATTAAACAGGTTAGAGCTGAATTTTATTTAATTTTGGAATAGCACAGGTTGGCAAAAAAAAAAATTCCTGCTACATGGGATATTTTTTCTGAATTATCTGTTTTAAAGTGTGTTACAAAATATAACATTTCATGAAATCTACGGTCAGATGTTCGAAATTTGTGGCAAAATTTGTTAAAACTATTTAGATGATGATTGGTCAATCATGAATAATATTTCGACTTATGAAATAACATTGTGATAAAAAAAAATTATTAGCAATATATTATACTTAAAATCGAAATTAGATGGCTAGCAGCTTTCTTTTATTCTGGAGCAAATTCCCTAAATTCAATTATAGAAGTAAATTTGTGTTGCATTTGCAATGTCTATTCCTCTTCCATCTCTAATAATGCTGATTCTCCAGCAGTATTTTCAATAAGATTATTTTAGAAATTGGAAATCCATCCTTAATAATGTCACAAGTAATTGTGTCCTCACAAAATATGCAAATGTAGATTTCTAACTTTTCAAAACTTGAACCTAAGTTTGAAATCTACATGTAATTCTACTTGTATTCTTTTTAGTCATATAATTTTTCTTCTTTGATATTAATTACATTTACTTTTACTCTTGGAATAGCTTTAAATGCTTATTTGTCCCCCCCCACACCACCAAGATAGTGTGACGTTAATAAAAACTAATCTAAACTACCCCCCCAAGATATTAATAAAAGCCAAAATTTAACTTTAAAACTAAATACAGTTTGTGACAAATCAATACTTTCTCTTCTTTGTAAAGTCAGAGTTTTTGGTAAATAATTTAGCATGTCAGTGGGGAACATTAAGTCATAACCTAGTTTCATTTTCTAATTTAGATTCGCACCCCCCCCTTTTCCTTTTGCAAATGTTTTAATTGCATTTAGGTATTCCACAAAATATTGTAAGTTGATAGTTATCTTACAAAAAGTTTAACTTATTTATATGAAATCTAGTTATCAGATTTTTTGGAAAAGCATGAAATAAGTCACTTAGCTGATCAAAAACTATTACTGAAATACGTGACAATCGGCAAAGTTGCACAAATACTCTCTGTATGTCGATGTAGTGTGGCACAAGTTCACTGATTGTACCAGCTGTGTGTAAATGTACATGCATTTATTTATAATCAAAATAAAAATGGAAAAATATCTAGCCTTAAATATATCATAAAATCTGTACAAAAGTACTGATTACTCTATCAATTTAACAAGATTTGGGTGGAAAAAAAGTTTTGAAAGATGAGGGAAAAGAAACCTTTTTTTCCCCCAATGGGAGCTATATTGAATTCAACCAAGAGTTGCATTCATCTCTGAAAGCAACAGTTTTACCACCTTTTATCTAAACTATCAAACTTTTCATACATCTGACTTCCACATAAAATTTTAAGAGAATTTTTTTTCAAATAAAATTGTGGTTTTCTGCCACATTTATACTAAATTTCTCTAGCTTCTTAATACATTTTAACTTGTGTATTTATACAGATAAAAATTGCAAATAATTATTAATTTTTATGTAAAAAGTTTGATAAATTGAATTTAACTACATTATGATCTCTGAAAGTTTTAAAAGTTTATCTCTATTTATTAATTATTGCTATTCTCTATTAAATTATTATACAATAAATATATCAGATGTTTGCATTTGACTTCATTTAATATTAATAATAAAACAGCAATAAATCATACAAATTAATATTAAATTATTGAGATATGACTTGTTTCAACCTTTCTTTTTTTAAATTTCAAAAAATATGAAATAATTAATAGTTTTGTCATTATTTATTCTTTTTCATTGTTTTGCTTTAAGACAGGAAAACATTTTTAAAAATGGCTTAAATTTCTTACAGATTTGGGAATACTTGGGTTGTATACATATATATCTTTTGAAAATTTATTACAAGAAAAAAAAAAGTATAATTTTTGAAATGAAATAATATTTAAACTTTTAAATATAGGAGATTACAGAAATGAGAAGCTCAATTTAACTGAGATAAAATTATTTTTTGTGTAAACTGAATTTTTGCTAGCTATTCAGTAAGTTTTTTATAATCTACTTGGAATATCCTTGTTAACAAAACTTACATAAATTGCTTATTTATTTTTTTTTTATTTTAAACAGATTTTTAAAAAAAGGAGTAGACCTACTTTAAAGAAGGTGTTTTTTAAAGCATATAGGAATCAAATAACTGTATTATTAGGTCATGATGGTACTGGCAAATCAACTGTCATCTCCACACTTTTAGGTAGTATTTTGAACTCATTTTACGAATACAAAGTTCCAAACTATTCATTTCTTCTTCTGAATAAGTTCATTTACTTTTTCTTTCATAGGACATTATCGCCCTACATCTGGAAAGGCTTTCATAAAAGGATGCAATGTATCAATTGAAAGTGAAGCTAGAAAAATTCCTCGATTTTTGGGATTTTGTCCAGATTATGATGTTCACTTTGATCATTTAAGTGTGGAAGAAAATCTATATTTCTTTTGCAAGGTATGTAATATTCTTTCATTGTATTTGGGGATAAAGAGGAATTTTTATAATTATTTATTCTGACTTTTATTCACATTAAATTAATATTATTCTTATTTGCTGAAATATTAAAAATTAAATCTGAAAGGGCTGTGGATATATAAAATGCTTATTTTCACTTTGAAGTATTAGTTATATGTAAATTTATTTTATAAAGATAGAATATTTAGTAAAAGTTTCAAAGCAAAAATAAGTTGAGATCAAGGGAAAAAATTTCTCAATATATATGGTCACCAATTTCTTGGCTGAATAATATGGTTTTATTAACGACGCTCTAGAAGCAACACAAGGGCTATTTTCGACATACCTCTTAATTTTGAACCTCTGTCAAGTGACAAGGATGACACCTGAGCTGGCACCCCCTCTCCTAACTTCCACATCATGCCAATTGGAGGACTTTGGCCCCTGACAGATTTAATGTGCATCAGCCCCGGCTACACGGCGGGTCTTTAGCGACCAAGGCTTAAACCCGCGATTGAACAAAAACCGCTGGCCACGAGTCTGAAACCATGACCACTAGACTACCGCAGCCACATAATATGGTATGAGAGAAAAGCATAAAAAATAATTTTTACATTTTAAATATACTTTTATTTATTTGAATAAAAAAAAGCATTCTGTTTTTTTGAAAAACTATTATTATTTTAAAGATCTTGAATTTTGAAGAAAATGAATTAACTGAGAAAGGAAGGAAATGAACACCCAAAATGTTTCAACCATTCATGTATGATTTAATTGTATATGTAGGAAAGTATGAGGATGTATACGCATGTGCGAGGTAATTTTTCAATTTGGAGGAAAGATTGGAATGAAGTACACATAAAGAGTTTTGAGATTTTTTTCTAAATTATGTAAGAACAAAAGTAGTATCTTCTGTGAATTATTATTAGCATGTATAGTTTCAGCCCTTCTATATTATATAGATATTTTTCTAGATGAAAGGTTTTGAATCAGAAGGAATAAGCTCACAAATTGATCATGTGTTGGGAATTCTTGACTTGGAACTTAAGCGGAAAACAAAAGCAGGTATTTTATCTGCTTGCTGGAAGAGAAAATTATCTGTTGCTTTAGCATTAATTGGAGAATCAGAGGTATGTTAATACTGAAACATTTGTTTGTTATGCAACTGATATCAAGATACTAATCAAGTTCATTTATCTGTAACTGAATGTAACTTAACAAATTCAAATTAGAAAATAGAAATCATGAATATGTATTTGATTTGATCATTATGCTTGTTTTGTAAAATATTAGATTTTTGTTTGAAAAAGAATATTAGCATGGTGTGGTATTTTATGATTTGTGAATTGATGCAACAATAGAATTTTATGTTCCAATGTAACAAGTTTTTTATTTATCTTGCTTGTTCTACGGAAAAAATTTGTTTTTATTTGAATTTTTTATGTATTACATTAAGTTAATGAGAGCCACAAGTTTATTTATTTATTTTTTTGAAAACATGTAAAGATTTTTTTTTAGTTTTATACATTCTTGTATTGCACTTATTCAGAATCTTTTTAAAGAATACTGATGTTTTGAAATTGTTGCTACATTAAAATTATATATACAATTTTTTTAAAAATAAAACAAGATTGTGTTTTAATACATGATAAGAATATTAAAGGATTGATCTATATAATTTTTTTTGAATGAAGTATTTAAATGATATTCAAGGGACTTTGATTTTGTGTGTGCCATATTATTATTATATTATTTTAAAGCAAGCCATATTATTTTATATAAGCCATATTATCATATAAAGTGAGCCATATTATTTTAAAGCAAGTTTATGTTAAGACAAATTTATCTGGGGATCCAAAAAATTAATCCACACATATAGTTATCAAAAGGAATTGAAAATTATCTCGACTTAATGCATGTATTTCTGTCCTTTTCAGCATATATTTTTTGTCATTAAAAAAGAGAAAAATATTGATGGGAATAATGATCAAGTATGTTTTGTATTTTTTTAGATAGTGGTGATGGATGATCCTACTAATCACATGGATCCATATAGTCGCAGAATTATGTGGGAGGCACTACAAACAGAAAAAGCTTACAGAACGATTTTTATAACTACTTCTCACATGGATGAAGCAGAAGCAATAGGAGATCGAATTGGTATCATAGATGAAGGAGAACTTCAATGCTTTGGTTCAACAGCTTTCGTAAAGAAATTATATGGTTTGTTTAAGTTTTGTTATCCATTATCTGTATTTTCCCCCTAAACATCTAATTGAAAATGATAAATGAAATAAAGTAACATTACAATATTATTTTAATACAGCATTATGCATATCACACATTTAATAAAAAAAAATAAACATAAATCCACAAAATATAATAAACTTGAACCTTTAATGAATATTTTAAAAGTTATTTGTCCATTCAAATACAGAATTACTTTTTCTATAGACATTAATTTGTCCCCATAAAAATCTTTCCTTGAAAATATTTTGATCTACATTAGATTTTTATTGATTTTGAAATCAAATTTCTGTATAACTTTTCTGTTATGTTATTTCTTAAATACTGTAGTTTTAGCTTAGACATTTAATTGATTTTTTCCAAATGTAACTATTTTCTTTCAAATTTTTTGACAATATTTCCCCCTTATTTCAGTGCATTATTCTTGAGTAAAATTTCCTTAATTCACAATTGTTACTAGTGATCATGAAAAAAAATAGAGAGAGAGAGAGAAGTAAATATAGTGATTATATTAATCCACTGTTCTATTAGAAATCAATGCTTATTCCATATTTTGTTTTCAGCAAAATAAAAATAAAATTATCTACTTAAATCAATTCTGAAAAATTAATAGAAAACTAATCTTTTTTTTTTTTTCTTTTTTGCAAAGATTATATATACTGAAAGGTGCTGCATAATTTCGCTTTATTTGGACCTTGTCCCAATTAAACTTGTAAATCTTTGTTAAAAAAATGTAATTTGTAACTGATATACATTATATTAACATGAAAATAATGAAATGCAGTAATTTATGATTTAAGATATTGAGGAGTATGAGAAACTAAAATTTTGATAGTAAAATTATTTTATAAATTAATGTTTATGTTGCATAATATTTTATATCTTCCATAAATAATATTTACAGTTCTTTGCTCCAAGAAAGCTAATGTTGAATCTCTCAGCTATGAATATAATCTTAAATATGTATCCAAAAAAAGAATTTTAAAAATCTACATAGTAGAAGCTAAATTATAATTATTTAAGAATGATTTGTCAATCATTAATATTTATTTTAAATTTAGTAATAACTTTTTAACAATACTCAATGTTTAAAAATGAGAAGAATTAGGAAATATGATAAAAAATGATAATCATGAGGGATGTGAATTTTAAGAAATGCCAACTAGACATCACTTTGATGACAAAAATGATGAAGCAAATAAAAAGGTAAATGTGATGATTATAACAGGTTCAATGACTAACTGTTTTATTTAAAAAAAAAAAAATGTATTTATAAGAAATGTTTGACTTGGAAAATAAATAAAAATGTATGCAATTGTAAACTTCTATAAGTCTGCTTTCATTTCAATGTTTGCATGCATTCATTATATTTATCAAAATGTATGATGAAATTAGAAGAGAGGAGAAACATAATACATTCAAATTGCGAATTTTTTTTTTTTTTTTTTTAATTTTTTTTTTATTTTTTTTTATAATTTTTAATTAAATAAATTTATTTTTTAATTAACTAATTTTTTTTTTTTTTTTTTTTTTTTTTTTTTTTTTTTTTTTTAAAACATTTTTTTTTTTTTTTTTTTTTCCTGTTTCAGGTGCTGGCTATCACTTAATTATTGAAATAGAGGATTCTTGCAATGTAACACAAGTAACAAATTTAATTAAAGATCATGTTTCCAGTGCAAGAATGTACCATTCAAATGAGACTTTGAAATACATTTTACCTCATGATGAATCTCCAATGTTTCAGTTTCTGTTCTCTGAGTTGGAAAAAAAGAAAGATAATCTTAAAATAATTGATTTTTCTCTGTTACAGATTTCCATGAAAGATATCTTTGATAAGTACGTTATTTTAAATTACAAAATAATTATTTTTAAATATGTCCTAAAATATAGACCATCAGGGTTTTTCCATCTTTAACCCTTTCAGGGGCAGTGGTATATTTTTTATACCACATTGTTAGCACCCTAAAAATATCTGTAAAATATGCTTCCTCCCCCCCACATTTATTTTCAAATGTTAGCTTATAGTTTCCTTTATTTAAATTAGATTACAGTACCATGCAGAATAATTATAAAAATTATTGCTTTGAATCATAATTAACGTTCCCAACAAGTGATTGCTTTATCTCTTACAGAAATGTTTCTGAAATGAATTAAAATTTTTAAATTCATCAACTACCCAATCTACATGTTTGAACATTTATGTAAATACTGCTAATTACTCAAAACAAAATATATAAAGTATTGGTTTCATACTTCAAATTGATTGTTATAAAATTTATACCGCTGCCTACACAGGGGGCTTGTGAGCAATAGATGGCAGCAATAAAATCTGCGATTTAGAATGATATGTGATGGTTTGCTTTGATACTATGAAAAATAGAGGTCATAAGTATGTTTTAAAGTACCAGTGTGGCAAAAATCAGACATTCTGTGAAGAAAAGGAATTTAAAACAGGAATAGAAATTTATCAACATGGTGCATGCTCACCAAAAGATAACAAACAAAAGCTCAGAGGGGAAAAGGAATTCTCAAAACCAAAACTATTGCAAAAAAATTTAACTATGTGAAGATGGAGGGAAAGCCTTCAAAGGCGTCTAAGATAGGACTGTAAATTAGGAACTTTTTGTCATTGATAGCCAAGAGACTTGTGAACAATAATGGACATAAAGTGTCAGCATGAGATTAAAATACTCAATTAGCTGCCGGCAATAGAGGGACAACAATAGGGGCTCATTGCCTCCAGCGGTGGACCTTACCAAAGTATCTAAGTAAACTTTTAAATAAATTATTGACAAGTAGTTCTACTAAAGATACAATACAGCAAAGAGGTACCTGCTTTATAAGAACAGAGCTCTCAGCATTTATGTTCTAGGTGTGAATCTTGAAAGAAGGGATGATTCTTTCTAAACTGTAACAGAATCTAGGAATACTACTTTATCCGATATTAAAGATATAGAAAGAAAAAGAATCGAGTATGCATCCTGTTAATAATGGATGGGAGTTATCTTCAAAAACAAGTGAAGAAGAAAATATCACTACAGTCAATACAATAAAAATATCCCTTATTTTAAATAAAACTATATATTTTTCAACTAAATTTATATTATTATTTCTACTAAACTTTTATTAAGTTTATAATATAGTTTTATCATTATTATGAAAATAAAATATGTATAAAAAAAAAAAGCTATACTTAAATTGATTGACATATTTTTGCACAAATTATCACTCTTAAAAATAAAAATACAATATCATACAGTTCTAATTTTTTTCAAAAGTGTTACGTAATCCTAATATTTTGCAAATTAACTAAAATGTTATAATTTTTTTATGAAAGTAATTATTTCTTCAAAGAATTACAAAACTGCAAGTGTACAAATAAGATGTCTTACAGGGGCAGTGGTATATAATATATACCGGGTCTTAGAAATCAGGAAATAAATAAAAATTAATTTTACCATTTGTTATTGTGCCCTTTTAACATTATTAATGCATATCAGGTGAATTTTAGGAAAAATTTAATGTTTTTTATGTACCACCCCTCAAAGGGTTAAAGATATCTATAATATTTAAGTATGGGATTTATGATACCTGAGTAAACATTTCTCTCTCCCATAGGGTCAAATATCTTTGATAATCACGAGTGGCATGATGCAAAGATGACTTAGCAAATTTTCCGTACTTTTTATCCTCTTCCTTGTCAACTAATATTTGCTTTTTCCTCCTTACAGTTATATTATAGATAAATTTGTTACAATTATGTTTACAGGATATGCTTGGTTATTAGTGAATTAACAAGTATTTAATGCAGCTTGGCCAAATATGGCTCTTGTGCCAATGAAACCAACCATCTAAATGAATTACAGACAATTCCCTGGAACTAATTTTTTTTTATCAATATTGATCAAAATATTTTTACATTTAACTTCAGTTTTTTGAATATTTTATTGTTTTTACTTTGCAGATTATGAAAATCAGTATTTTTATAATAAATTAAACAATGAAACTTTTTTTACGCTCTTTGATTTATTTTTACTTTCACTGTAATTGCTATAATTGAATTCCTTTGAGGTATAAACTCAAAGGGAGTTGGTTGGTTTTAATTTTGAACTAAATTTGATAAATCTATACGGTCATTTCAAAGCATAAACGTTTCCTTTTGAACTTTTTACACAGGGTGTCCCTCAAAGCATCTTCATCATATGAAATTCCTGACTTTAAAAGTGATGATACTTTTAATAATACAGGTATAACATACTGTTTAATTATTCAAATTCAGTAATATAGAATTGTATTTTTTTATGAATTATTTGTGGCCTAGCTTGCTTCTCATAAAAATATTTTTTTTATGGACCATGTTTTTTTAAAGTAATTTGAAAACTTTCCATTTTTTTCTACTTTTTATTTAATTATTTATTTTAACAGATTTTAAATATACATTGTTTAGACTACTTAATACACCATAGTTATATTTGAATATATTAAGGTAATGTTAAGAAATTCAAGAAAATTATTATAGATAACATTGAAATCAATTTTGGTGAAATAGCATTGGCTTATAATTTTAATTACTTTTGATATTCATAACTTTATAATAATAATTTTGCTTTCCAAAATAAATATTTGATTTAGTCGTTGAAAAAGTAGAAACACATATAATATTATTTTTTAATTACTTTTTAAATGATGTATAATTCATATCTAAATATTTCTTTTGAGATATTTTCAAAAGAGAAAAAGTACAATTTTTATGAAAGTAAAAGGTATTTGGTAAATTCTAAATTTTTGATAACGATGGAGTTCACTTTTTATTTTTAGATTTTTAGCTTATGATGTTCAAATAGTTTTCAAGCTTTAATATGGCAATCTAAAAAAAGAAAAGTCATTAATTTCAGTTCAAGTTTTACTTTTCATTTTTCTTCTTTGTTTATGATAAATAAGGCAGCTTATAATTTCCTTAGACAATTTCATATAATCTCCCATTTTTAAATGTAATAATAAATTATTAAAGGATTAATATCAATATTTTCCCTTTTTACTCTATTCAGTCTTTTCAAATGAATATTTGTTTTGTTATTTCTTAAATAATAAATATCAATTTTGCTGTCAAAAATATATCTGAATTTCAGAATATTTTTTGTTGTTTTTGTAATAGACTACCACTTTTCTTTCAGTTTTTTAATTCTTTTCAGGAATGGATGATGACAGTCAAAATTTGTTATTTGTCAAAGAAAGGAGTGAAGGATTCTCATTGTTTATTCAACAAGCAGTTGCTGTTTTAAAGAAACGGTTTAAAATTTCGATTCACTATCCTCTATTATTTTTATCACAACTATTAGTTTTGTCCATAATTTCCATAGCATCTAATGCATTTGTTGACGAGGAAATTGTTTTTGATAAACCTTTAAAATTGAATCTTTGTTTGTATAATGTTTCAGGCATTCCTATGAAAGTTCAGTATGCTGTAAATCCTAGTAGTAAACATGCCAAAGATTTAGCTGATGCTTTTGCATCTCTATTTGATGTTAAAAATCAACCATTTTTAGTGGACTTAAGAGAAGAAACTCTCAATGAGCATCTTCTTGAGATAGCTGAGCGAAATCCTTTTGATTATTTTAAGAGCCATTTTATGGCTGTAGATTTTTCCAGTGATTCTGATAGTAGCACCATTACAGCTTATTATAACAACAAAGCTTTTCATTCGCCAGCTCTTTCCTTACTGTATGTACATAACACATTTTTAAGATATATTACTAATGGAAGTGATTTATATTCTTTTAAGGTGACTAACCATCCTTTCCATCCCAAATATCCCAAAATGGCCATGGTAAGTTATCATTCACCTATCTGTTTAATCTGTAAAATTTAAAGATAACATATATGACATGTAATAGTTTTGCTTTTAATATTCTTATGTGTAAAAAAAGTTATATTGATCACACTTTTTAAAATAATATTGAATTCTTTTTTAAATTAATTACCTTGTATTTTTGTATCCTTTTAAATTTTGTATCCTCCTTCCTTATCCTGTAAATCCAAATAAAATGTATATTGCATATAAATTATATAAATCCAATCATTTATTCGTTATAAAAATATAAATTAAAAGTTAGTTGACTATTTTTAAAAATGTACATTGTAGGATTCTTAGATAAGATTGTTTAAAAAAAAATTTTTTTTTTCAAATTAAGTGATATGGTCTTAACTACTGTAACTTTTTTATATTTGTCTATCAAGTTCTGAAACAAAAAAGATATAAAATTTTTAAGGGGTTTTAAAGCTTTTTAAATCACTTTGTATAAATTTTTACTACCTACTCACTATAATTTATGCAGCATTTGATTGCAATATTGATCTTATGTTTGCTGAACAAAACCATGTACTCTATTATATAAAATTTAATACTCTTTATTTAATGTGACTGTAAATTATGAATTGATTTATCCTGAAAAATAATACCTACTTAATTTAATTTATTGATAGACTAAAAGGAATACTTTTGTATCAATGATTTTACATCTCATTCATTTATTCACCAATAGCACTTGCGTTGCTTCTAGTGCGACATTAATAAAAACTAAACTAAAACTAATCTCATTCATTTATCTGCCTTACACATTTGTTGAAAATGTTTTGCTGAGTAGTTTTTTTTCTTATCATAAACATTAATAATTGCATTATATTCTTAATATTTGTTATGACAATTTTAAATCTAAACCATAATTGGTTTGTTAAGCACTTAGAAAGATAAATTTAAGAAATTATTTTTATTTTCAAAATAGTATTCATATTCCTAAATTTATAAAGAAAAAATTTTGTAAGTCAGGGTACTTGATAATAAGGGTTATTACTTGTATTGGTGAAATGTTTGCATCATATTTCATGTCAGTTTCATTAAATAATAAATCATAATTTAATTTATATTTTCTTTAATGATTATTATTTATGCAATAAAATGATTTGCTTTTCTGTTTTGTAGAATAAATATGTTTACAAAATTTGTACGGAAAACTAAAAGCAAAACAAAATTAAAATTTAGTATAAAAAGGTCTTCAACTTCATTTTAAATATATAAAGGATTAATTGCCATAAATATTAATGTTTAATGTTTTCAATAAATTTATTTATGTTATTTTAGGCAGCATTTTATCAATTGTGTTATGTTATCTCATGAAATTTCACTATTTAAAATATCTAAGAAACTTTTTTTTTCAATAACCTTTTCAATTTTGATTTACTCTTGATTTTAAAGATTTATCCTTTATAATATGAATGACATAATTTATTTTTGAAATATCCGTATGGTATTATTTCTTTCTTAAAGTAATGTATCATTTTCTTCTTTTCTTTGATTTTAGGTTAGTAAAGCAACACTATTACTTTCTAAATTTTTGGTAGCTCAAGATATGATGTTTGCAATTTCTATTGTAATGGCTGGTTTTATTGTACCTCTCACTGTTGAAAAATCTTCACATTTTAAGAAACTACAATTTATAAATGGTTTAAATCGTGTATTCTACTGGATTTTATCCTTCCTGTATGATTTTGGCTTATATATCTTAGCTTGTACGTTATTTATAATTGTCCTTACCAGCACTGGATTATATGGAAGTTCATATGTAGACCAATTAGGTAATGATTCGCATAATAAAGTTCAATTTTATATTGATTCAATTTTATTTTATATCAAAACCAAATTATCATTAAATTAAGATTAAAAACAAATTGATTTTGGTACATTGTGTTGGAAAAAAACATTAATAAATACTTCAACCTAAAATCATCATTTCTATTTTTTATTAAAATTTAAAGCTTTTTCTACAAGAACTTGATATTGAACTCCATAATGAGCTGTATGTTTGTCATTATTGATTTGTCATTTTATTCTATAATAGAAAAAGAATTTTTTTTAAATGTTTAATGAATCCAAAATTTCATACTTTTAATGACATTCATTCTATTAGATAGTAAGCTAGTTAGTACTATGTGTAAAATAAGTTACAATAGAATTTTCTGAAACACATTTATCAATAACTTGCTGGAGTACTTGTTTTTCTGCACTAGTGCATATTTAAATTATAACTCAACAAAAATTTTGTACAAGTATTTTGGTTTAAACATTTTTGATAGAAACAAACAGATAAAATGATAATCCAAAAAAAAATCTTTGGAAAATTATACTCTCCATAGCATAAACTGGGATGTAATATGCCAGAACTATTATTCTTAGCGGAACATAAATGGTACTCAAGGTGGAGTGAAAAAAAATTAAACTCTATAACTATTGTGCAGTTAAAAAAATTTTATAAAATGCATTTATCAATATTTTTCTCTATTCTTTTTAAACCAGGGCTAAATGTTCCTTCCATTTACCATATACATACCATGTTATTTGGATCAATACAATTTTAGATGGAATAATTTGAAAATTCTTAAAAATCCAAAATCGACATTTTTTAGCTCTATTTTCTAAAATTCTCCAAAACTTAGCCAATAGATTTACTTACTCAAAATAAATTCAATTTCTCAAAGTAACTTGATTTTGTCAAGTTGTGCAAGAATCGTAATCTTGTGTTGTATCATTTCAGAACTAGACTGTAAAGTATACAAAAAAATTGCTTCAACATTATTTATTAAGAAAAGATTTTAAATTATATGAAAACAAATTATTAAAAATAAATGTATAATACTTACTAGATATGAAAAGTTTTAAGCACAAATTTAAACCTTGGTCAAGAAGTTAGAATGCGAGTACTTTATTCACCATACCTTTTTTTTAGCTCATTACAAAAAAAGCAAAAGAAATATAAACTCACTATGTATTATTAGAAGTTAAAGGAATATTTAGTGAGTGTTTAATTTTTGGATTTGAGGAAGATATAAGTTGGTTGTTTTGAATAGAAGGATTATCAATATCACAGATGCTGTTGTAAAAATTTGGAGAATTTAGTTGAAAACGTTGTTTAACAATAAAAAGTTCAATCAGACATTAAATGATTAATTCAAAACTGAATCGTAATTCTACATCAAAAAACATATAAATGTGTAGGAATTAAAAAATCTTCAAAAAATTGTATGATGATAGGCAGAGGCAATGAAGACGGTGACGTAATATGCACCAGAATTATGCATGGTGAAGACGGAATTTGCCTCATCAATCACTTTAATATTAAATTTTTAAAAAATCTTGAATGAATTTTGAAAAAATAACTTTGAGGTGCACTATTGGCACCCATACATTTAATGTACCGAATTTCACGTTTATGGGCTTTCTTGTACATCAACTACATGTTCATAAACTCTTCCTTTTATTAATATGTATATAAAAAGTGGCTGATTAATAAATAGATGACAGCGTACCTAAATGCCAAGCTTAAGGGATTGAGTCCATTAGATGTAACATGTTGCATGTATTTTTTTAAAATTCTTCAAAATACATTTCTTATTGGTCAAATACCCTCTCCTCTATATTTTTTCAACTTTTTAATATTCCCCACTGAATAAATTTTTGGAATGCTTCTTAGTTCCTTGTTAATGTATACTTAGAATTTCTTTCACTGTTCAAGAATACATTGATATTGGATTTTATGATTTTAAAAATATGTATCATTTTGTCAAATAATTTTCTTGAAATTTAAAAATAATTCCATCAATAAATTATATTTCACTATACTGTAGAAAGTTCAAAACCTATTTGGAATTAAATTATAAGAAAAATTATGAAACATAGCTTTAAAACATTGAGTCAGATTATGTAATAATTTGATACAAATAAAGATTACCTGACTCAGATATGTACTAAAATATTTATATTACTTTCATAAGAGTTCTTTTTTCTTTTCTTTTTAATGACTAGCCCACATTATTATTTTTCTAATGATTCATGGTATTGCTGGACTGCTTTTTGTTTATTGTTGCTCGTTCTTTTCACGATCTCCATCTACTGGCTACATTTTCATTTTTTTATACCATATGTTGGGTATGTATTGAAAAAAAAATTTATTTAATTGCATTTAATTTAGTTAAAATATTATAAAAGAAAATTTGACAATTAAAATAAAAGTTACTGAGCCAAAGAAATTCCATTGATATTATTCTTTAATAAATTTTTAAAAAAAATTGTACTAGAAATGTATATTAATATAGCATTCATTGCTGTTTTTTGTTTGCATTATTGTTGTCATATCAGTAAGTACCATGCACAAAAAGTTCAAATCCTTTTTTAAAAACATTTAATGAAATTGGTAAAATATATAAATATTTTCCATAAGAAGTTCATATAAAAAATCTTTTAATCTGAATTTGTAGCATCTTTTAAAAATAAAATAAGAGTGCCTAACAAATCTTCATGAAGCTTTAAAAAATTCTGATGTTATGAGAACCTTGATTATTAATTAACTTTAAATAGGAATTATCTAAGTCATGCATGATAATTTTTAAAAACGTAATTTGATTGATTTCTACTGTTAAAATGTATTTCACAATTATAACTGATTTTTCTTTCAGGTTTTATATTGCAAATTTTGGTGCTTGTAATGAAAGAGAAGGTTTTAAAAAATACCTATGAGTATTTGAACATTTTATTTTCATTATTTTTACCATGTTATGCCTTTATACAAGGATTCTTAAATCTTTATAAGAATTGGATGAATAATCAAATATGCAATAATGACAAAGTTCAGTTGTCTTGTCAAAAAACATATGATGCTCTAAAGTTTTTTGAACTAAATTGCTGTAAAGGTGAGCTTTATTTCATACGTTGATGATACTGAATGTTGTAAAATTGTTCATTTCCTACAATTATTTTTTAAGATTTTTCAAAAATTGTAAAATTTTATAATTTGAGTTTGTTTAATCAGCAGTAAATTAAAAACTGCATTCAAGGAAAAAAACTGGTAAAAATATTAGGAAGTATAGCTGGAAAAAAATGAAAGGTTTTAAGTTGCTGTTTCTTGTATTAATAATTGAAAGTGTATTAGCACAAAAAATTTTTTTTATATGCATAATTTTCAGTATGCAGCATATTCAGAGTTGTGGGTGTAGGGAGAAAACTAGAAAGACCATTTAATAAACTTTAAATTTCTTATCTAAAATTTGCTGCATAGGATATATTATAGTTGTAAAAATATAGTCAATATATTTTTAACAATTTTTTTTTTTTTTAATTTATTGGCAATTGTGATCAAATGTATTTTTTGATTGTTTGATAAAATAAAACTAGAACAAAAAAAAGGAAGGTAGGAAAAATATAAAAAGAAATCAAATATTTGTTAATGAACACATTTAGCTGTGTAAGGAACTGAACTGTATTTCTTATAAAGCAATTAAAATATGACAAGTAATGATATTTGAACAGCTAAACATTCTTAGATAATACTTTCTTGAATTTTATGTGTGAATACTTTTTAAAGTATAACTTATGAGATTATATGTTTAGATACTTTTTTTTTTTTAAGTTTATACCTAAATTAATTGAATTTATATTTTGTGCACATAACATTGAAACTGGTGGGATGCTTTAAAATAATTTCCTAATTTTTAACTCTTTTCAGAAAAATGTGGAACCAGTTGTTATGAATGGGAAGATAATTTCTTTTCTTGGCAAGAACCTGGAATTGGGAAACAAATTATATTGTCACTTGCACAAATGTTTATTTTTATCGCTATTATCATTTTATTAGAATACAGGATTTTTCAGTTCATGAAATTCAAATTTTTGCATTTCTTGAGGGTAAAACAAAGAACTTCAAATGAACAAATTAGTGAGAGCAGCTCTGAACCTTCACTGAGTAGTAATCAATATTTGGTAGTGAAAGAGTTATCAAAATATTTTGGTTCAAAATGTGCTATTAAAAATTTAACATTTAAAGTTAGTAGAGGTGAATCGTTTGGTTTAATTGGTGGAGCTAAATCTGGGAAAACCACTTTTGTAAATATTATTACAGGACAATTATCAGTCTTTCAAGGAAGAGTGTACATTGATGGAAAAGATATTATGAAATTACCTGTAACAGTAAGGCTTATTATTTTTTTATTCTCTTCCTTATACAGTTGAGCCTCTCTATTGCGAACCTGGGATATAGTGAACTCTGTCATAATGAACTTCTTCATTGATTCCAACTGAACTCATATTTACCTAATGTTTTCTTTTAAATCCACATAGAAAACTTCTCAGAAAATGAAAGTCAGTGAACTAAAATTTCTTTCCTCAGATTTTTTTTTCCAGTTTTTTAAAGGTAATTTTACACTTACATATTAAGTTCCCAAAAGACAGCATTCCTAGACTTCTGTTTCAAATACCACTTTTCTATCCTTCTCAATGTTTTTAGGAATCAAGCATTGGTTACTATTTAATAAACAGTAGTCCTCTTTCCCCACTCGCTTTGCAATTTCTAGGAATCCATTGGTCCACTTCACAGACCCCAAACCACCCCTTGAAATCAGAATAACAATGGAACCGTCCTCTGTTTTGACACTCTTCTCTATCTTCAGGCACTTTTTCCATATCCTAACAAGCACCTCTATAAGATCAGAAATTATATAGATTCTAACTTTATATATATTAGTAAATTATGTTTTATCACGATGACTGTTTCCAACAAAACCATCATCAAATTTAAAAGGAATTCGTTTCAACAAAATTGGATGTAAAGACCTTAGGTTATAGTGATTTTTTTTTTTTTTTTTTTGTTTTTTTTTTTGTATCTGCTTCTGTTTGCTATAATTAGGTTCAGTTGTAGTATAACCAATACCAATATATATTTTAGTTTATACTATCCTTTAAAAAACATCCAGTTTTTGAAATGTTTTTATGTATTTCACTTGGTGTGTGGGTGTCATCAAATTTTCGATCGTTAATTTAACCAACTTCCCATCAAGCTAGAGCTCTGAAACCTTGGGAATCGTTCTTACTCACCTAACAATGCAATATTTAGACATTTGCGACAAGTTTTAACTAATATTTTCTTTAATAATGTAGTTTAGCCCAACCACTTGGCGCTATTTCAAAAATTGGTACCAAACTTGGCGATTTTTTTTTGGCTGAACGTTAAGTCCGTAAAACAGACCAGGGTAGCCACATTTGGCAAAATACCGCCAAATAATTCTTGTCGCCAATGGTGGTTGGGTTAAACTGCATTCCAACCATTTAATTTACCGGATGAATTAATTAATTTTAGTTAGTTTTAACGTTTTTATATATTTCACTTGGTGTGTGTCTGTCTGTGTGTCATCAAATTTTATATCATTAATTTAACCAACTTTCCATCAAGTTAGAGCTTTTAAACTTTGGGAATCTTTCTTACTTGCCTAACAATGCAATATTTAGGTATTTGCGACCAGTTTTAACTAATATTTCAATAATTTTCTTTACTAAACTTTGCCACCATATAAAAACGTTAGTTTTTATTTCGAATTATTTTTTTCACATTAATTTGATTAATGAACTACTTAGGAGATTTAAAAAAAGGCATACACACATCCACATTAGCAGCAGCGGCCGCGGTAGCCTAGTGGTTTCTCCCCAGAGCGTCCCAGTCATGCTCTGTAGGGTCGAAGTCTGATTGGCCGATCCATCAGGTTAATATCCTCACTTTCCAGAAATCCATCGACCAGATGAGCTCTATGCGGCCTCGCATTGTCATCCATTAAAAGGAAATGAGGACCAACTGCACCCTTGAAAAGGTGAACATAGGGCTAGATGACCTCATCCTTATAACTCTCAGGACTCACAGTGCCTCTTTCAAAGACAATGAGGTGTTTGCAGCCATCCAATATGATACCTTCCCAGATCATCAAGCCTCCGCAGCCGTAAGGGTCGGTTTCTGGAGGGCAAGTAGAGGGTCGCTGGTTCTCTCCACATGAAAGTACGGCGAGAATCACAGGTTAGGCTGAACCGGGACTCATCAGTGAAGAGAACGGTCACTCATTCGTTCATGCTCCAATCTCTATGATCTATGCAACATTTTAAGCGGACTCTTCCGTTCATAGAATTGAGAGGGAAGCGAACACTGTGTCTTCTTGCAAACAGCCCTCTCTCATGAAGTCTTCTGGAAACAGTCACCCTTGAAACTCGGATTCCTGTGTCCGCATACAACTCACGAGAGACCCGAGAAGCTGTAGCATCCCTGTTACGCTTCGCTATAATGAACAAATGGCGATCTTCTCTAGCCATCGTGGCTCTTGGAAGATCTTACCCACGCTTTCTCTTGACGGATCCGGTATCCTGAAACAGTTTCCAAAAGTTGAACACGACGCTGAGCGTTAAATCGAATTCTCTGCAAATCTGGATTTTAGATTGGCCTGCTTCTAGCCTACCCATAATTGGCCCCCTCATCTAAACGTTGGTGGTTACTCAATTTTACTGTTTGAATTTTAATTTAAGCGATTGCTGCAGAAAAACACTAAGAAATTCTGCGAAATGTATTAGTGAACGAAATGCGATTTTGGCACGTGCGCTAATTAAACCTGTTTTTTCGACTAGTTCCGCCCCCACACACGTACGTGTGTGGTCGGAACTATTGCATCTTTGTTTCGAAGCAGTATTTTTACATTTCGTTCAATTCTTTTCATGAAATTCGACAAAATATGCAGATTCTCTTAATTTTGAACACCAGTATATATATTATAAAAAAAAAATGGCATAAATTAATGCTACTATTATTGTCCTTAAGACGACATGTTTGATTTCATTCATGGCACAATTAGGAAACTTTAAACATAATAATTTATTAATATCACACGAGAGGAGAGGCGGATACATTGGGATAGCAGTGAATGCAACGAAATACACATCCACTCGCCTCGGTGGTAGAGAAGAGCACGAAACTTTCCCTCTTGTAAATGTCAAAGTAAGGATTATACAGATCACTTGACAATA
The DNA here is from genome assembly GCA_019974015.1 of Nephila pilipes. Classification (NCBI taxonomy): domain Eukaryota; kingdom Metazoa; phylum Arthropoda; class Arachnida; order Araneae; family Nephilidae; genus Nephila; species Nephila pilipes. The sequence goes on from BMAW01015988.1 coordinate 363,966, forward strand.
GATATAGGGATCTTCAGGTATTTTACATGGTGACTAATTGTCTAGTAGGGATTATCCCTACTATTTCGAAGGGGTGAGAATTGCCGTTCAAAGCAGATTTATGGAAATTGCATGGTCGGCGAAATTAAGAGATTTAATGGAATTGTTTCAGGAAATAATGATGAATTCCTTGCTGTGTTAGTTAAAAGTGTAGGATAAATCAAGAAGTTAAACTAAATTCAAGTGAAATTATTACTATATTTCTTATGATTAATATAGGTTGAAGAAAAAATTGGACTTTGTCCTGAATATAATGCTTTACTGCACAGTTTGACTGGAGAAGAAACTTTGTTATTTTTTGCTAATCTAAATGGCATAACCAAACAAAAAATCCAAGATTGTATAAGCTATTTTAGCAGAATTCTATCCTTGGATGATCATTTGAAGCAAAAAGTTGAAGAATATAGGTCAGTATCCAATTTTATATTCTTTGATATCGATTTTAATAGCCTTTCAATTTGTTCATTTATGGATTCTTTACAAGAGCATGGACAGTTATCAACAATATGTCAAATAAAGCAAATTAATGTAGACGTTAAAAGACTAAAGATAGAATAGATAGATTATCTCAAAATGATTATTGTGTTAAATATAATTGAGCTTCACAAGTCCTTATATGATGGGGGGGGAGAGAGAGAGAGAACAGCTCAGTTATCTGATTATGATTTGAAAATATGAAGTTTGCCTCTGATTGGTTATTCAGTTGCTCTAATGAAACATTAGTATAACCAAAATGTAGCTTAAAACTATAAAACTTGCCATCAGATGTCTACTGCACCATCCTTATTAATCAGAATTATACTAAATTTAATTACATTTTAAAATTCTATTATTTTTTTATTTTTATGGTCTAACTCTATCTATGCTTTCAGTTATATTGTTAAAAGGAAACTGAACGTTGCCATCGCATTGATTGGAGCACCTCCTTTAGTCGTCTTGGATGAACCTACGACTAAAATGGATCCCATATCTAGTAGATGTGTATTGAATGCACTGTTACAAGCTTCAAATTTTGGATGCACAATTTTGCTAGCATCTCAAAGGTCAGACTAATAGTATAATTGAAATATTTGTAATTTACTAAAATGAAGTTTTCTGTTCTTTGACTTTGTGGCAACAGTATTTTTAATATAAATAACTTTACAGTTTTATTATTACTTCGTTGAAGTGGTATATATTAAAATTATACACTGAAAATTAACTGTTAACCATTGTTGCTCAGAAATGGAAACTAATAAGTGCGGTATGTTAAGATGACTCCATATTTACATGATGATTTTTTTTTTAATTGCTCAAATTAAAAATCATAAAATTATTTTTTAACAACTGCTTAAATGTATTTTATATGGAATAAATTAATTAATATATAAGATCTACCAAATCACAGCCTATATTAATACTTTGAATAATTTTAACCTGAATTGAATTCAAAAATTATTTTGAAACATTGTAACTAGGATATACTGTATTGGTTTCCTTCAGATACTGAATTAGTATTTCAAATATAGATTTATTTGTAAACAAAATCTGGAAAAAAAAAATTTATGCTTAAATTACTTGTTCTAAATTTCTTTCTTTTCTTCCCCAGAATGTATTGTATGTCTCAAATTATAATATTTTTGTGGTATATTATTATTTTGTTAATAAATCTTTCTTTTTCACTTGTATAAATTTCTGTGACCTTTATTAAATAGAACTCATTCAGGTACAAGAATTATTCCAAACAAGCAAAGAATTATTTCTATTTCATTCTATTTAAATTTTGGGCTACATTTTTATAACTTGAAAAACATATCATCATGACTTACAAGACATCAAGACTTATTGAATTCATTTTTCATTTGCACAACATTTATTTGTATTCCAATTATTAAATATATTTTACAAAATATTCAAATTTCTAAACTTCTGAATGCAACTATTATGATGCCTCAGCTTTAAATCTTAATCAGGACATTTATTTTTCTTTAGGTTATTACCAGTTTTACTAACACTGTTAAAAAAAAATATTGTTTTTATTTAAAAATGAATACATTTATTTTTTAAAAATCTGGTTAATAAATAATTAATCCTAGAAAACTGAACAATTGTGATTGTTAGGCAGATGATAGGTTTCGTGTTTAGACATTTTTTACAACGTTTTTCTGAATTTCACTTGGTGTGTGTGAGTGTGTGTGTGTGTCATCAAATTTTCGATCGTTAATTTAACCAACTTCCCATCAAGCTAGAGCTTTGAAATTTTGGGAATCGTTCGTACTCGCCTAACAATGCAATATTTAGACGTTTGCGACAAGTTTTAACTCATATTTCAATAATTTTAATAAGTCAAAATATTCTTTCCTCTCGGCGCTTTTAGAATTGAGGAAAAAATTTCTTTCCCCCTCTGGAAGCACCGGGCACTCCCCACGCAGCATGAGGTATCGTAAACCTTTTGTACTCACAAAGGGAAGATACTATCTCCCCTTTACTATCTCCGAGATAGTAAGGGTTGCTGACTTTTAGTCAGTAATCATTCACAAGAAAGAAAGTTTCCAATATTTGGCGCCATGTCTTATCACAATAATTTTTACTGAATTCTGGCTCCCGTTCTTTTTTTAATAGAATGACTCACAAACTTTTAAATGCATGTTTTGATTTTATGAGTATTATGATTTTTTTAATACTCTCACAAATGTCTCTTTTTAAGTAAATTTTAAAGTTAAAAATAACTAACAGTTTTAACTAATATTTCAATAATTTTCTCTAATAAACTTTGCCACCATATAAAAACGTTGTTTTTAAAAACGTTGGTTTTTATATCGAATTATTTTACAACGTTTTTCTGAATTTCACTTGGTGTGAGTGTGTGTGTCATCAAATTTTCGATCGTTAATTTAACCAACTTCCCATCAAGCTAGAGCTTTGAAATTTTGGGAATCGTTCGTACTGGCCTAACAATGCAATATTTAGACATTTGCGACAAGTTTTAACTAATATTTCAATAATTTTAACAAGTCAAAATATTCTTTCCTCTCGGCGCTTTTAGGATTGAGGAAAAAATTTCTTTCCCCCTCTGGGAACACCGGGCACTCCCCACACCACATGAGGCCTCGTAAAACTATTGTACTCACAAAGGGGAGATACTATCTCCGAGATAGTAAGGGTTGCTGACTTTTAGACAGTAATCATTCGCAAGAAAGAAAGTTTCCAATATTTGGCACCATGTCGTCTTATCACAATAATTTTTTCTGAATTCTGGTTCCCATTTTTTTATTACAACGTTTTTCTGAATTTCACTTGGTGTGTGTGTGTGTGTCATCAAATTTTCGATCGTTAATTTAACCAACTTCCCATCAAGCTAGAGCTTTGAAATTTTGGGAATCGTTCGTACTCGCCTAACAATGCAATATTTAGACGTTTGCGATAAGTTTTAATTAATATTTTCTTTAATAATGCAGTTTAGCCCAATCACTTGGCGCGATTTCAAAAATTTGCTCCAAACTTGGCTGGTTTTTATTTATTATTATTATTATTTTATTTTTTGTTTAACTTAAGTCCGTAAAACGGAACAGGGTAGCCACATTTAGCAAAATATCGCTAAGTAATTCTTGTCGCCAAGGGTGGTTGGGTAAAAATGCATTCCATTCATTTAATTTACCGGATGAATTAATTAATTTTAGTTAGTTTTAACGTTTTTATGTATTTCACTTGGTGTGTATCTGTCTGTGTGTGTATCACTGTGTCATCAAGTTTTCTATCGTTAATTTAATCAACTTCCCAGCAAGCTAGAGCTCTGAAATTTTGGGAACTGTTCTTACTTGCCTAACAATGCAATATTTAGATATTTGCATCCAGTTTTAACTAATATTTCAATAATTTTTTTAATAAACTTTGCCGCCATATAAAAACGTTGTTTTTAAAAACGTTGGTTTTTAATTCGAATTATTTT
>BMAW01015988.1:387937-480580 GCA_019974015.1 Nephila pilipes
CTTTCCTATAGGGTTTACAATCTTTCGCATTCACGAGTGACACCCCCTTCCCCGAGATACTCTAGACCTTTTCGCCATTTTCTTTGTCATACGACACGAGATCTGCCAATGACATGCTGAAAATTCGTATTTTATCACCCTTGTGTCAAAAAAATTATGTGTTCATCAAAATGGAGTAAAGGTCAAACAGTACAATACATAGCTACTTATAAGGATAATATTCAAAAGAAAGGTAGTAGTCCTAAAAGTAAGCCAAGTACTAGTAATGGAAGTTTAGAAGAACTGAAGATAAAAAAAAAAGTGACTTCAGAAAATTAACAAAAAAAAATAGCAACAATCTAAACATTTAAAAAATGAGAAATAAGTAAAAATTTACAAGGGTCAAAAATAGAGATGGATCACTTGGGTATTCTGGTACATGATCTGTGTCCACAAACAGTAAACCCCATGGGAAAGAAAAAGATCACTAGAGGACTTCAGTAAAAATTTAGCTAACAATGGATCAAGATAACCAATGCATATTGTTTAACACAGTATAGTCAAAATTGGCTTTGTGCCATACACTTCTTTCACTTACTGATACACCGAGCAGACTGCCTGGACCTGCAAGCATTTAAGCAGCAGTGTTCGACTTGGAACCACAGAATGTGACTGGCTACTCGTCATATATCTTCTCCACATTTAGCTGCACTCTCACCCACTCAGATGCTTTTTTAAAGCAATTCAACTTTGTAATTGCTTGTGAGCAAAAATATAAAAGAAAAATTATGACAATCATCGAGTCAAATGTAGCGAGATATTCCCACAGTAATGGAAATTTAAATTTGTGTTCAAATGACCCACTCAATACTAGGAGGGCGGCACTGATAAGAGTATTCAACCATAATTACTCAAAATATACTTCTAATAATTAAAAAGTAATTCTGAGGTTATTGAAAAAGTTCATATTCACACAAGAAATACATTTGCTAATTCAAATATAGATTTTTCCTTCATGATTGTCACCAAGCAAGCTATTAAAGGTGGATTAAATACCTAGTTTCTCTGTGTGTGTACAAACACACACAGGGGAACTATATTTCATTCAGTAATTAATTACTGCTCCCTTCATTTTTTATCCAATTTGATTAATTGAGTTAAATTACATAAATAAGTTTTAAAAAATTGTGTAAAGTTTATTGGCGCAAGAGCCAGATATTGTTGTCATATCGCGGTAATCACGTGGAATTACGTTTTCCGATATGACGTCATCTGGCAATGGAATCGGAAATTTGCATTCGACGGTAATTTTCAGTTACGTCATACAAAGTTATTTTTCATTGGATGGCGATTCTTAACTGTCGAGTTGACGGTGTCGAATGCTAATTCCGGAATATATATAAAGGAGATCTTATTAGGCTGATTGGCCTGGCTTGCTTCTTGGATGCTGTATGACAGCTGTTTATGGCCAAATGGACTGGCTGGGCTTCTTGCTTTTTGGACTTTGACAATGATCAATGTGATTCTCAAACTTTCGGTTTAGAAAGTGATGTTACCAATGTTGTAAATAAATATATAATTTGAAATATTAGAATTTGTCTTTCTCTGTTGATGTGGCATTTATATTAAATTAAATTATCAAAGGCCTACTCTGAGGCAGGCCAACAGATATGGCTATGCTGCGCCAAACAAAATTTAACTGGTCTAGACGTGAAGAAAGACAAAAATTGGTTGACAAGGAGGGTCGAAAATAAAGAATCGCTAGGGTAACCCAAGGGTGCGTCACTCTTGGAAAAGTGTATGCAAAACTTCCAATTCGATTGTATGAGAAGCATATTAAAATACGAGTACAAATTTTGAAATCTCTCTACAAACTTAATGAATTAAATAAAAGCTGGTAGTAAAATCATCTTTCATTTGTATTGTTTCTTCAATCAATATTTCAGATCTTTTAAGCCTTTTACATCACACTATAACAGAATCAAGGAAGATAATTTGAAATCAGTATCAAATAAAAACTTATAACAAGTGAGACACACTTAAACCATCAGACAAAAAAATAAAAATCCTAGAATTATATATATATAAAGGATATTTAAATAATGTGACCAATAATCTTTTTCGATATTTTAAAACTAATCTGTTAATCTATTTAGCCACCACACCAAATTGTTACTCAAACGTTGAATACGAAAAAGTTTTCGGATATTCAAAAGTTAGATGCCGTGCTCTAACACTTGCTTTAGAGTGTTTTACAATTATTTGAGCCTCTCTATTATTTTTTAAGTTTATATTAATGTCCAAAAATTCTGGAATCTTTTTTCAATTATGAATTATCAGAGATATAATGGTGTTTTTCGACTTTATCACAAGTAAATTGGACAGATATTGAAAATTGTGCCAAGTTTTTATCAAAAGAAATGCTTGATATTAATATCATAAACAATTGTCTGTTTGAAGAAATTAGATTGAATGTTTTATTTAAATTCTGATAAATGAGAAAATCAATATGATGAAATTGAAAAAAGCTGGGTAGAATTATTTAACCATTTCAAAAATGAACACATTCCATATGAAAATTTAGTTATTCTTGTTGAATTTACAATGTGCTATCCTGGAACTAATTCAGCAGCTGAAAGAGTTTTATCAATTGGTAATGATTTTCGGACGATTGAGAAATCCAGATTGAATCAAACTGATACTCTAGCAGCAGCACTTACAGTATATTCAATATGAAAGATATTTCTCGCTCCAAAATTTCCAATATATTGTTAGAAAATGATATATTAAAAATATATTCATTAAATAGAAAAATACAGGTTTAATTAAATAATTAAAAAGTGAATTTTTATTTGAATTAATAAAATGTTTCATTTATTTACGCCATACTTTTTTCATAACAAAAATTGGTCACCTTATTTTAAAACACAGTAGTTTCACTACAATATAATGTTGCATATGCAACAGCCTTCATTTTAGTACTGCTAAAAATAGCATTCTGGTACTGACACGTCAAATTTAAAAATCTTCCCTCCAGTTCATCATATATTAGCTTTGATTCACTAATTCTTTACACATCCATAAGTTATTAACTTTTAAGTTTAAAATTATCTTTTAATAATTTATTTTAAATCATTTAGAAAATTTTTAAGTATAATTATTTTCAATTCAGGCCCTTGCCAAATATTCACAAGAAATTACATTTCACTTTAAAATGAGCCATGTAGCATTAAATTTTCATAATAATGGTAAATTCATGCAATATATATGGAACAATAGAAAAATAGTCAACAAATCTACACCTGAAAATTAAAACTAATTTTTGCATGAAAAAACAATTAAAAATATTACATTTGACATAGTATGAGTTCTACATATACACATAATTAGACAGACAATAATTAAACGAACAAGTTCATTTTTTTACATTTATTTTTTTGATAATATAATTACATCAGAAGAAAAAGCCTAAAATTTTGCCTCCCAAATGTTTTTTTTTGGCTTCTTCGTGATCCATAATTCCACCAGATGTGGTTAACACTAGATGCCTGAAAATGCAAATATACATATACATTAAAAGTAAAATTTTAAAAATATCTTAAAGCAATATAAAATTCTTAAAACGAATTTTGCTAAAAAATATAATGGAATGTTTATAATACTAATTTTTCACTCCTTTAAATACCAAACTGAAACATGTTGTACAAAAGTCATGGTACATAAAGTTTCCTTAATTAACTTATTACTGTTACACAAGGGAGGGAGATATATTGGGATAAATAGAGGCCACCCACCCACCTACTTTGATAATTAAGAACAAAGTAACAGAAAAATTTCCCTGTTTCTCCAAGGAAGTAAGGATTTAAGCATCACATATAGAATGCAGGGATCTTATAAGCATTTTATATTAAGACTAATTAGTGATTAAGAATATTTGTTCAGAGCATGGAGAATGCTGACCTAAGCATTTTTGGAAAATCACATGATTGCATAAATTGAAAGGAATGGGAACACAAAATAACAAACACACTACTATGGTAGTTAAAAATTGCCCTGAACGTTTCCATGACAGAGGCCGTCTTCTTTTCACGAAATCACAGAAAAATAGAACCAGACATTTTTCTGGATAACAAAAATATACCCTGGTCTCTAGAAACCAAATATCTTGGTGTAACGTTGGATAAAAAACTCACTTTCAAACAACACGTACTATGAATTAAAAAGCAGTATCTGCAGTAAATAATGTATTTCCCCTTATTTCGCGTAAATCTGCATTAAGCAGACGTAATAAACTGCTTATCTACATCCTGACCTATGCTAGCCCGGTCTGGTCACACTGTGCTAACACAACATTTGATTTAATAGAAAAATCACAAAATTCCACTATAAGAATGATTGTAAAAGCCCATTGGTACATGAGAAATAACGACATAAGATTTTCAATTAAACTCCCTACACTTAAAAACTTCTTCATTAAAAAACTATCAGAAAATTTCTTCCATAAAATAGATACCTCAAACAACAGAACCATTCAAGAAATAGAAAAATACACCCCACGTAGAAATAACCCACAATTACACAGAGCAAGAGAAATTCTAATTCATCCTTAGCATCATTCCACACACACGAACATCAACAACATAAGCCAAAACACCCCTACTCACCCACCTATATATACAGCATTAGCACACTTCACCAACGACCAATCACAGACCGCGCTCTCACTGCGGCCAGACCAAGCAAGCAGGAACTCAATAGACTTCTGCTGCAATATACTAAGCCTACTTCAAGCACTTCATCTTAAATTTTGTTTTATTCATCTAATTTTATTAATTAGTGATGTTACGATAATATTATTATATTCTGCAATAATTTTTAATTTATAATGTATTTTCAAAACTTTAATTATCTTTTCAAAGCTATTGCAAAGTAACGTTAACTTATTATTAATAATTCCTTAACTCCTGGGCAAGTGTAAAAACTGAAGTTCAGTTCACCAAATATTAATAGCCATTTCACAGGGGATAGAAGCCCGAGAGGGTTAAGTTCCCTGAAATAATAGAAGTCACTATACTACCAAGTATTTCTAGGTTATTATGTTACACATTAAGTGCCAACCAAAGTTTTTCAAATATTTCCTCTGACTATTTTTTTTAAAAATTCTTCCCTCACTAATTGGGCATCAATACAAGATAAACTACAAAGATAACATTAAGTAAGACTCAGCTGCATCATGACATTCTTCATTAATTTGACTAATTTCCTTATTCTGTAGATTTGATCAAAATTTAGAACAGATTCATATTAGCCTGAATGCAATGCAATGTAATGTTTTTAAAATACGGATAGTTTTTAGAGATCCATTTTACACAAAACATTTCAAAGGAAATATAATTCTGTCAGATATGCATTTATTTAAAATAACACAGGTTACATTCACAGCAGTAAAACTAAGTAACCTAAAGCAAGTTAGATTAAATCAGGAAAGTAACAAGCCTTGAACCTTTATTCCATTACCTAGACCTCAAATTTAGCACATCACTATTTTAATAGAAAACAGTCAAAAGTATAGCATTATATTCAGGCTAATACGGTAGATCTTTAGAAGTTTTGAAATAGACAAATATTTGCTTTAAAAGGATAGAATTATATATTCCCTTATAATATATATATATTACCAAGATATTATAGCAATCTATATTTTACTTTAATGTTACTATTCCTTTTGTTACCCGAGTCAGACAAAAACATATGCAGTGAACATAAATATCAAATTTAAAAGGGGTACTAAAGGTAGTTTTAATAATTACTAAGAAAAGGAAACATGTCGAAAGTTTTGTTCATAGGAAAGGATCTTCAAATATTTATCAGTAGGCTAATATTCAACAAACTGAAGAAAAATTACAGTATATCTTACCCAAACTGTCGAGAAGGCAGCAAATTCCTCATCCATTTTTCTAAATCCCTTAACTGTACATCAAACCGCGGACTGATGACACCACATTTGTTCAATCTACCAGTAAGATTTACTACAATTTTACCAGATCGATGATCATCAACTATTTCAAATTCTCCAATGTAGCCTAGAAATAAAATTGAAACAGTTTAGCCCATACCTATGGAGATGGAAATATTTGTTGGAAGATAAATTGCAAAATATTGTAATGTTTTTTTCCAGCAGACCAGGAAGGTATGGTTTGCACCTGGAACCTGCTTTTAACTTTTGCGGACAAATTAAACGACATGGATGACTTAATTCAATCTAATAATAAGCAAGAATTTTTAAGTTAACATTTTCATTGACTTTCCCCCCCAAAGCTAAAAATTCATTTTTAATGAATATTTCACTTTAAAATACAACTTAAATCCAGTTCTGGACCAGTGAAGCTGAAATACTTTCAAAAATTGAAAGATATGAAGATTGTGCTGAAAAAACCTATTAATTAGATGTACATTTTGTGATATTTATAGCAAGTTTTCTCATACAAATGGTGTTTCTAGAAAGGTTATTTTTGAGAAAAAATTGTTTGATGAGCTTGATAAAAATAGCTAAGTCATTTAGAGGACCTGAAGCATTTGTGAGAGTAAATACCCCTAAATTTAGATTTTTTAAAAAAATTGTTTCAGATACAAAATCAAATAAACCAGTAAAGTCATCCTTCCTAAAGCGATTTATAGTTCTAATATGCCATTTTAGGACAAACCATTCCTAATATAATAATTATTATATTAGGAATGGTTAATATTAAGTTGTTTTGTAAGTTTCTAAGAAATTCCTTTTTAAATAAATAAATCAGTGCATGTTTATTTTGTAAAGCACTAGATGGAATTTTAAGATATATTGGACAACACTACAATCAAAACATAAACTAATGTAATTATTAAAATTCATACATATTCTAAATTACTGCCTTATCATTATATTCTGTAAAGGATTAGAGAACACTTTAAAATTCATTTTGACACGGTTTAATTTTATGGAAATATGTGTTGTAATAACATGAAAAATAGTTTCATTTAGCTCTCTGCAGAGTTAACGATTCCAAAAATCACATTAAGGGTGTGGGCTAAACAGCATTTTCATTGATTGGAGCTATTGCACAAGGCAATGCAAATGCCGACAACTATGTTTAAATACTCTTCACAACCAAATAATGACATGGAACTCTTTTACTTGGACACCAAATCAAAGTGAAGACTCAGCAGAGGGACTGGATGATAAAATTCAATAATATATTTTAGCTTGGGCATATAATTCAAGTTTGAAAATAAAAATGACGTCTTGTATAACACATTTAAATCCAAAGTGCCTTTAATGAATTCACATATTAGGACACAAAAAACAAAATTAGACATGCAAAAGGAAAGGTTCTGAAGAACTAATCAAGAAAATAATTGAGTAACATTAACAGTGCTTTTTCAAATTACTTATTTAAATGAAAAGGATAATTTTAATGGAAAGTTTCTAAATTTTAAAGATATAGAGAATAAATGCAAGTTACTCATAAATTTATATGAAGATACAATATAAACTAATATTTTACAGAAGTATATTAACAATGTATATTCTGAATATATTTTGGAAGTATTCAACATCATGTAATAACCAAATAATCCTTCTCGTTAATTCCGAGGACAGTGTTCAAAATAACACCTTTTCCATTCTGATTTTAATGCACTTCTTCAGAATAAGAACATTGATATAAAACTTCAGACATAAATGAGATTTATTGATAAAAATGCTGTTCAACTGTCTAGTATTTACAAATCTTTTAAAAATTAAGAGTGAAATAACCTACAAGCAATATTAAATATAACTCGAGTAAAACATCTTGCGATAAAATATTATATTTAATAACACTTTTTTCATAAAACAAAGATCCTTTATTTCCAAAAGAACGAACTATTTTTGCTCAATGGACTAAATTCACGTGACGTCACGATCACAACACCTGCCAATGTAAACAAGTCTTGTATTCATTTGTTTAGCACTGCATTTGTGAAGCATGTTATGCTTCAGAAACTTACATTTTACAAAATATACTATTTAATTGAATGAGAAATTATCACAAACCTTAGTTTTATACATTTTTCACTCTAAATAAATGAGAAAATCTGAAATTTTGGATTGCTGTAGTAAAAAAGGTATCGAATCATTCTATCAACAAGCTGAAATGAGGACTGCAAATTTATTTGGTTTACATACATTGTTACAATTATGGAAACATCCTAATTTTTGATTTTCTAACACCTAAAAAAACTTATTTTTACTGCTCTTCTTTAAAATTTAATATTTGAGGAAGGTTGGTACATTTTTAATATGTTAGTATTGGTTTTCAACATTTGTGGTACTGGGAAGCATTGTGTGGACTTTCATTCCATGATGTATTTGTTTTTTGAATGAAATATAGAGAGAATTATTTAAAATAAAACTAGATACTTACTTGTCCTTTCTATCCACAAAAATCATTATAAATCTGTTAGTTTAATTATGTATCTTGATCCAAAGAGAAAATAGTTTAATCCAAATGTTTTATTTTTAAACAGAATCAAATTGATAAATAAGTGTTTATACATGAATAAAAAATACCCAAAAACAACTTAACTATTCCCAATTTTTAGATGGTTTGGAATAAATACATTACTAAAATAAATAATATGAAATGCAATATGAGCTCAATCAAAACAAACAGGTGAAAATAACTCAATGGCTGTAACAGTTCAAAAATGCATATTTTTAAGGAAAATAATTTAAAGCTTATACCATAAGTATACAAATAAACGCCAGAAGTATAAAAAGGTTTAGCATATCGAACATTTTAACACAATTAAATGTGAAGACTAGATACACAAAAAAATACTAATATTATTTCCTATAAAATATAAATAACTGAATAATACAAGAAATATATTAGTTGAAATAAAGTGAATATACAAACTAGCATACAGTGAAATCCAATGTTGACACAGACCATGCAGGGTTGTGTATGATATATATCACTGGATTTTGTGAATTTAGTCCATTGTTTTAGAATTAATAGATACTTCACTTCTATTAACTATATTCAACATACAAGGAAAAAAAAAATAATACAGCTGAATATAACACAATCAATTTTTGTTTAGGTCTGCTACCTCGAATACTTAATTAAGCAGGAGGATCACAATCAATTCCTGAAAACAATCGGTAACAAGTTCGATGGCTTTCATTAACTAATTCTACAGTTGCCAAAAGTATAGTTAATGCATTAGTACACCAATATAAGATACCAGTAAAATTAGTAAACATAAGAAAACAAACTGATCAAATTAATTTATACTCCATTCATGATCAACACTTTTAATACAGAAAAAATGATTTTTTTAAAAAATAGAAGTGGCAAAACATATCTTATACACCACATGAAAAGGAGGAAAATTAAACAGCTTCAACTGACACTTTAAATATGAGAAATATGCCCATATCAAAATAAGCAAATCTTGGTATCTATTCCAAAATTAATACAAATGTCATATAAAACTGATGTGCAAAAACATTTTTAAAAAGCTACATTGCAAAAATAAATGAAATCTTATAAGCAATGAAATCAAAAAGTGATAGAAATTAAATGCATAATAGAAACTTTACAAAAATGCTCAATAATAATAATAATAAAAAAAAAATAGGGACTCAAACAACTGAGAATACATTTCGAATTTTGCACTTATCACACTCAGCAAGTGAATAATGAATAAATAATTCGATATAAAAACCAACGTTTTTATATGGTGGCAAAGTTTATTAAAGAAACTTATTGAAATATTAGTTAAAACTGTTGGTTATTTTTAACTTTAAAATTTACTAAAAAAAGAGACATTTGTGAGAGTATTAAAAAATTCATAATACTCATAAAATCAAAACATGCATTTGAAAGTTTGTAAGTCATTCTATTAAAAAAAGAATGGGAACCATAATTCAGAAAAAATTATTGTGATAAGACATGGTGCCAAATATTGGAATCTTTCTTTCTTGCGAATGATTACTGACTAAAAGTCAGCAACCCTTACTATCTCGGAGATAGTACCCCCCCTTTGTGAGTACAAATGTTTTACGATACCTTATGCAGCGTGGGGAGTGCCGGTGTTCCCAGAAGGGGAAAGAAATTTTTCCCTCAACCTAAAAGCGCCGAGAGGAAAGAATATTTTGATTGATTAAAATTATTGAAATATTAGTTAAAACTTGTCGCAAACGTCTAAATATTGCATTGTTAGGCGAGTACGAACGATTCCCAAAATTTCAAAGCTCTAGCTTGGTGGGAAGTTGGTTAAATTAACGATTGAAAATTTTATGACACACACACACCAAGTGAAATTCAGAAAAACATTGTAAAATTATAATTACAGAACTTTTTACACAGGACATTTTACCTTCTCATATATGAAAAGGAACTTTAGAAGCTTGTTAATTAAATTTAGCATTAAAAAAAAAATCAAGAATATATTTATGAAAAAAATATGCTTAATGATCACGAAATAGTATAATTTCTTAATGATAACCTCTAAGAGAAACCAATATTTTTGTAAGAAAACTCTTTTTCAAATAATTATATATATACAAAGCAAAATAGCTAAAATTGCTGGTAGAAGCCACGTGTACCCAGAAAATTGGATAATTTAAAAGTAGTGGATTTATTGAAAACAAAATATTAGAAGAAAGAAAGTTAATTTGAACAATTTCATAAAAAGGAAAATTTTAAAAGGAATGAAGGCATTTTCCCCATTTGTGCCATATCATTCTTGGTTGTCAGTTCGAAAACGCTTCCTTCCTGCAATTGCATTTCGCAGTTTAATCTTAAATGTTCAAAATCATCTTCCCCCTTTCTTTTTATTACATATTCTTTATGCTATTAGCATGTTTTCAGTCTTACTTTGAAAATTACTACTTATCCTTTATTTTGGTTAAACCTCATCTTTTCCCAAAATTTGTCGCAATGACATCTTTTTCATGCACCAAGTTTGAAAACCCCACTTTTGGCGCATTTTCAAAAATCGTACTAAGAAGCCACCTAAACTAGGCTTGTACTGTGCCTAGAATTTGTATTCAGATTGCAATTTCATATTCTAGCACGACAACTCAAAAAACACATGGCATGTAATGTCAAAATGTGGTCTTGTAAACAGCAATTGTACACACCATCAGTCAGCCATCTGATATCAATATTAAGATATGCAACTAAATATTGACATATTTTAAGACAAAATATGACAGTGTTATTGGGTTAAAGCCTATTTGAATGGAGCCGCTTGGCAATTTTTTTTGAAATCGTTCCAAGATGGCGTCAAAGCAGGTGTTTCGAACCCAGAGCTTCCGAAAGAGAGAAAAAAAAGATGGTGTCGTGCCTAGAAGGCAAATGATGATGTACCAAATATAAACTAACTGTATTATTGTGGTATTCTTAATTATTCAAAATGAAAATTTTCAGTTTTTAGAACAGCTTTAGTATAGCCCATCTGCCAAATTTGACACCCTGATTTTTTTGGCGCCAAGTTTCGTGTTTTAAAAAAGGGTTACCATCAAAATTTCCAACGAAATTCCAAGTTCAAAAAATAAAAACACATGTTCCAAATTTATTGATATCGTTACGGGTACTAGAACAGGAAGCTGAAACTATGATTCTGAGTTTAAGATTCTACCTTTTTGTGACATTTATATTTTAAAACTTATTTGTATAACTTGGGAAAATTTTTTGGTGCACCTACTAATGATATTTCAATCATTTTATTGGACTATAAAATAATTTTTTTAGTCCAAAAGTTCTTTCCCTTTAAGTTGAATATGGACATGATTTTTCAGGTATATTTGCATTTAAATTTAAGCGCTATTTTTAAAAATATATATACAAAATATTTTACTCATCATATAGAAAACAATTTACAAGATATAGTGAACCCAATCTTTTAATGATAGTATTGTATATTTTCTTTGAAACAATCATAGAACTTCATAATTTTGGAAATTCAATTTATTTTCTTTTTTCACATAAAAACTATTTCTTAAAACTTGGATATTGCTTAGAGCACCATCTAATGGGCTGTGGTATGGGGTTCATACAGATTATCTTTTATTGCAAACTTGGCAGTATTTTTTGGCAAAAAATTTAGGTGGGCGATACTAAAGCTGAGCCGAGTTTTTCTTCATGATTTCTTTAAACTATTTGTTGTGAGTAACATTAAAAAGTTTGCTATTCTTGGTAAGTTTGATTTATCAAATAAAAGTGCATTGTCAATTGTTGAAGCCACTGTAAAAGATTTCTTATCTCTATTTTTCCATTATAATTATGTAAATATATATTTATAGAACTCTTGCTCTTTTATTTGCTTAGTAAGAATAGCTATTGAGACTTGTACTTAAATATTCAATGGAAATTATAGTACAAATACATCCAAAAATAAGTAAAAAAATGACAAATTTCACCAGTACATTCACTAGTTAATAGATGTTGCTAGATAACTAGTTAATTTAAAAAAGAAACATTGGTATAACTCAAAGAATATAATACAGCTACTTTCACAATTAACAATGATAGTTACATTAAGTTAATTTTACATCACAATACACAAGTTATATTCCAAACATTTAGAACAAGAGAGAAGTAATACTTGCCATGTTTCATCATAACTGTGAGAAATTTGACAATAACTTTTGAGCACGGCCGTATTAGAACTTGTCTTTTACCTCGCTTTTCAGCGTTGTTAATTGATTTAAGTGCATCTGCAAGAACATTCATTCGCACCATCTTGAAATACTATAAATGAAAAAAAAAAAATGTGAATCTGCGGTTAATAAGTTATTCCAGAATTATTTACAGCAACATGAAAGTCCTCTAACATATTCAACATAATAAAATAAATTTTAAGTATAGAATAATCAGTTGAAGCCTAATACACAGAGAGAAATTTCGATAAACAAGACCTATTGAAGTAGTCATTAGCCCTGAATTAAATAAAATGTAAAACGACTATAAATAAATATATAAGTCTAGTGATAGAATATTTCACTGCTTCATACAGCTTATCACTTTTTATAAAAATCGCATAAAATTTCTGAATGTAAATAACATAGGAATATGGTTGTCAAATGGATTATATATATACATAGGTCAACATATTTACTTATATTTAACATAACATCCAGGAATTTTTAAATACATATTCTTAATTATCGATAGATAAGTGTACTTACATGATATATTTATGACTAATGTCTTTTATTAATACCTAATAATTACGATGTATTCGGATCCAATATTGGAGACGGAGCTCACGCGTGGTCGGGTGTTTTACATTGGGAAACGTTCATTGAAACTCAAGACTCAGTCCCAGTTAGTACACGATCAAAACGCAAATCGATTTTTCGCTTAACAGCTTGATTTCTAACTCATATATTTTAAAAAATGTAATTGTTGAAGAAAATTTTGAAATTTTTTTACGTATTTAATATTATAAATTTAGATGATAAAAGGTTAATTAAAGTAGATTTATTTAATATTAACGTTTTTCAGCAAACTGTAACTGCAAGTGGCAATCGGCATAAAATAAAGTGCTTTAATGATGTTTTGACTTTTCTCTGTTACTACAATAAGATTTACTTCAGTAACTACTAGTCAATTTATTAAACTAGTCTTTAGATTTCACTAATGAATTAATATATTTTGCATAATGGTCGATGGCTACATATCGAGTGCTTTCAGTTTTGTTTTGCCGGACATATCGGATCTATTTTATAATTTTCTTAGCATTTTTGATATGTCAACTAATTTTAGCGATAAGCTTTTATAAAATTCGCATTGACGATCGAAATGTTTTATTTAGTGGATCCTCGGTTGAAAGGAAAGAAAAGTTCAAGGTATTTTTGTAAATAAGTTTTTTCTCGGTTGTGTATCGTATATTACGAAGAATAAAGAATATAAATTATATTCAACAATTTATTATTGATGGAAATTTTTTTTCCCTTGAAATCCTTATTTAAGAATGTTTGGTTATGTTTTTCATTCTTTGTTGAAACATACACGTATATTTTATACATTTTATGCCCTTAATAAATAAAATTATTTAAGTGCCTGAGTTTATTTTTATACTTAGGAAGGGTGGAATCTTAGGAATTATTTTTTTTACTAAATATCGTAAAAATTTGCTGATGTTTTGAAACAGTTCCAATATAATTACTAGTTTTGACTTGTTATTATTTTTCTGTGCACTAAATATCCATTAGAAACTTGATCCTCGTTACTTTTTTTTTTATTCACAGACTCCCAATTATGAAACTTTTTTTTAACTATATTGCTTTGAAAATGGTTGATTTACAGAATGAAAATTTATTTTAGGTAATTTTAGAGAATTTTCAGTCAATATCACATCAAGTCAGATATGGTGACATCTTAGGTGACAATATAGAATGTTTGGATCAAGTGAAATGGTACTAGTTATCATATAATAAACTCTTTTAAAAGTGATAGAAAACATACAAATAAATCTTAAATGTATTTGATTGGTTGACAAAATGAGAATTACTGATCTTGAACAGCAAAAAAAGTTTCAAGTAATCAATCACTTAAAGTTCTTTTTTAATTTTAAAACCTAAATATAATTTGAGATTAATGCATTTTGAATATTTTTCTTCTGTTCATGTTGAGTTTTCTTATTGATTTGCACAAAATACAAAACAATATTCATATTTTTGTGAAGCATACTGGATTTTCTCGGTGTGAAGATTTTAAAGCCATGTTTATCTTTCAGATATTTAATTTTTTTGCAGCCTACTTTAAATTTTCAGTTAATTGAAAGGGATATAAAATCAAATTCAACTGGTTTCAAGCAGCATTTTCTACAAATAGAAGTATTAAGTGTAAAATATGTTATGTCTTAATTATGCGAGCATTTAACTATCTGCTTCCACAGGACTGAGGATTTTAGGGCATTTCCTTGGGCTTGATGTTCAGTCATTCTTACAATTTCATGTGCTGCTTGTAAAAATAAAAATATCTGGGTATTAGCATTAGTACACAAGATGTGGGAGAATCCAGGATGTTTATATACGATGAAGATTTTAATTGTGTCAAATATTACTGAAGTATATGCTTTAAGGGTTTCATGGGCCAAATCTATATATTTTCAACCAATACTTACTCTCAGAAGAGTGCATTTAGAAGTAGCATTTTACTAAACCAAGAAAATATTTCTACTAGGAGAAAATGAATGTTTTTGAAATTCTTCATTAAATTTAGGTATGTACAAGATTTACGTTTAAAGTGTTTCCAGTAACCTGTCTGGAAAATAGTATGTCTAGTTTTAAATTTTATCTATTTTTATTTGTTTTGACAAAGTTAAAATGTTCGGGACAGGAACTAATACCTCTAATTTTTAAGAAAAGTATTTCTGTTATATTTATTATGTGTGAATAATTTAATTCAATCTTTTTTTTATACCAAAAGGTTAATTCAGAAAGCCGAATTAATTTTATTAATAACTTGAGTAATAGTATAAGTAAATATCTTTAAAAATTCAATTTTTTATCTGTTAAATGTTAAAATCTGTAATTCTGAATTGAGAGGTTTCAAATTTTTATTTTTGTTTTTATAGCATCTCATTCGAAATTGATATAAAATACAAATTATTACAAAATGTAATGATAAAGTGATGCTTTTTTATATCTATCTTAAAAAGTGTTCTTCAAACCTCATAAATGATAGATATGACAAATTGGTGTAAAATTTTCCTATTGATGTTTCAAGATTTCGTGAAAAAGTGTCAAAATTTAAAAATCCATTACTATAAACATATAAGAACTGAAAAACTGTATATTTGTGAATGGTTTTCCAGTTATTAATGTATGATGCAACAATTGCAGTTTTGTGTTGTGCAATTGAATATAACTTCATTTGTAACTTTGTAGTTTTCTAAAAACATCTGTTATTGCTTTTAAACAGTTGCAGAAGGTAATTTTTTTTACTTTTACTTTTTTAATGGTTATTCTTTTCTAATTTCATAAGTGTAAAAGTAAGAAAAGTTTCAGTCCAAGCTGATTGCATTACTAGTATTAGTAATATCAAGTTATGTACTCAGAAATTAATTATGGGTGCAAATCATCATTGCTCTGAAAGAAACAATTTCTTCAGTTTAAAATTACTTCTAAAGATTATGCTAAAATTATGAAAAAGCAATCTTTAAAAACTAAAGAATGTGCTACATCAATCTTATTTTTCCTTTTTAAAAATCTTTGATTGTTATAGTTTTTATCAAGTTACAAAAATAAAGAACATTTAAGAAAAGTAAAGATACCATGAGAACAAAAGTTCCTATTAACCAGAATCAGTGAAATCCATCAAGATTGAAAAGCTGATGAAAACATTTGATTTGGTCCCAATTTAAAAAATGTTTAAAAAGATGTGAGTGTAATGAAATAAATTCTGTATACATTAATTGTTTTTATAAAATTATATTTATTCTTTATTTTATTTTACAAAATATTTAAAAAATCTATACTTACCAATACTTAAATATATATAAATAACATAATTTAAGAATTTTTAAAATTTATTTAAATTAATTTAAGAATTTATTGTCTTTTAAATCGTTTTCTATATATTTCTTGGTTGGAAACAATCTTTAAGCATAAATGGGTTGGAGTGCATTTCCGTCCCCACCCTAAGTTTTTGGTGACAACTAACCAAATGTGGTGTACCTCTTTAGGTAATGGAAGGTGCTCATTCATCCCGCTCATGTAGCAACCCTAAAACTTGCAATATTTCGTTATGTTGTCGTCTTAGGAAAAATTTGCGCATACGCTAACTTGGGCCACTTTTCCACACAATTTTTTTGTTTCTTTAACCCATAAATGTTGTAACAGGCAAAGGTGACTAAAGTTTAAAGGATATTTGGGAAAATATCAATAAAAGGTAGTGCAAAGTAGATATTTTCTTGTAGAAGCTTTACTTGTATAGAAGGTAATCTAGTCTGTTGTGCTAGTAATTTCTTTTCCCATATTCTGCAGTTAAAATTCTTATACTGCAAAGTGCAATTTTGATTGTTTATTAATGTGTGTTGCACTTAGAAGCTACACGAGGGTTATTGGCAATGGACCTCATAATTTTGAACTTTGATCAAGTATTAAGGATGACACCTGAGCTGGCACCTTCTTCATCAAACTTCCAAATAATGCCAACAGGAGGACTTTGAGCCTTTAAATTTAACATGCATCAGCCCTGGCTATGTGGTGGTCCTATAGTGGCTCTAATACTACAAGAAAAGAATGCCTTCTGTATTCTTTTCCTAAGAAATTGTTGAGCAGACGGGGGGACAACCATCTTCTCTTTGTCTTTATATACCAACCGAGAGGAAGATATTGGAGACAGTAAATTAAGTATAGAATAACAATAATGTAATAAAAGGATAGTCCTGAAATATATATTTCATTTTCCAGAAAAAATCTTGGGAGGTGCATGTGTCCCTCCCCTTTCCACTGATAATATTCATGAATTTTGCTAATATTACATAATTAAGAAATTCAGTTTTTGGATTTGCTTAGTTTTCCATAGTAAAGCAATTTTAATGTATTGTTTTAGGAAGTATTTTTGCTTTTATTTTTTGTTATTTAACATTATTTTGCTGAATTGCATATATTACCATTAAAGATTAACTTTTCATTTCTCTAACGTAATCATTTTAGATATTCAGTTTGCATCAGCTAGAGTTTGTACATATTTAAGCAAAGGTAAATGAACATTATATTTATTATAAACATCTTGGAAAAATGATTTTTTAAGGGTGGTAAAATATATTTAGGTTTGAAACATAAAATTTTTTAGATTCTCGAGTTAATGTTCATTCACCAAATCAGTGGGAAAAGGACTGGAAGTTTAACTTTTAAAATAGGTTGAAATTTTCAGCCTATTTTAAATAACCAGAATCATATTTTTGTGTATTTGGAGACTATAGAGCATTGGAACATAACTAAATTTTAATTAGTTTTTGCTATCTACTTCTAACACTTTTTAAAATTGATTTTAGAGTTTTGATTGGTCTACTCGGAAAACATTGTCATCGTAACATATATAAAAATTCATATATGTTGTAAAGTAAAATGCTCATTGTATAAATTAACTCCTTCTTGTTGATGTTAAAGAAAACTCTGTATCAAATAAATTGGATTAGAATTCTATACAAATGTAAATATTGTCAACTGTTATTTGTAAAGCGGAGAAGAAAAGATTAGTTCATTAAAAACATGCTTGTGAAATGTGGGAAATATTATAAAAAACTATTATAAAACTATTGGGTACAAGTGTAAAATTCCCTTGACTATTTTTACCAATCCAGAAAAGGTTACTAAACAGTGATTGAATTGATGCAAATTGATTGGAAATTATTGATATAAGTTTGCTTGAATTGGTAAGCTCTTTCTCAAGAAAAAGTATTGTGGTTGTGTTGTAGAAATTTTATATTATATATATAAATGAGAATGGTTCAAAGAGTACCCATGTTAGAAGTAGGAAATGGGATAGTGTCTCCTTCAGTATCATGTTGAAATCATCCAGTAATGTAGGCCAGTGCTCATTTTTCCTTTTTCTGTGAAGTATGACACCCTTCGCATCCCCAAAAATTGTTACTATTTTTTTTTGTTTTTTGTAAATACTTATTTTTGTTTAATAATGAAACCAGATGTCATTATTGGTGACAACTTGAAGTAAAATGATGATGGCTTAGTGTGACTCCAATAAATCAATGTCAAATTTGTTTCAGTGCTATTTAACAAATGTCAGCCTCTAGTGGTAACACCAACTTGCCTTAGCAGTACAATTAGTCTTAAAACACAGGAACTTTTTGAACCATCCTTGTAATGCAAGGGTTTTATGTATTTTCAATACAAATGCTACAACATTTTTGTTATTAATTGTAACTTGTTTATTAATATTAATGTAACTGATGAACAAAAAATTTGGTAATTATTGCTAGTAGGAGTATTTTAAAATGAAAAAAAAAATAAATAAAAAATAACTGATTTTCCATTAATCAATTAGCATGTATCAACTTCACGTTTTGTAGCTCTTATTGTTAACCTTGTGATTATTAAACAAGGAAAATTGCAAGAAGAGTTTCAATAATTTTGATAGTTTTGTTCTATCTACTGATTTTTATTGCTAAAACAATTATACCCCTTATGTACATAACTGTCTATCGTAAAGTTTTATCAATAAAAATGTCATATTAATATAGTTGGTAATTGTTATGAGAAAGGTGTGTGTGGCTCTTTTAAGCAAATTTATAATTGGTTGGTTTTCCCCCTTTGCATGACAGCAGTGTTGTTATGATACTGCATTAATATTAAAACATAACTTTATTTGATGATTATTATTAAGTCTTATTTTTTAAAAAAGATTTAAGATCATACTCTCAATTAATTTGCAAACTGTTAAAAGTTGAACTTCGAAACATTAGTTATAAATAGAAATCCTGAATGGAAAATATGTATAGATATAATATTAAAAATCACAGTTTATATGGCTCATAGTTAAGACTGCCATTTGCTGACTTATTTATGGTAAAATACATGTAATTTGCTTACTGTTGGCTTAAATAAAACATTAAAATGATGTCTAGTGATGCAAATAAGTTATATTTCACATAAAGCATTTTAAAAAATTCTAATCTCAAGATTATCTAACTTTGATATTAATAAATCTTGGAAACTTGAAGGGAACATCTTTGAAGAAAAAATGCTGGAATGCCTTTTGAAAATGCTTCTCTTTTAAAGTAGCCCTTGTGTTGATTCTATTGTGATATCAATAAATGCAACCATCATTCAATTTTAAAGTATCCCTTGAGGCTTACCTTCTTTAGGAAATACTGGTATCAAGACCCAGAAGTACCCCAGTGATTTTTTCTTTCATATGAGGTTTACTGTCTTTGATAAATATGAGTGATGTTCTGAGATACTCCAGTTTTTACTTTTTTCAGTCTAGATTACAATTTAACCCTTTCAGGTGTGGTATATTCTTTATGCCACCTTTTTAGCACCTTAAAAATCTCTGTAGAATATCTTTTTTACCCACACATTTATCTTCTGATAGTATAGCTTATAGTTTTTTTTTACTTTTATTAGATGGCAGAACAACTATAAAAATTACTGCTTTGATTCGATTGAAAGTTCTCAACAATTGGTTGTATTTCTCCTTACACAGATATTTCGGAAATAAACTGATGATTTTAAATTCCTCATTTACCCATTCTAGTGAGCAACAGATGGCAGCATGGAACTTTGCTGTTTAGACTGATATGGGATGGTTTGCCTTGTTACATTGAAAGGTCATTAGATAAATATGTTTTGGAGTACCAGTTTGCCAAAAAAGCAGATTTATTACCCAAAGAAATGAAACTTGAAACAAGAATAGAAATTAATCAATATGGTGTGTATGAGCACCGAGAGACAACAGAAGCATAGGGGGCAAAAGGATTTCTCGAAACAAAAACTATCAGTTAGAAAAAGAAGATGGAGGGACAACCTGCGTGGAGTTGCAGAGTTTACCAAGTAAGTGGTATTATAAAAGATACAATACAGCAAAGAGATACGTGATTTGTAAGAAGAACAAAGTCCCCAGAGTTTGGGCGCCTGATGTGAATCTTGAAAGAAAGAATAATTCATTCTGAACTGTGAGAGAACCATAAATTCTGTTTTAGTGTAGATTAAAAAGATTTGAATACTCATCCTACTAAATAGTTCAGAGTATTCTGACCATTTTTTGTGTGACATGTCTGTTCACCTTTGTGGGAGGGTGTGTTTTGTATAAGATGAAACTCAATTCTCCATAGAATGTTGGTTTTTGAGTTCTTATAAAGACCATATACCAACAGCATTTAAGTTTTATCCAGAATTCATATTTTTGCTTCCTTTTGTGAGACTGTTTCAGATTTCATATAATAGGGTGCATAATTGTGTAAGAAAAACTCAGATTTTATGTAGGGTAGTTTTTGATCTAGTTTTAATTAATTTTTTGCAAATAATGTAATTTTTCTAATTAATGTAATTTAATAAATTTTTTGTAAATTTATTTTTTCTAAAATTTGTTTTTAAAAGACTGACTAGTTAGAACTTTCGGTTGAGAAAACACTTGCTTTGTTTGAAGAGCTCCCTTCTGATGGATCAAGGTTATCTTCACAAGCAAATGATGAAAATATCACTACAAACTTAGAAGAGGATTTGATTGTTATCCATTTTCCTGTGAAGACATTCAATTTCAACCAGGACCATCTACTTTGCAAGAAAACCACAGGAAGAAGAAAAAAAGTTGATTTTTAATTAAAAATCCAGTTTTTTCAAGTAGGAAAGGTCCTTCTGATGAAGTACTTGCTTTGACAAATCAGTCTCCAGTTGAATGTTTTTCAGTATGAATATGATTGATAGAATTGTCTTTCAAACAAACGTATATGCTACACAGATGCAAAAGCCCTTCTCAAATTTAGAGGTGACAGAATTTATAAAAAAAAAATTGCAGTCAACATTTTAATGGGAATGAAAGGAATGCTAATATTATCGGCATTTGTAATGTGGTTTAACCTTTTCATTAAGGCTTAAAATTGAGCAATCCAATTAAATATATGCCTTACTTTAAATAACGTATTTTAAATAAAATTTGTTTATTAAATTTATAATGTAGTTTTATCACATTATTTTGAGAAATATATGTATAAATTATTTTTAAATTGATATATTTTTGCACAAATTATCACTCCTAGAAATAAAAATACAACATAAAGTTCTAATCTTTTCAAAAAGTGTTTTGTAATCTTAATATTTCACAAATTAGCTAAAATAATATAAATATCTATGAAAATATTTATTATTTCTTTGAAGGATTACAAAAAACCGAATGTACAAGATGTCTTATGAGGGCAGTAGTATATAATATAGACCAGGTCCTAAAATTCAATAAATAAATAAAAATTTATTTTACCACTTAATGTTGTGTATTTTTAAAATTATTAATGCACATCAGAAGAATTTTAGCCAAAATCAATGTTTTTATTATTATTTTTATTATTACTAACTGCTTCTCAAAGGATTAAATTTTTAACACAGGTGAACCAGATTGGGCTCTTGCATCATAAACTTTAATTGTGTCACTCACTTACTCAAACCCTTTTAAAGTCAAGGCAATAAATAAATAGATCATATTTTACAATCTTAGAAAGTAGCCACAATTCAATTAAAATTGAAAAATAAAGTTATATCCTTAATATTTTCAATATAATTAAAAAAATAATAGATTTTGAAAATTGGGACTTATCATTTGTTTCAACATCAATCCCTCATTTTGCCCTGTATTTAATTTACATGGTTTTATTTTCATTGCTTTACATTATACTGTTTAAAAATTCAGCGAGTGTCTTTTTAATGTATAGTGAGTTATGAGTTTATTAATAAATGAATATCACACACTCATTTTAATGCATATATTTCCGAAATGTTTGGCTCTGCTGATTCCAGCCAAATGTTGCTCACAATTTGGCTGCTCCCCAATTTTATACTATCCAAAAGTAAACTAACAAAATGAAAATTGTAGTCAACATTTCAATTAGTGAAGCAATATCTAAGAGAAATATTGATGAAGTAATTTTTAATAACTGAATAACTATGTTACACCATCATATCAATGAAAATAATTTAGCTTCTCAAAGCTCTAAAGAAGAGTAAATGCTGATTTTTATTTTTGTTTTTTGAGTTGTATTTATTAAGTTTATTTATGTTTGAATTATATAATTGTTTTTATTTATGTGCAATATTATTTAAATTTGTTTGATTTTTATTTGAAAGGAAAGTTATTAATTTTTGTTTGTTTTTCATTATCTAAATTGAATGGGAAACATATGAGCATTACTTACTTTTCTCTAAAAATTAATTGTATCAATCCTCTTTTTTTTTTTTTTTTTTAAATTAAATTTTTTAATCCTTTTTTTTTTTTTTTTTTTTCCATGTAATCCTTATCTCCTTTTACTGTGTTTTAATTTACATAATTTTTCAAAGAGTATATCTACCATGTAAATTGAGGTACAATTATTTTTGTTCATTGAGAATGAAGTTTAAAAGAAAATTACTTTTCTTTTGTTCTAAAATAGTTTGAACATTGTTTAAACATTCATTGATGGTAAATTTTCTATTCAAATATGATTTGCTTGAATTTATTCAATGTAACAAATTATTGATGTTAGTTATGAACTTTTTTGTGTTCTTAATTTCAATTTGTGTGTTTTAATGATATGTATTTTATACTATGTTATCAAATTGAGCATCTTTGTATAAGTCTATGCACTTTCAATTATTTGTGAGTTCTTAGTAAATTTTTACTAGTTTTAAAACATTTTCTGAATTACTGTATTCCTTCTATGATTTGGTGTTTTTACACCAGCTGACAAGTCGTAGAATATTATTTTATCCCTTTTCCTTTAATAGAATAATGGAGGAAATCAATACTTTTTTTTTGTAATTACGATAATTATGTATGTTTGTCTCTTGTGTGTACTGTAATACATTTTATACAATACATAACTTTTTCTGTTTAATTATTTTATTATTAGTGATTTTCCATTGATTTGGTTTTCTGTATTATTGTGATACTTTGGTTGAATATCTGCCGAATTATTGAGAGAGTGTTGTATGTATTTTATTTTGTACTTTATTCATAAATTTACTGGAACAATATAATAAAAAGCCTTTTTGTAAACAAAAAAATAAGTCGTAAATACCAGATGCTAATAAATTACATTACATTCAATCTAATGTGGAGTGCAAATCCACGAGATATGACTAATATTACTAGCTTCCCATTGTAGCTTGTGCAAATTGAGGATAATGTAAGTCCTGGTATTTGTTAATATTTCAAGTGTTTATTATCATAGCAATGTTTCTGAAATCCACATTAGTACTGATAATTACCCATCACCTTTTTAACTGCTGCTAACTGAAGGAGTAGTATATTTGGAGAGTGAATAGACCAAGCAATATTGTTGTATAGGTCAATACATTGTAAGGATCCATCACAGGGTTAACGTTTGTTTTAATTGATATCACTTATGGAACGTTGGTAGATCATGTATAACATTTACTAGAGTAAAATAAAATTATATTATATCAGTTAATAATGGCTCATCATAAGTTGATTCTATTATATTTCTTGAATTTTTTTTTTTTTTTTTTTCTTGCTTGGAATTGAGTCCTGTAATATAGAAATTATATATTTCTCATTTTTGTTATATTTTAACTTTTGCTGTTCTCTGTATTCATTATCTGTGCTAATAGTAATTGTAATTTCTCCCCTCTGTAGATAACAGTAGATAAAGGAAAACATTATCGAAACTTTCAAATTGATCCTGGTGTTGATAAAGAAGTGTATGATTATGTAATTGATGATGAAGATCGATTGAGTAATGTGTGGGAAAAATTACTTAAAGATAGCAGCAGTAGAAATATCTCTCCCAAAGATACAGAAAAGCAAAAGTCTGTTGACATTGTAGTTCCAGCTGAAAAGGATCTAAAGAACTTGAAGGTTGATCTTGGTGATAAAAATATCGGAAACAGTGTTAATGGATCCAGAAAATTTGAAAAGATTGATGGAGCTTTAAATTTGGATGAACTAGATTTTCATCCTTGGTGCAATATCACAACTAGAGAAGCAGTTACTGCAATTCACCGTGCCACGACTCAAGCATGCAAACATGAAATTGCTAATATTACGTGCCTTATGCAGCAGGGTATGCTTTATCCCAAGAGATTACCTCGCTACTGTCCATTAAAAGGTATACTTTCTACTTCTCTATTTGCATCTTGATACACATTTACACCATATGTGTTAATAAATTTGATTTTTAAATATTTTTCTGTTAAATCAGTACCACTTCGCACTGCTTGTTTTTTGGTGTGAGTTGTAAAAGTTGATGATTAAAATTGGCAAAAGCTAATGTAAAAAATAATAATAATGCTTCCCGTGTTTTTTATAGCAACGAGTTTTGGGATGACTACGTTATACATTAAATAAGAATGTTTTCCTTGCTTTTCTGTAATTCCATGCGTGCTTTGTAGGTAGAAAATGCCACTGAATAAGCTATTATGATTTCAAATTTTTCTGTAGATATAAATCTTTAGTGTTTATTACAAGATATACAGTAAAAGATTTTAATGATACCCATGTGTTGGGATTTGTAGGATATTGGAAAGTGATTTAAAAAATAGCAAACAAGCTCTTCTAACCTGTATATAGACCCTTATTTAAATGAATTAATGAAACATCACATCCATTCCTGGAAAAGAAATATTCTCTGCTATGCTAAATTCTGTTTTTAATTTCTTGTCTGATACTTAATGAAGATGATTTTTATATATTTAATATTACTTAACATGTTTTTGTTAGACATTTAGAAGGCAATAGTTATAACTACATTTTTTCTATATATGTTTTTCTTTGAAAAAATAAGTAAAATGAGACTTGAGAAATAAATTAAGTAAAGGTTGAAAACAATTGCTATATCAACCCAAATGTATAAATTTGGCACGAAAAATACATAGAAGAACTTTATAAAGTGCCAATTTCTTAAAAAATATAATAAGCATGCTTTTGATTTCTACAGTCCAATTATTGACCAAATAAAAGCAATTTTTAATGATTATGCAAATAATTTCAAGTTGAAAGCAAAAAAGTGGGAGACACATGTAGGAAATTTTGTATATGTATTGTTCATTGTAAAGGACTAGTTTGCTTCCTTTTAATTAATGTAATTTTTCCTTTTAATTAATATAATTTTCTGTTTCTAAACCTTGATTTTCCCCATTGGGAAAGTCGTAGTATACTCCATGTAATAAGAATATATACTATGACTTTCTTTCTTGCAGATTTAACTATTTCATGAAACAAGGTTAAAAGTGAAAATTTGTTTCATTCTTGCCAAAATAAATTTTTTTATTGATCAATATTTAATTTTGATAATTTATCAGTTTATGTTGAATTTTTTTTTCTTGCATGCATTTTTATGATTTCATTTTATTTATTATATTGTTTTCTTTTTTAGAAATTTATTTTCTTTTAAATTTGTTTTATTTATGCAGGAAATGAGGTAAACTCATATATTGGATGTTTTAGAGATAATTCTAAAAAACGTCTGTTATCTAATTATTCTAAGAAAATTTTTGATAATTCCCCCACAAGATGTATTGACATATGCTTACAGTCTGGATACCAATATGCTGGTGTGCAATACAGCAAAGAATGCTTTTGTGGGAAAGAAAAGCCACTCGAGGACTTTAGATTAAGTGATGAACTTTGTAACATGGCATGTCCTCAAAGTCCTCTTGAAAAATGTGGTGGATATTTTAGCATGAATGTTTATCACACTGGGTTGCCAAGTGAGAAGCTTTTTTTTACTTTATGATTTTATATTTTATTATTTTCTTCTATGTTTAGTATCCTGTTTTTGATCATTTTCAGTTATTATTTTATCGTGTATACCAGACCTGTCCTACCCAAAAAGATTTGTGGGCTCCTATGGAAATATGTTTTATTTCAGTAGACCACATTTTATATATATGTGTATGTGATGAATTCAATTTATCACCTTTTTACTTTTGACTAATGCCGATTCAAACTCTCACATTAAAAATCACTGTTACTTTTATCTCTCAAATCACGAGAAGGGACTAACAAGTCCATTAGAGAAATGAAAAGCATTCTTCAATAAACTAATGGAAATTATATTTTATTGAATCAAATGTATTTGTGTGAAATATAATCTGAAAATCTGTTGTGCATTTATGACACAATGCTGATGCAAAGTTATTAGTGATCAAACGACATGAAGCATTCTGTCTGGAACCGTACGTTTCTGAGTCAAATATATTTGGTTTGCTACAGACAGACTAACTTCTGCTATTTCACATGATCTGCTTGTTGTATTCCCTCCACATGTCTAGTAATGTACACTTGGGTTCTTCAATAGGTTTTCTGGTTAGGTATACATCATGTATTGCTCACTCACACAAAATGACTCGCATGCTTTTTTCAAATTAACTCAAACTTTGTAATTGTATCTGAACAAGAATATAGAAGAAAAATTGAGGCAATAGTTGAGTCGATGACTGAGATATTTCTCATAGTAATGGAATACAATACAAACAACTCATAGTAGAATGTTATTTGGTATTTTTATGTACAACGAAAGTTAAAATATTTGTTCAGATGTTCTAGCTCTGGAGGCTACAGGTTAACATTGGGCAGGCCACTTGCAGCCGATGGATTGACCAGGCCTGATATATACTTTGAAAAAAAAAATTTTTTTTTGATAACTTGTTACAAATATTAACAAATTGCTGTTTTAGAAACTTGTTGTAAATATTATTTAACTTATAGATTTACATTTAGTCAGATGTAATCAAGCACTATCACTGCTTGGTAACATTAATTTCTTTATGGAGGTTCAGAGTTTGGTATTGCAAAACAAAATTCTTTCTTTAACTATTTGATGTTATTCATGTGTATACATATATAGTATTTTTGTATTGAACAAAATCATACAAATATACAAATTATAACCGTTATGTATGCAATATATATATATATATATATACACACATTAACACAACCTTAAGGGTTTTTTTGCTTATAGTTTGAGAAATGTACATCTTAACTGGAAAAATATTCAATGCTTAAGTTACGCATGTTTGGCAACTTATCTAGGAAGTTGCCAAGTTTTGTCGTCAATCCTAGGGGACACCCTATTCCCGATTTGAACCAAAAATTCTTTCCAACAAAAAAAAGTGTCTATATATTTTTAATGTATGAAGAACAGTGTATTTTATTATATTGTAAAATCTTGAAATTATACACCATTCAAGAACACCTCCTGGCCATACTTTTGTTCATATACTGAATTCATCATTACATAGGCTTACTTGTTTTATTTGGCTCATCTATTATGTATCTGAATTTATTTTTTTAAAATTAAGATGAAGGTAAATTCTTTATTTTCTAGATATTTATGATTGGAGAATTAAAAGAAGGTTGTCTTTAATGTTAATGGAATGCTAGAGTACCCTGATTAAAGTTTTGGATTCACAATGTGTGTGTGTTTTTGAAGTAATCTTAACTGTAAGCTTTATCTTAAATTTAATTAAGATTTATATTTATATGTAGGGAATGCTTAATCAAGAGTTAATAGTTCTAATTTATGTTTGAATGTATCAATTATTTGTTATTTGTAATATGTTTCATATTCCATATATACTTTAATTTATAAAGTTTGAAATCTATTTTAAAATAAAAATATATATATATATCAATCTAATTTTAAGATATATAACTGTAACTGAAAGCTTGTCTTATTTTATAAACTGAAATTGTTGTTGGATCAGTTTTTTTTTGTTTGAAAAAGTATTTCCTACTTGTGCATTATTCTATTTGATCAGAATAACCTTAAATTGCAATGAGTGAAAATGTTTATCTTACACTGTATAAATAGTCACTTAATAATCATTAAGTAAAATTGTCTGAAAGGCAAGCATAAGAAAACATAAAAAATATTTTAGCTGAGTAAAAAATGAATGGAATTTTTAAATTAAAAATTATTCAAATTTGCATGTATTTCAATATTCTCATGATTATATATCTTTGAAAAGTTCACCAAGAAATGTATTAAAATTTTTCCAATTCTTAGAAATGTTTGCGATTTTGTACTGTTATAGTAAATAATTATGTAAAGCCCACCTCTAGGGATGGGAATGAGAAGAACAAAATGTTCTTTTGAATCAGTTCATTTAAAAGAGTTGTAACACCTGACTTTGTGGTTCACCTGAAACCTGTTCTTTGCTGTTCTGAACTATTTTGGTTCAGAATAGGAATGATTCAAGGGGAAACGACAACAGGGTGGGCAGCTCATTGTTTCTTTTTCAGCTCTTCACTGTTTCCAATATCCCTCTTCTATCTGTTCATTTAACCTGTTCAATGATCTTAGCTCCATTTTCATCTATGCAATGGTATTATTTTCATTTATAACATTTGCTGGTCTTTAAAAAGAATAGGCTTTTACAATGGAATTGTCCTTTAAAATTATTAAATTTGTTATTCCAGATTATGTAATGGTAATGAAGAGAAGTAATAATATTTCTGATGAATATAAGGGGCAATAACCAACAATGTTAGTTGAAATAAACAATTAACACAAACATTTATGATTAGTTTCTCCATCTGCTAGCTGTAAACTTTATCATTCCAAAGCAACAATTTTTGAGATAAGGAGCAACACATTAGTTGGAATTTTTTTAAAAACAATTGTTTCTTTTTAACTGTGGTTTGTTTAAGCAGTTTTTATTGATTGAATCATATTAAAGGTTGGAATACATTTGCAAGTATACAAAAAAAATTTTTAATTCTTCAATTCCAAAAATGTTAAGTCTGTTTTGTAATCGAATTCTTAACTAAATGGGGTCAAAACTGAATTTTTTCTGTTTAATTTTGTTTTTTGTTGTTGTTTTTTTAAATTTTCAATCTAATTTATATTGTTATTCTTGATGATGAACTAATTCTAAAATTCTTGTTTTCTAATTATTCATTAATAAAAGTGTAAGAGCTTTTACATTTTATGCATAGTGATATATAAATATTTTTCTTATTCATTTATAACTCTCCCCCTCCCAATTTTTTTTGATCGACAAACATGTCTTTAGGATTATCACTAATAGTTTCAACTACATAACATGAGTTTCCTCTCCCCTTTAATCTTATGTCTTGTCTGTTTACCTCTCTAGACATATGAAAAGCTACTTCATCAGTAATGTATTGCATGAAATCAGCATTTGCTTTTTTTTTTTTTTTTTTTGGCCTGTTGCACAGTGCTTGGCCTGCCACTTCTTTCTGTATCCAAGTCACATTCAGTTTTTGAAAATTTTCAATGCCATTCCAAAATGTGTTTTCAATATGGAAGTTTTTTTTAATACTGGATACAAAATTTCCTTTGCACTGCAATGTTTCATAGTTCCATCTAATACTAGTAGCTTACTTTGGGGAAGTTGCCATTTTTGACTTGCCATGTCAAAACTAATTTTTTCAAATGAAATATGTGTATAAACTAAGTTCAAGGTTAAGCAATGGACACATTTTGAATCTGCAATCCTTTGCACTGCAATGTTTCATAGTACCATCCACCACAAGTAGCTTACTTTGGGGAAGTGTCATTTTTGACTTGCCTTGTCAAAACTAATTTTTTTCAAATGAAATGTGTATAAACTAAGTTCAAGGTTAAGCAGTGGACGTATTTTGAATTTTATTATTTTTTTTATTTTCCATTAACAAAACTTTTCATCATGGGAAGCATTTTGATCTTACTCTGAATACAAGGAACCTACCCTGCCTCATAGACACTGATACAGAGTTTAAAGCCAAAAGACTAGATACTCAGAATAAACGTCACTATGAACCACACTGTTGTGTAAACCATGTAGTCATGTAGTTTATTTTATATTATATTTTAAAATGAGTTGTGAACTTTTGGTTCACTCTATACATAACTTTTTTAAAATTTTATAAGCAACAGTTTAATTTCTTTCAACATGCATTGTACATGAAAGTATCGGTAGCAAACTTTAAAAAAAAATTCTGATTGAATTAATTATTTCTTCAATATCTTAATATTCATGTAGAAATCATTCTAAATTTCATGATAACAAATTTATTTTTAAAATTTTTGGATAAGGAGATGCCAATGAAAGTTTCCTGATGTTTGTGTAAGAAGACTCTCTAAAATTTTTGTTATAATGTTTATTATTATAATCTATGACTTGAATTTGAAAAATAGATATTTGAACAACTACAACAAACTATATGTTGTGCAAAGTTCATTACAAAATTTTAACTATAGTTAAAGAAAAGTGTAATATTATAAGACTAATATTGAATATTTAAGGGAATTTATACATCTTAAATTCATTACTAAATTTTTTCGTCTACATATTTGATTCAAAGTCACTTTTAATAAGTTTTAACTTTTAAAAAAGTATATTTCTCCAAGAATAACTTATTGAGAATGATTAGTTAAAAAATATTGACCATTTTGCAACCTGACTTTTAAGAAGAAAGAGTTTTGAGACTTTTAACTAAGTTGCTTTCCCTCTTTTTTGTCAATGATTAATAGCTCTGTGTGTCCTCTGACAAAAGGTAAGATAGCATCTTTGTCACCTGCTGAGCAGTGAGGATGTTTGAGATTCAAATAGGAGTTATATCTAATGATTTTTCATTTCTTTGAGAAGGTCCTTCTGAAAGTCAAATTGAGATTATTTATCCAATTTGAACTCCTGAAAATTTTTGAAATGTAATCTAAAAATAGGTTGCATTCTCTTTCTTACAATTTTCATATTTCTTCCTTAGTACTATAATTAGAATTTTTGCACAATAAATGAATCTCTTCATATGCAATAATAATTTAAAAAACAACAACTTACAGTTTTTTACAATTGAATGAAAAGCACAATTTGAAAAATAACATTTATCTCTACAATTCATTCATTTTTAGAATTATCAGTAAAATAAATTACTGTATAAGTATAACAGTTCATATATATATAATTAAAATATGCATTAATATGCAACATAACGCACATAGGCATTAATACACAAGGTAATAATTAAAATGCGCATTAATTCAAAATTTGAGTACTGTAATGTAACATAATTTTGAAAATAATGTATTTATGTAAATCACAAAATTACTTTTCAGCAATACTAATGTAAGTTAATAGTTAAAATAAATTTCTTTATTCAAATAAATGTGTAAATTATATGCATAAACTTAAAACAAAATGTATTACAACTTACAAACATATATTTTTAAATATTCTCATAATCCTAATGTTAACAGAAAACTGAGCTGAAGTATTTTAGGTATGGCATATATGTATGGTTTTATCTGTATTGGTAATATTTGTCTTTTTATGCATCCTTAAAAGAGGAAGGTTATTTGAGGCTTCGTTCAAGGAATCTCAAGAATGAGTGAACTGAAGAACAAGGGGGAAACAGCGCTTTAAAAAATGAACAAAAAAAGAATAGTTTAACTGAAAGAATAAAAATTTCCATCCAAAACCACTATTATTTTTAATACTAAATCTTTTTTTTTTTTATGACATAATGTAAAATATTAGACATTTCTTGTAAAAAAGTCATGGAAGGTTATGTTGTGTGTTTTTGATGTCAAAGATGAAGATATTTTTTAAAATTTAATAAATAGGAAATTAAACTTGCAATTAATTCTATAATGTGGAATTACTCAGAACTATGATACAGTTTTTTGTTTACATTTGCATTTGATCTTTTCATCCATTTTTTGTTTGTATTCTTTTCAATACTTTTATTTTTTTATATTTATTATTGAATGTAACCTTTTCATTAAAAGAGTTTGCTTTATTTCAGTTAACTTGAGCTTATATTTTTATTGTTTATGTGTGTTCAGTATTCTAAATGAGACATTCAATTGGTTATTAATTAATTTGGAAAAAGGTTTATTATTAATTATTAGTAAAGAATTTTATTTTTTGCCATAATAAATTTGGATATATATTTATTTTACCAGAATTCGAAAAATGATAGGAAAAAGCAATGTATCTTTTTGATGCAATCAAAACAGTTTTAAAGAAGGTCAACTGTTTTTTGAGAAAATTCTAATTAGATTGTTCTCTTTTCTTGCAAATTAGAAATGGTAAAGCTTGATCCGAAACCTGCTGTGCAAATCTCGGATACTGATACAATTGGTGTTGTGTTTCTTCTAACTGTTAATGGCCGTGCCGTCCGTCAAGTTTATCGCCTTATCAATTCATTGTTTAGTGAAAGACATTATTTCTACATTCATGTTGATTCAGTAAGTAATTTTGTAGTTTTTTTTTTCAGTATAAGAGTATATCCATATAAGTCATTTTTTTTTTATATGTTTTACTTAAAGATTAGAAGAGGAAAAAATGTTTTTCCTGATATTATTTTACCTAGCTTCTTAATATTTTTTTTTCAGAGACAAGATTATCTTTATCGTGAACTGAAATTTTTAGAAAAGCATTTTCCTAATATACGTTTGTCAGACATCCGTCTCTCTACAATTTGGGGTGGAGCTAGCCTATTACAAATGCTATTAGTCTGTATTTCAGAACTTTTGCTCCTAAAGGACTGGAATTGGGACTATGTTATCAATCTTAGTGAAAGTGATTTCCCAATTAAGTAAGTTTATTTGATACTTTTGTTGATGATTAATTTTTCTTTTATAAAAGTAATTATAATATAATTATTAACTTCAATAAGCTATTGTTTAAAGAAAAGTTTTGTTAGGTGAGGACATTGATTTTCTTCAAAGGTATTCTTATTTTTTCTGATATATGTCTACATTGAATTTTTTAAAAAAGGATCTGAAAATCAAAATTTACATATATGTTCTTTTAAACCAGATTACTACATTATTTAAGGAGTTTCTCTCTCCCCCTACATTATATATATGTATATAATATAAAGTTGAATGAATGTTTTAACCACCAATCTGTGAACTTTTTTTTTGTGTTATTTTTCAGTTCAGGCTTCTGTTTTTGAATAATACAAGCAGATATGTCTATTTAAATCATCCATTTTCAGAATGGATTGAATGAATAAAGCTTAATCAGTATGATACAAATGAAATTTCTTAATAAGATAAGAAAGCATAGAAAGTTTCTAAAATCAATATAGTTTTTTGGAAATATTATAAACATAGTAAATAATTATAAAATGTGGATATTATTAATTGAGATACACCTTTTTATGTTATCTGCTATATTTATTTATAAATTATGGAACTGAAACATTACTTACTGTATTTTATACCATTATTCACAAACGAAAACCAAATAATTAAAGCTGCTGTTATATAATTTAATCATCTTTTTTATGATTAATAAACAAATTTTCATTGAAATTTCAAAATATTTGTTCTTTATTTTTGTCAGTTTTTTTTCTGATTATCTTGAGCATTGTGAAATATTAGATGTATAATTTATTCTTCCTAATTGCAGGTCTTTATCATCTTTAGAAAGATTTCTCATAGCAAATAATGGCAAAAATTTTGTTAAATCTCATGGTCAGGATACTCAGAGGTAAAATAATTACATTTTTTTTTTTAAATTGGGGGGGGGGGATGTAGAATGTAATGAATTATTAAAAAATCTTCATCTATATTATATTATTTCATAATTTGTTTTGAATAATGTACAAAAAAAAATTTTTGCAAATGTTTTGTACATAAAATTTATTTCATTTACTCTACAAAAATTCATGCTTTCCCCTCCCCCCAATATGACATAACTTATACATGACTTTATCTGGAATAAAGGAAAATTGACAAAGAAGTACTATCTGCTAATATTTGCAACAGGAAAAGAGTAATTTTTTTTAAATGCATTGTGAATTTGATTATATCTGTTTCATAAAACTTTTAATTTTGTAGGTAGAGAAAAATATGAATGAAATATATTATTATTATTATTTGATTGTAGGGAGAAATGTAGATCGTAATACCATTGATAAATGTGTATTTTCTATTTAATTAATATTAGTATTTAATTTTTCTATAGTTTATATAATTTTTGTTCTGTTTAACATTGTCCACTTTATACTCACATTTCTTTATCTTTGGCTGTTATCATATATGGTTATAAAATTATGGGAGATGTTTTTAAAAAATGTGTGTGTAGAATAAAAATTAAAGAAATTATTTTTAAAGATTTATAGCCAAACAAGGCCTTGACAAAACATTTTATGAATGTGATATGCATATGTGGCGCTTGGGAGACAGAACATTGCCATGGGGTATACGTGTAGATGGTGGGAGTGATTGGATTGCTTTACATCGCAACTTTTGTTCATATCTGACTCAACAAAACAACACTCTGCTACATGGCCTTATGACTGTCTTCCGCTATACATTGCTTCCTGCTGAAGTAAGTTATAATTAAACGATGGAATTCATCATTTACATGTCTGCAATAAAATTTATAATTTGGAATTAATATTCTTATGTTGTTATATAAATATACACACATTTTTTTAAAATTCTTGTATATTTTTTTCTGTTTTTATTTATTTATTTTTCATATGCCTTATTTTAAATAATTCAAATATTTTAATACTAACATTCTTTGACTTAAGGAGGAATTCAATTTTTATTTCACTTTTTAAATATTTCATTCTTAGTTAGAATTTAAATATTTTTATTTATTGAAAATGCACTATCTGATCTGTAATCTGATATCAATGAAATAATAATAAATGAAATAATAATTGTAATGAAATGATATATCAATTAAAAAATGGATGCAGAGTTGAAACTTGGATTAATTATATATAATAGTGTGACATATTTTTATGAACTGTTGTTTTAATCATATACAAAATTAAATAAAGTGAAACCTTATGATAATTTTATTTTTGCTTCTCTTTCAGTCATTCTTTCACACTGTGCTACAGAACAGTGAATTTTGTGAAACAGTGATTGATAACAATCTTCATGTAACAAACTGGAAAAGAAAACAAGGGTGCAAATGCCAATACAAGCATATAGTTGATTGGTGTGGGTGCTCCCCTAATGTTTTTAAACCAGAAGATTGGCCTAGACTTCAGGTTAGAAACTGATGAAAGCATTTTAAATGAATTTAGTATTATTGTTTTTTATCCTTAAGAAACATGCATACTTTGTTTAATATTATGTAGTATTTTTCATACATAAAATCACTTGAATATTTTCATAAAAATGCAAGGTGGAATTAATTTAGCATGGTGCTAGTAGAAAAGTCTTCATCTTTAATAACATCAAATTAGTTGTTAAATTATTTTCCCCATTTGTTAAAATTTGCTTTATGAAAGTTTGTTGTGAAGTAATGTTTGAAATGTTATTTATTACAGAAACACATATTTTTAAAGTATAAATCTGTTGTATTTGGCTTGAAAAATTTAAAAATTGTTAAAATATTTTTTGCAGAAGTTGTAAAGTGTTAATTATCCAAAAGATTTGATAATATATCTTTTTCTTTACAGAAGTTGTGAAGCTATTAAATGTTAATTTTTTTTGGTATATTTTTATTTTCTTGTAGGAAATCTAAGTGGATTATAATAAAACATATACATAGTATTTTCCTGATTCCAAAAATTTTTAAAATCAGAACTTTCAATTTCGTTTGGTTTGCTATATTTTCACTACATTTTGAATTTACGTTGAACATTTGTATATACAATATAAATGACTTGTATATGGTATTTCATCTTATGTGTGTAATTTCAATAGTTGTAATTGGAAATAGCAAATTCAAGATAAATTTGAAAGAAAAAATTATATTAATTATTTTGCAACCATATTAAATTCTTTTACTTGTTGCAGGCTACTGAAGACCGTCCATATTATTTTGCTCGAAAATTTGAACCCATTATTAATCAGCAGATTATAGAACAAGTTGAAACATGGATTTATGGTCCTAGGAAAGGTAAATGCGAGATTCATCCATATAATATAAAAATAATGTTAATTATGTATTTGATTTTGGCTGTGTAGTGCATCTAAATTTTCATTAACATATTTCAACATTTTTCTTGTTATTTTTTTCAATAAATTGTTAGATGCTTTCTGAGCTTTTGATTATCTGTCTAAGATTCTACAATGTCTTTGTAATATTTCTAATTAAAGATGAAATTTATTATATTTAATTTTTGGCTTGTTTATATACAACTTCATTTGTTTTCATGTACAGTATACTTCTTAAGCGTAATGTTTGCCTCATACACATATTTCTTTTAATAGGTGTAACCAATTTGGATAGTTATTGGCAAAATGATTACCATTTTCTGGATAAATCGCCTCCTGCTGATGATTCACGTATTAGCATCTATGAAAGTTTTGCACGTTTGGGATTAAAACAGTTGCAAACTATTAATAAAGCTTGCAAAGTTAAATTTCTTTCTGTTGTTGAAGCCACTTTATTTAATATGAATGATGTTTTCAAGGTATGTACTTTTGTTTTTCATTCAGTGTGATAAATTTATATTATTTTGTCCCACTTTATGGTATTTTTTAGAAAATAATATATAAAAATATTTGCATAATTTTTCTGATTCATTTATGTATATTTTAAAATATGTTTTCTTTTTCAAAATTCTCATAAAATTGATAAACACTAAATTCAAGGAAATGTTTTTTCTTATTTTGTTTCCTTTTCAAACAAAATATTAAACATATTCTTCTGCTAATATGTTTCAGATATGATTGATATTTAAATAACATATAAACATTTGTCAATACTCTTATCCTTTCTTTATATTTTAAGTATTTAATTTATTGTTTATTAAATTAAATCTTTATCATTAATTTTAATTCATTATTTTCAGAGGAACTTTTCTGAATCCATTTTTTTAAAAAGTGCTCTGTAACTGTAAAATGTCAGAAATGGAATTAATTACAAGAAAAGCTTATATCTTGATGAATGTTCATAAAGAATTTTGCTGTTTTTGATTTTTTTATTAAAAAAAAATAATTTTAATTGCTTGAATATTATCAAATAAATATTTTATCATTTAGAGTGTCTCAGAATTGCATTGAGAAAATTTTATCTTAAAATATCCTGATTAAGAAATTCCCCCCAATCCTTATGGAGGGGGAGAGAAATGAAAAATTCCCTTCATTAAAAATTTCTCTTTATGCCTTTGTCAGTATCTAATACATTTATTATATTACATTATATTCTATAGTTCAAAGAAATTTTTTGATCATGTCTGTTATTATAAAAAAAAACTATTCACACAATGTTATATAGAAAATAGTATGAAGAACTGAAATAAAAGCAAGATGTTTTTTTCAATAGGCACAAAATCACGTAAACTTTTGTGTAACTCAGATTTAAATTTCAAAAAAAATCATTCAACTTAATATATGGGTGATAGAAATAATTATTTTGCATTTTTCAGTTAGAACATATATATAGACAATAAACTTGTTTTTCAAGAAGATGAAGTACTTTCTCACTGAATGATATCTGTTTTTGGAAGTTTCTTGATGAATAATTCTGAAACTTAAGGATTGATCAAAGTGGGTGCCAGTCACAAGGGCTGTAATATCATTGGTTATGATCATAATATTCTTGGTCAGTAATAGGTTTGAATCATGGTACTACCAGTTGCATCAATTCTCACTATTCTTTATAGTTGTAAGTTAAATTTAGCTTGACATCTAAGGCATAATGTGGAAGTTCAGAAATTGAAGTACAAGTTTAGATGTCATTCTTTCCAATTGAGTATAGTTCAGAATTACAAGGATTTTTTACTTGTAGCAGCTCTAGAGTGACCTTAAATGAAAATGAACTGTGCTATAAATATCTTTCAACCTTCTGGTATCATCCCTTTTTTTTTTTTTTTTTTTTTTTTTTGCTGAATAAAAATATAATGTGATTCTCATACAAACTTTACCTTAGAAATGATTATTGTTTTTATATTAATGTAAATTACTATTGTTCCTTTTAATATAAAGAAAAATAGAAGTTATGAGGAATCCTTATTTTAATTTTTTGGGTTTTCAAATTTTTTTTTTTCAATTGGTTTTTTTATTGAGGGATTTATTCATGCACACATATTTTTGACAAACTTGAATTTAAAATTATCTTTCTAAAAGAGCAAGGAGATGCATGACAAGTTTCATATTAGCAGATATGTGTTTTGATAGATACTTGATATTTTTTAAAAAAAATTCTAGGGATTACTTATTCTCTACAAAGCTCAAACTTCTGATGGAAACAAACCTGTGATACTTGAAACTCAAGTGAGACCCATTCAGCATTACATTGTATACAAAGGTATTGGCCCAACAGGACGTTTGAAATTTTTGCAGGTAATTATTTTTATTTAACTTCCTATGTTGTTTGTTTTACATAACTATGCATGTGAATATTTAAATTAAATTTCATCAATTTATATGCCTTTTTTGTGAATAGGTTGGATCAGATTATGATTTAAAGGAGCAAATATTTCGTAATTTTGGTAGAATTCTTGGTCCTTTTTCCGATTTGGGTCTCATTCATAAATGGGGCCCTGGAGGTCAATTCTCTGCTACGTTTGTGTGGGTTGATCCCACTAACACAGTAGCTGGATCATATGAAGTAAAGATAGAAGCTGGTAATCAGGTATATATTATGTTTTTACTTATTGAAGTGCATAGTTTAATTAAATTTTGAAAAAAGAAGCACCACATTTATTGATTTGTTTTATGAAGTCATTTTTGGAAAATAATTTACTGTTAAATCTTGATTTTGCTTTTCAAATTAATGGGCTATAATTATGTAAGAAGTCTAAAAAGAGAATGAATGCCGAAAAAATTTTAATACGTATTTTTATTGTTATTAATATCTTCACTATAGTGTTGAAAATTAAATAGAAGAAAATAAAATGGAAATGTTTTATGTTATACGAAAATCACTGTGCATAATAATATAACTATATATTTTTAATTAATAATTTGATAAATGTTTTTCACTTTTGCATTCACGAAGTTGCTTCTTGATATTTTTATTGTAGTGTTGGTTGTTTTATTTTAGTTATATTTTGTTAAATTTTAAAAATCTAAATCCAATATAGTCATAAATAAAATTCTATTTATTTTTGTGTCTGTGAAATATGGAATGCTGAGAAGATGAATACCAGTAGCAAGATTAAGAGGAAGATAATTCCTTCCCACCAATAGTAATATAAATGTTACGAATAGTAAAACAAAACTTTTTGAGAATGAATCTTCTGAATGACATATAAATGAAGATTAATTTTTAATTTAAATTTTAATTGTTTCTTAATATTTTTTTAGGTATTGGATTATTTTAAAATGTTATTTTATTCAAAACCAATGTTATGAGTAGAGCATTGTTTTTATTAGTGATTAAAAAAAATTCTAACAATTCCTACTCTATAGGTACTATATCATAAACCAACTTTTCGCCAGCCCCTTTGTCCTGGCACCTGGTCTTTGAAACTTCTGTATGAATGGGAATTAGTGGCTGAAACACTTTTCTTAGTAATCCCAATATCAGTCTACAATGGACATGAAGTCTCAAGTGAGCAGGTTAAATTTCTGCATAATGGCCCTGGGCAACCATATGTAGACCATGATTTTACAAATGTGGAGGCTCTGCTGGGATATACTAACAAAAGTGCTCAACTACGCCAGGCTCTCTCCAATTCCAGGCGTTATGGAAAAGATTTGAGAGAATGGACAGATTCTTTAGTATCTAGTTTTTGGAGTGTTCAAGATACTTGTTTTGTCAATCAACCTCTGCATCCTTCAGGGGGTGCTTTGTGTCTAGATCTAGAACTTGATCCATGTCATTTAACAACGTGGAGTTCGCATG
Source organism: Nephila pilipes (assembly GCA_019974015.1). Taxonomy (NCBI): domain Eukaryota; kingdom Metazoa; phylum Arthropoda; class Arachnida; order Araneae; family Nephilidae; genus Nephila; species Nephila pilipes. The sequence goes on from BMAW01015988.1 coordinate 428,361, forward strand.
CAGATGATCCTAAATCAGTCATTAGAAATTTTGATGTTACCAATAAGATAACATGACATGGAATCACTTTTGTAAAATTTTGTACTTATCTGTAAATATTGATTACATTTTTTATTGCCCTGTATAAACACAATTTTGCCTAAGAATCTCTTGTTTTTTTTGTTTTGTTAAATATTTATTTTTTGTTACAGTTTTTACAAGTTTATATTCTTGTGGATGTGTTTTTAACTACTTAATTTGAAATTATTTCTCTTCTTTTCATGTGAATTGTTAAAATATGCTTCATAATTATTGAAATAACTTTTTAAATTTTGAATCTGTGTGATCTATAATTCAATTTAACATAATTTCTAAGTATATTTGTTGTATTTTTTAATAAAATGTATGTGTGAAATTTTGATTTTTCTCCCTAATGCATTCTGGTAATGTCTACAGTACTGCATAAATTAATTTAAAATTTATTTTATTAACACTTATAATGCTTGAGCTCATGATTATTTGAGAAAGTTATCCGAAAATAGTATATTTAAAAACATATCATGAATTGCGCTTTTACTTATTTTTCCTCCCCTCTATTTTTTAAATATATTTTAATAATTTTCTGTATGTGTTTTTAAATCAACAGCTTTATGTTTCTATTACTATGGTATTTTAGCCCATATTAATTTTTATAATTACTTTTTGTTCCATGTATGAAATTCAGTGGATTTCTGTTCTAGAATAAGTTTGTGTCTGTTAATTTATTATTTAGATGATTTGACTTGTTGATTATAATTTTAAATGATTTTTTACAGTAGATGAGAGAGAAATGATGTATTGGTCATATTTTTCAATGATAAAAGTGCCATATGTGTTTTCTTAAGCAGTTAATCCTATTTTGAAGTTCTCTTATTGTAATTATTTAAGATGGATATTTGTTTTGAGTGAGAAAATTTTTAATACTCTGATTTAAAAAAACAACATTAAAAATGAGCTATCACTGAACTATATAGTAGTTATTGACATTTTGTAATTTATTACATTTATCAAAATTTAAATTAATTTTTTTATTGGCATTAATAAAAGTAATTTTAAAGGTAAACATGTTTTTTCACCTTGATTTATTAAATTCAAACAGAACTGTCTATTAATTGTCCTTAGCAAATTAATATTTTTAATTTGTTAAGCTTTTGTCAAATAATATCACAAGAAAATATTTGATATATTCTTGCTAAATTATACAATCTTGGGAAAATTTTGAAAATCATGCTGTGAATGAAAAAAAAAAAAAAAATGAATTGTAACATTTAATAAGATCTCTCTCTCTTTTTTTTTTTTTTTTTGAAACTTTATTTTGTTTGCTATTTTTGTGTTCATTTACAAAGTTTACCTTTGATCAAAGTTAGTAAAAAAATCAATAATTATGTTTGACCAGCCGTATTTTTTCCTATCTAATAAGTTAATGAGCAAACAATGTAACATTTAGTAAGTAAGTGAAACTGATTTGAAATAAATTTTAATAAAAACAATGCTCGACTCATTAAATATAAAACTAATATGTATTATTGAATCATATATTTTAAAGTGTCGATTACAGATTATATGGAAGTAACCAACTCTTATTATAAATGATAGTATTGATTGCTTTGTCTTTTATATTTAAATTTATTCTGGTTCATATAACAATATAATTGCAAATGCTACTATATTGTACGAATCCTCCCCTTTTAAAAATTAATTATTTTTCATTTGTGTCCATTTTGAATGTCATTTTTCTATTCTAAGAATTCGTTCTCTGTGCATATCATATTCATATCATTAGCTTTTTATGCATTTTATCCTTCTTGTAGTTGTAATGTTTTATAGATATACATTTTTATATTTCCTATTATCAGTATCAAAACAATTTAATTTCATGTTTATATAATGTATATATGATAATGAATGAATATTTCATGAAAGAACTTTTAGTCCCCCCCCCCCTCAATAACTTGGAACCCATAAAAATTGACAGTAAAGCTTTCCTTTCACATTTTAATTTAAGGGGGAAAACACCCAAAAAAATATTTCTACTCCCCCTTCCCAAACTTCACTGTATAAACTTTTGTGAAGTCAAATATTGTTACTTCATGGAAATGATTTTGAAAGAATTTGTAATAAATTTAGGCAGAAGTTTTAAATATATACCATTTTATCAGTTAGAGGTAAAATAAATTTTTAAAAAGTCTTAAAATAAACTATAGTGAAAAATTATTCTTAAATCTCTGTGATAAAAAAATGTTTTAACTGAAATAATTTGACATTTGTCTGTTTTATTTAATATGCAGTTTTCTTGTGAAACTTGCATTTTTCAATAAAATTATTAAAATCTGCTTGTTATTTATTTCTGTATTTAGTAGATTGAATATAGATGATTTTGCAAAACATTTATATGTATTTTGGTTTAAAAATCCAAAGATTATTATAATTGTATGTTTTTTTTAAATGATTCCAGTCATATCTTTTAATTAAAATAAACATACCAGATTTATTATGCCTTATTCTGAGCTTTTGTACAGGAAATATTTGTATTTTCTTCCCATTATACAGATATAAATTGCATTTGTATCAAGTAGAAATCCTTAACTATATATAAATAATTTTATGAGGAAACCACTAAAACTTATTTTCCTCTACTGTTTTGTTCTGTTGTTGCTTATCTTTTATGAAAAATAAGATCGTGTGTTTTATGTTTCATAAAAATGGCATGTATGGAATTGTATATTTTTAAAGAAATACAGTAACAGTTTCTATATCTATCAGGCATTGGAAAGGAAATGTTATTTTCATCTATATTAATTCAAACCAAAACAAACAGATGATACAGTTATTTAAGAGTTCTAAAATGCAGCAAAGATTCATTATTAAAATTACAATAAATTTTTAATGTGCATTGATTTTTTAAAAAATCTCTTTTAATCCTTTTATCAAGTTCAATTAACCCGGCATTACTTGCGCAGGGTATCGCATACTCATCTCCCTACTTTTTTCAATGTTTCTTCCTACCCTTTTTTGGAAAATGGGTGATTCCTCTCGTACTGACTCTGAGGTCATAACCTTGAAGGGGAAGAACCTGTGAACGATTTGTAAAAATAAATATTTGTTTATTAGCTCTCCAGGTATGTCACACCCTGCACGAGCTTTTTTGTTACAGTTTTAAAAACGTGAATGCGTTTCTAATTTCTTGTTCGATATGGCGCGTTTATTGAATTGTGAAGAAAAAATACAGTATTTAAGACAATTATTGGATACAGTATCTTCAGATAAAGAAAGATTTAACGATCGTTATGAGTAACCAGAAGATGTGGAATCAACAGTAAATCATGATTCTGCTACAGAAATTGACAATGTAGAAATGATAATTGCTGTATAGGAAGGGATAAAGAAACAGCTTGGAAAAAAGAGAAATTCCTTCCAAACGTTAATGCGTCTTCAGAAAACATTATCACAAAACTTCCTGGAAATGCATGTATTTCAATGACTTTGGTTATACATGCATGGAATTTACTAATCTCTCCTGAATTGATTCAAACTATAGTAAAATGTCCAAATATTTTTATTGTATCAATAAAAGATCATTTTTCACATGAAAGAAAAGCTAAAGAAACAACCGCAGCTGAAATAAAAGCATACATTGGATAATATATTTTCAGTGTACGCACGCACAAAAATTACCACATGTAAAAGCGAAAGATCTCTGGGCATTAGATGACACCTGAATTGAGATATTTTGGAAAACTATGTCTGCAAGCCATTTGAATTTTCTTATGAAGTATCTATACTTTGACGACATTAAAAATCGTTAAATAGGAAAACTACGAGATATACTAGCTCCAATACGAGAGAAGTGTACACTGGTTACAGCCAAAAGAGTTATTTGAAGTAGATTATAGTACAAGTAGTGTTGTAAAAAGTTCAATCGAGTCACTTTATAACTCAGAATGTAATTTGACAGTTAATTACTGGTATACATCTTACCCTCTGTCAGGAGCTTTTGCAAAGAAAATTAACTATTGTTGGAACCATGAGAAAAAATTTTAAAAAATTCCTCCAACATCTTTGGTTTCAAGGAACAGAAATAATTTATTCCTCCATGTTTTGTTTCCAAAAACAAACAACAATTGTGTCTCACACCCAAGGAAAATATGCATGTTGTTTTACTTTCAGAAATGCATGATGGGGATGCAATAGATCCACCTACAGAGTAGAATTGAAAAAACCTGAGATCATCACATTTTATAATTTAACTAAAGGTGCAGTTGATGTTGTTGATAAAATAGCCACAACATATTCTACAGCTAGAAAATGTAATTGTTGGCCCAATGTTATGTTTTTGCATTGCTGAATGTTGCAGAAATAAATGCTCACATCCTTTTGTCATCTATGAAAAAAAAAACCTACTCAAAATCAAACCATATGCTTATTTTAAAAATGTTTGAGATTCATGCTTGTAGAAGAATAAAAGGAAAATAGGAGCCAATGGGCAATGCTTCCAAGAATCTTAAATGAAAAACTAAGATCCGACACTGAAGACATCGCACCACCTGTTCGAAAAGCCAAAGGACTCAAGGTGATAAATGCTCTAATAAAAAGGAGAGAAAAACTAAATTTATTTGTGAAAAGTGTGAAAAACACATACTCATGAAACGCATGACATGTCTATAGAAAAAATGCATACTAATTTTAAGAGTTATCTTTTATGCTTTCATGGAACACATGGCATGTATTTACATAAAATGTGAAAACTGAATAAGTTTTAATTGTGAATATTTTTCCAATTGAATTCTTCTATTTCAATGCTTTTTTATCTTTTTTGAAAAAAAACAGAAGTAAGCGAACATAGGTGTGAGATACCCGCATGAGTAATTGTTTGTTTTTGTTGTGCGAGTAATGAGGGGTTAAAAAAAATTTAAAGAGTAAGATAATAAATGTTAATCACATTTTAATTACAAGTAAGTGGATTAAGTATAGAATGATGCAGCGGAAAATGGTTTACGAATTTTCTTCAAGGAAAAATTCATCTATATATCAAATTGTAATACATTTTAAAAATGTAAAACTTTTGATAATTTCCAGTTGATATTATAACAGGTTCTCTATTTTTATTAAAAGTAAAATCATTCTAAATTATAGAAAAAAAAAAGAAAAACTTTTGTGACTAAGGTCAGTATTTACCTTTCTTCTAGATTAATTTTGTACATTAATGCAAATATAACAATACCTATTCTCCACTATTTGAATTATGTATTAATTTTTATGATAAAAAAAACTTACAAATATAATTGATTATATACTTTTACAGCTATAATAATAAATATTTATATTTTAGATGAAAATCAAGTACTATTTTCAAGCATAAATGTAAAACAAAATCTTAACAAAAACATTTTGAGAAAAAACAAAAATTCTGAAAAACTGTGAGTTATTCCTTTTTCTAAATATCCATAGCAAAATAATTGAGCTTCATGTATGCAAAGTTATGAATGAAGTATAGAAGAATGAGAATATATTTAAACATGTTTTATAATTAAAGAAAAAAAAAAAGATTTAGAAGGAAAAGGAGACATAATATACAAACACAGCAAGAAGAATGAAGTAAAAGAAATTCTAATTTTAATAAATATAGAATAAAATGTTTCATATTTTCTTCTCACTATGTGAAACCATTAGTATGTGGTTTGTACAAAGGCTAATTTATTCACAAGTACTTCCATATTCGGCACTCATGAATAACAGTATTTTGACAAACATTAAAATGAATTGGGTTACTATTAAAACAGCTTCAGCAAAATCATTTAATAGTTTAATTGAAATGTTTACATATGAAAAGTTATAAAAAATGGAAGGGGCTTATTTAATGCAGGATATATAGTTTAACAAAAATTAATTTTCATAAGAGCAACAGAATTCAATTTTAATAATTGAAGTAGTAATTTTGCTATTTAATTTAGTAGTTAAATGCCATTTTATACTCGCTTTATAATAAATTTTCGGAAAAAGTAAATTGTGTGAAATTTAGAGTTACTTACAATTAATTCGTTATTTTAACAAAGAACTTGTGTAGTAAATCTACAAAAATTTTTTTTTTAACTCTTATTAGTAAATAACCTAAACGAATATCACTCATTAGAATTAAAAGTTCCTATTTTTTAAAATTACTGCAATTTTAAATATTGAGAATGAATTTCAATCCATAAATTAAAGGACACCATAAAAACAATAAAGATGGGGTGGAGAAGATATTTGTAAAAATACTATTGACAATAAGTCTAAAAACTGAAGTCTAGCCAATTTTAATAAAATTAATTTATTTCTGCTACATATTAAACTTTTATTTTCTGCTTTAATTATGTATGAAAACTTATAATGTTTGTATAGAAAGGTAATCATATACAGGAGGCCTGAGAATGGAACTTTTGTTACGGCTGATATAAAAAGTCAGCACTGAAAATAATATATCAGAAAAATACGTAAAAATGTACAAAATATTATCACCCACAAGAAAATGAAACATACAAATGTAAAATATTTTAAATTATTAATAGAAAATTCGATAACATTACATGTGGCTAATACATGATCTAAACCAATATAATTGACAATTACTCAGCTTCTTCATCAGAATCGTCATCTTCCACAGCAGCTTTTGCATACTTTTCAGCCTCTTCAAAAACATTCTTTGGAACAAACATATGTTTTCCTTTTGTAATTTCTCCAACCCAGCTCAGCTCCAATTCGAAATTTTTGTCTTTAACTTCATCATGCACAATATAGATTATTTTTGCAGCTTCTTTCACTAATTGTTCACAGGTCATGTCTTTCAGTTTCAGCTTTTCCATCTCTGTTTTGGCAGCTTGTTTGGCTTTACCGATAGCACAGCCATAATAGCCCCATGATGTACCAGATGGATCTATACAATACATTTGAGGACCATCGTATTCATAGGCACCTAAAATAACACTAGCTCCATAAGGACGAAGAGAACTGTACAAAGTGTATGCATGCATATACATAGCTACACGATCCTTTAAGAACTTCACAGGAATGGCTTCTCCATAATCAGACCTGTATGTGGAAGCTTCACTTCGAGCAGTTTCCACTATTTGTCGAGCATCGGCAATAAGACCAGCTACAGCCACACCGACATGTCGGTCAACCGTAAAGATACGCTTATTAGCACCAGCTTCATACAACTTCGAAGTAACGAGCTTTTCTACAGCAAAAACAACTCCATCTTTACCTCGAAGTCCAACTGCAGTCCCACTATTTTCAACAGCTTTTTGAGCATATTCAACTTGAAACACCCGACCATCGGGAGAAAATTGAGAAGCTGATAAATCATATCCAGTTCCAATTGAGCTCATTTCTGAAATGTATTAAATTGATTCGAAATTAAGAAATACTTTGAACGTTTAAATGACTATTATTTTTACCCAAACAAATGATAAAATGCCGATGTCAGGTAGTATGACGGTTAGGATTAACTTGAAAAACTGATCTGATGTAAATATTAATTTTTTACTCCTCTTTGAATTTTGATTTATAGTTAAAATTTTCATAATTTTAAAATAAACTTCCCAAAATTGTAGCTCACAATTATTTAAAAATGAGAAAGTTCTCATATTCTCAATGAAAAGAAGAAATAAGTCCTGTTTATTGGAAACTTCTCACAGTGGTAAATTTCCTTTATTAGCTGGCAACATCTAAATTATTTTGTTTTTATTTTCAGATTTCCTCTAAATATAACTGCTCATTCCTACCATTGATACTATCTCTAATTGGACAAATAACAGAAGAGAGGAAATTCTAGGAATCCGATGTCTCAGCAAAATGATAATTACTCCTGGTCTTTTAAATAAATTTAATTTGCAGGATTATGCTCTGTGCTCTACTTGTAGTAGGATTAATGATCTGGATCACATTCTCTTAAATTGCGCAAATTATACTTCCCATAGAAACGAACTCTGGAACTTTCTTCAAATAGATTCCTGCTGCATTATCACTTTCAGAGATCTTTTACAGAAAGCGACATTAAATAAGAAGAACTTTAGAGTTTTTTTACAGAAAATGAAATTTTTTGATATTTATTAATTTGAAATTTTTTCCAGATAGGGATAATGGCCCTTGTTGCCCTACATCCCTTCTTCATTCAATCAATCAATCAATATAACTGCTGGTGATGTTCGTATCAGTTTTTCTGATTCACGGAAAACATCATGTCTTCAAAAGAAGTTTATGAGTCACTCAATAAAGTATTCGATTTAATGTTGGATGGCAAGTTTCGTGATGATATGGACGATAGTTTATTGCAAAAATTATTAACAGTTTTAGCGAATAAATTCTCTTCTTATAATTTTAGACACAAGCATAGCCGGAATGAAGATTTAAGTACTTGGATATTATTTATTTTATCCGAATTTAATTGCATATTTCCTCTTATTAATTGTACAGATTTTTAGTTTCCTTAATTTTATTAAATTCTTTTATTTGTAAATCAATATGATGTTCAAGAGAAATATTTGTACTTATATTAACTCGCGAGTAGATTATCATATAACTCGATTTTTTAGTTTTACATTATACGAATGTAAAGATTATTAATTTTTATAATGAGAATACTTTTTATCTTGTATATATATTTAGCTCTGATCTATTGTCAAAATTTGGAATTAAATATCTAAATTTATCTGGTAAAGAAATGAAATGATTCAACTCTCTGAGCAAGAATTCATATAATCAGATCCAACAACTGAATATCAACATTCCCTCCTTTTAATTTAATCATTAATTTAATTGCCAATTCTTGTTTAATTATGGTTTTGACTTTTGTCACGTTCAATGAAGGAAACTGCTGTTTAAAGTAATGTCCTCGTCACTAGACCTTGTCTCAAAATTATGAGGCTTCTCTCCAAAATCTCTGATGTTGCATCTTAAGTTTATGTCATTAAAAGGTGTCAAGCTGCTGTAAAAAAAGAAACTCGAGAATTCATGGTGATCCCAGTTCTTCTTTTTTTAAGTTTCAAGCTGAAAAAAATAAGTATAATTCAAATTCAGGCACATGTATGTAAAAAGAGTAAAAGAAATTTCAAAATTAGTCAGTAATCATGTCTGATGAATTTTTTAGACATGTTTTGGAATGAAAAGTGAAACTGATAGGACCAATAAAGTTGTACTAAAAAAACGTTTGGAGAAGGATGAGAAACAATTTTCAAATTAATTTGCAATACATGAGGTTATATACTATGAATGTATAAGTTCACCAGAAAACTGAAGGTGAAAAATGTCTGAGTGGGACAAAAAAAAATTTGCTGAATGTAATATGTAATGTGGTCGAACTTTTTTTTTTAAATTTCCAATGCAGTAGATGATACAGACATTATCCTAAGGCTAAATTGTGGTTGAACTAGCCAGATTTATTCAGCAATAATTTAAAAAAGAATATAGAGTAATATTTTCATAGTATTTAAGTTAATTTGAACTTTTTGCTCATTTATGAAAATATATTACATTCTATATTTTCAGCTTGCACATACAGTTTAAGTACTCTGATAGTAATTTTTTTTATTAATCTAAAAACTTTATTAACTTTTTTTATTCCTCACTTTCAAGAATAATTCTCTTTCTCCCCTTGCATTTTTAATTTAATTTCAATTTTACATTCATTCTTGACATGTCTCCTAGCAAAGTCTTTGCATTCTTACTTCAAATATTTTTTTCATAGATTTGTTTTTAATATTGATCAAAAATAATCCCTTCTAGACTGATAGATGTCATCAGAATCCCTTCATCTTATACCATGTGATCTGGAGAAATCTATACCCATATAATCTTGAAGGCAGAGTAATATTCTCTCTCTTCTGCTGTAATTTTAGAAGCAAAGCTACGCTTCTTGCATTATCCAATTTAATAATGTACATTTATTGCCTTTCTCTCTCATCCAGAAATTTGAAATGTCTTATTTTGACTTATTCATTAATCTTCAAATTAATTTATACATATATAAATACACTCTCACACACATGTATATATATTAACTTATTTTTTAAAGTGGTATAAGTCCACTTTTAGAAAGAAAAAAAATGAGTAAATAGTAGTTTTAGTGAGATTTATATAGATATATATAGAGAGAGTATTCACAAATTAATCGAGATAATTTTAATTTATCAATATTTTTAAATTTCAACCAAAAACCATTAAATATCCCAACATAAGAAAAAATGGCCATATCTTTTTTTAAAAAAATCTTGTACGTATATATATATATTTCTGTAATTTATTTTTTTATATTTTTAGTTTTAAATAATTTTTAATTTTAAGATTTAACAATTCTTTTAAGATTTATGTATTTCTGTTCTTTCACAATTTATGATAACTACTTAATATTAAATTTAAATTTTGATTTTTTTTTTGTATTTAATGTATTGTTTATTTGCATTTTTGTTTTCAATTTATATATATACTTGTACATATGTAAGTACATATCTGGTTAGAATAAGTATCTAAGTCATTTGAATCATAAATTTTAAATCTGGAAGTATTGATTGGTTTAAAATTTGTTCAGTATGAATTTTGTGGAAATCCATGAATTAATTTATTTTTTTTAATTCGGGATGGATGTACCATGTATCAAAAATTCGAAATTCAGAATAGATTTGTTGTAATATTACTTCTTTTAAGTTATATTATAAGTTTCTTTTTAATCACTGAATATTTTAATTTCAGGTATTGTAAAGAATTTCATACTAAATACACAGGCTCTACAATTTGCAGAAAAAGCTATATTATCTTTGACCAGCAAGAGTACAGAATTATCTGTTTCAATCTTAAGCTTTGCCTTAGAACTTATTGGAATGGTTTTCAGCTATCAAGATATTTTTATTTCACATGAAGATTCAAAAATCTTAAAAGAATTTTCCAATGCTGTGCATAAAATGTCAGTTTTGACTTGTCCTCTTTCTATTCAGTTATCCATTTTACATTGTTTGACTGATCTTATCAAGCATCCTAAAGGTATTTTATGGTTAAATGATCAAGGTGAGTTGGATTTGAATCTATTGTCTTGATTGGTATTGTAATGTTTTAAATACTGTAAATGGCCTTTTGTCTCTCATTACATTTTTTTATTGTTATATGTTCTATTCAGATGAACAATAAATGCTTTTTTGAACTTGGATACTTTGCTGTTCTAAGTAAGCAATATATATATATATATAAATACATCAAATTTTTTACATAATTTAAGAGCTGCTGGCAAAGGATAGAAACATTTTTAATGATGGAACAAAAATTAAATTCTATAGGACCTAGGCTTTCAACCATCTGGTTTAAAAATAGGGTTTTTGTGTATCATCACAGCATTGCTTGCAAAGTTTTGTAACTTTTTTTTACAAGAAAAAATGAATGATGATTTGCATAGAAAAGGCTGCTCATGCATACATTTTTGTAATAGTATAAGTTTTTATTTATTTTTAAGAAATTAAGCTTTTAATCAGATTTCTGTACTTTTTTACACCCTATGGGTAGAAGTTTCATTGTAATAGATTTTTTTTTTATATTAGTTTCAGAACTACCATTTCCTTCAGTATCTTGATCTTGGTTTATATAAATTTAGCTATATATGCTTCAACAAGAAGATAGTTTTCTCTCTGTTTTTTTATTATATCATTTTACTGACCTCCACATTCTATGTATATGTTGTGCGTGAAGGTCAATCCCTGGATTTATGAAGTTTTGTATGTGATTGATACTTCCATATTATCAATCACATACAAAACACATATCAATCACATATTTTTTCCTTCCATGCTTTTCCAAGTTTCTTCTTTTTAGTAGCTAACCAGCTGTCATAATAAATTGGATACCATTGCCATGTTTCTTTGACTTTAAATTAAAATCTGGCGTACTTCCATGTAAGGGTAGGAAGTATTTTTAGGTGAGAGGTGACTTGGTGAAACAATTTTTTCCTATTTTTTTTTAAAAGAACTGTTCTGTAGCTTGTTCTTTTGAAACTCAAATTCATATATTATAGAAGAAAATGCAAGTAAAATGCGCATACTTTAAACTTCTTAATTTGTATAATATAAGTTCAAAATTATTGTGATATTTAATAATAAAACTTTTGAAAGCCTTATTTACCTGTAAAAAAATATACCATTAAAAAGAAATAAATAAAAAATTTAATATATTATTGGATATTTGTTAATATTGATTAGTGTTTTTTTTAATTAACTTTATTTTAAAAAGTCAAACAGTTGGCTATATTAAAGCACATCATTTTACATGATACTGTTAACATAATTATATAAATAAATCATTTAAATACATAGATTTATGTATAAACTTTTTTATCAAAGTAATATTGCATATATTTACATTTCATTCATGACGTGATAATTTTTCAACTTTTTTTAATTTTGATTATTCTCATTTTGTTCAACAAAACAAGTGTAGAAATTGTAATTCAAAAGTCTAAAATCACAGTTTAGGTTCACATTAATAATTTCTATGTAATCGTTGAAATTTAGTTTAAATAAAGGTTCATACGCATTTTCCTTTTTAGGTATAATTACTACTAAAATTTATATACTTTTCTTTTTTTAGATCTGATACATTTTGCATTCTCTTGTTTTTCAAGCTCAAGTTACTATGTCAGAAGAGAGGCATGTTCATTTTTTGAGAGAGCTTTATTTATGTGGGAATCATCTGAAATTTCTACACTTTCAATGGAAGAACAATCTACTCTCGATAACATTTTGGGAAATATAGTATCAAATCTCATAGCTGAGATTAAAGTTGATGATCTTGTTAGGGATGATAATAAGGATTTTTGTTTTTTAACATTGAAACACTGTTTTAAAATATCTAATGTTAGGCAATTAATCGATACCAGTTCTGATTTGAAATTGCAGCTGTTAAACTATTTCCAATGCTTGAAAACGGAAGAAAGTGTAAATCTAAAGACTCTTGAATTTATAGCTGCTGTTTTTTCAAGGTATTCTAATACTCATAGTTATTAATTGCAATTTGTTTTGATATTTTTTTGTTCTAAAAATAATATGAAATATATTCTATTGCAGTGATGGTGCTTCAGAATTTTTTGCAAGAGATATCCTTAACTCACTAATTTCTCACTCAATGTTTTCATCTGCCATTACTCTTTTGGGATTAATTTTGAGGTATTTCAAACACTACTTTTCTTGCATATGTATTTGTTAAAATGCTAAAATATTAGTTTTTTCAATGCTTGTATATTATTATTTAAAAATGCTTTCAACAACTTTGTAGGTTTTTTTTCTTCGTTTCTCTTTTTCAATTTATTAAAAATGATCGGGTACAAAAGGTTTCATTTAAAAATAATTTACCATTAGTATTTAAGCAAAATCACTTTAAATTCAATATTATTCTCCTCATTTTTTACAAGGGCAGTTCAAAGAGTACCTGAATGTCAAATGAGATATTGGAAATGAAAAGTGGAAATTTGGTAATTCACTGTAGTATCATTCTTTGACTGCTCTTCTTGTTTCTTGGAAATCCATGAATCTGATGCCCTTTGCATCCCAAATCTAGTCAGCATAACTTTTGTGGCTGATGAAACCATTTTTGCCTTCTTTGGAGTAGATCCACCAGAATCAACCTATTTGTTTGATTATTGCTTGGTTTTCATTGTATTATGCGAAGTCCAGGTTTCATCAATGAAGGCAAATGAAGATGACAACATGAAGTGACAGCAATCAAATTTTGATAGGAAATGGGTGCCAAACAAAAGTTAACCGATGAATCAGTGTCAAATTGGTCGTGGTGCCATTTAACAGACAGCAGCACACATTGGTAACATCAACTTGTCTTTAGAATGCTAACCTTTTTGAAAAATAATTCCTTTTTCTAGCCCTTTTTGCATTTACATACTCTAATAACCAAGAGTTCTGGATTTTTTTTTAAAAAAAAGGTATTTTTGTAGTTTGATATCTCAACGCTACTTTATTTTTTGAGTAATACCATCAAATTATACATCAAAGGAAAGATAATTTAACCAAAATGTAATTCAATAATTTTTATAAAGAAATGCTTGTTTGAACTACATTTATAAAGAAGAAAACTGAAACACATAGAATGAATGAGATACACAAATATTTAGCCTCAATTCTTTCTATGGTGTGAACTAAGTTTTCCAGCCCTGCAATTGTTATAATATGAAACCAGCATTGATTTATTGTTTCTATTGATTCAGTTTTGTTCTTGGGTTGTTTACAATTAACAAGTTTTCTATTATCAGCTCCATAGACTTTGAATTTTATTAAGGTTTGGGCTGTTCCCAGGTTAATCCAGCTGTGGAATACGATTATTTTGAAATCAATTTTTGCGCTCAAAAGCAACATGACATGGAGCTGAAACTTTTTAAAAGATAAATGACTTATCCTCCTTGCTAGATCACTTGTGGATGGTTTCAATTTATTCTTAAGCATATCATTTATGTATTTTTTAGCATTTAAAGTTCATTAATCACACATATTCTGCAAAAACTTTTGCTGGCATACAACCACATATAATACTAAATAGGTGTTTAATAGTGGAAATGCAACTCCTTTCCATTTCTGTTGTATTTTATGTCATTACTACCAAATAGGCTGATTCTTGATTTTCCTATTCTTGTGCTGTCTAGTTAACATATGTTTCAGTCCAGTTTAACTTTTTTAGCCTTTGTTTAAGAAATAAAAATGGCACTTTTGGTGTAATTCTAGCATCAAGACCAATTTCCTGTAATCTATAGCAAACAGATCTTGCATTCAACTTCACATTTCATTCTACCTTTTCACTTAGTATGCTCTGATATGATTTCTTTATCTGTCACTAAGCACTGTCTCTTAATTTTACTATCATCTCTGGGTGTTGTACATCTTTTTCTGCCTTAACCAGTCTGATTTTGTAGTAATTAAGCCTCATTGTACTTCAAAAATTTAGAAATTCTACCTTTGGTTATGTCTTTATATATATATATAACTGTAGCCTTGTTCATTTAGCAGCTCAATTTTACATCACCTTCTGGGTGATCAATCATCTCCTTATGCTATTTATTTATTTTTGTTATGTTTTATTTCACTAAATGAAAAAAAAAATCTATAAATAAGTTCACTAATTTAAAGAAAACACACAAAAATTCACCAGCTTGATAGCAATCACTTGATACCACTGACAAAATCTTATTGAGACATGCCTGGCTCATTGTCAAAATAATATGATTTCTGATTTACTTTTTAAATAATCATGCTTATTGATTTTCTTCTTTGCAAGCATCCTTTTTATGTTTAATTGGTTAGACCTTTTGATAGAATAAAGATAATCAAACACACTTTATTGCTTTTAATTTTTAATTAAATTATATTTCCATTGATATATAATTTGATGGTATTACACACAAAAAAAAGTGGAATTATGAGCCATAAAAACTCAAATATGTACTTTTTCAAAGGATTTCCACAATTTTGGAAATAGTGGAGGAAAAGCAAATAGTATACATATGCATTTGATAACAAAAACATAACGCTATAGTATTTTTTCAAATATTTATATATATGCTATTATGCCATAGGTCTATAAAGATAATTATATTTATTTTTCATCTCTATCTGTAGATATGAATACTACATTTTCCTAAAAATAAGACTAATCCAAAAATAAGCCCTAGTTAAGATTGTCAGCCAAACTTATTACCAATACAAAGATAAACGATTCTTTAAAGTGCACATGGCTAATATGTCATATTTTTTAGGTTTATTTAAATAAAAAAAGAACAAGAATTTGGGATGCTTCCACACTTAACCCCTTAACCGCCGCCGGCGTATATATACGCCTCACTCAACCGATGCGTTCACTGCCGCCGGCGTATATATACGCCTTTCCGAAGTACGATCCTTTGCATTGCGCTGCTATAAAGAAAACTACTCCCACGACCTTGGAATGCCATAAAATGACCTTGACAAGGTTTGAAACGGATGTTCTTATTTCATAGAAGAGGGGTAGGATATTGGTAAGGGGGACTTTTCTGAAACGGGAAAGTTATAGCTGTGCAGTTTTGCTTCTGTTTCTGTTTGAGTAGGTCTTGCTTTTTTTATTCTTCTTTTGCTTCCGTTTTCGTTTATTGTGCGAAATACAAGATCTTTTCGCGAAAATGCCTGACAGTGATTTAGGTGATTATTTTATATCATCTTCAGGATCAGAAACGTCGTAATATGATATTACGTCAGATGAAGAGGATTCTAATTGCGACTATTCTCTGAAAGACGCCCGACGTTGGGTACAACTGGATACAAAAAATATACAGAAGAGAAGAAGACAGAAGTCGTATTATATAACAATATTTCGCCTTCTGTTGGATATGGCTATTTGGAATGCCTTCATCTTACGGAAAAAGAAGCTTCCAAACATTGACAATTACGATTTCCGAATGAATTTGGTGGAACGCATATTAGAAAAATTCCATGTTACCACACCACGATCTGCTAAACGACAGAAGTTACAAAGCGATTGTCCTTTACGACTTACTGGTAGACACTTTCCGGACTTAGTACCATCAACGTCATCAAAGAAAAATGCATCGAGAAAATGTATTGTTTGTTCAAAAGCAAAAGTTTATCGTGAAACTCGCTATCAATGCAATGAATGTGATGTTGGTTTATGTGTTCAACCTTGTTTTAGGAAATGTCACACAGCAGATAACTTATAACATCTGTTTGATTACACTGTTATTTTATACTTTAAATTTTGAATATTTTTTTTTCATTTTCTATTTTCTGTGAAAGTAAAAAGGTTTTATGTTGCAAAACGCACCTCTTTTTTTCCTCCAATACACCGCATAACTACGCGCGCCTGTATGAAAAACGGGGGCATTGGGGAGCGCATCTCGTTAGTTTTCCTCGGCAGGTAAGGGGTTAATACTTCAGTAAACAAGTTCATTCGTTTGTTTCAAAAACCATTTACACACAGAAATGAATGACTGAATTGAAAATAGAATGAAGTGTTATCAGCACAAAAATATTGTGAGGAGAGAGAGTTTTAAAAAAGATGAGAAAAGTCTTTACTTGGGTGAAAAATTAAAAAAAAGAAAAAAGACAATTCTGTTGCCAATGGTGTACAAGAAAGATATATGGAACGGAAAAGCTTATTTGAGGAGAGTTCTATTGCTTGAGATGAGACCCTATGCTCTTATAAGAAACAGTATCATAAAAAAAATTCATGAATTTATTAGCTTGAAGTTTTGAATTCTTTATTACATGAGACTTTGGAAAAAAATTAATTAAAATACAGTTTGCTTCTATTTTTATTGTAATCTGGACAATAAAAAAATATTAAAAAGAGTAATAAATGCATTTGCAAAGTAATATATTATTCGTTGTTATACATATAATGCAAAAGCTTTCGTATTCTTATCAATGCTTAGTTAGAATGGAAGAATTTCAGAATTGATGCATAGTTATAAAAATTGCAATATAAATCAGATTGGAAATATAAATTGTTATTAAATTTTGAAAAAATCAGTTTTAATTTCATTTGGATGTAAAAATCTGTAACAAAAACAATTTTTTAAATTAACATATTTCAACCTCTAATGATTCCATCAATAAAAACTTTTTATCCCAAAGGAAACTTAATAGAACCTTGTTAAATAAGACTTCTTCAACTTATATCCCTGGATAACCCAAATCAATCGGTGTGAAGAAATTGTTTTTAAATTTGAGGAGTGATCTATAAACTTCCATAATAACATTTATGTTTTTCATCCTTAAATACCAAAGATTATTTTCTTTTCAGTAATCTTCTAACAGCTATGAATGTATGAAATGGAAGGGTGAAGACTTTACAAATATTCTGTGAAAATTCAACAAAACCTTAGTTACACTTCTTATCACCAATGCCCAAAGGCATAGGGTGATACATTGCCAAAACAAAGAACATGATAAAATAATAGGCTGACTTTCATTGCTAACAAAGTAAACATCTCTATCATTTGTAAATATATTCATTCAATATAAAGATGATTTTCCTTAAATATCTTTTATTTCATCCCCCTCCCCCATTCTCTAGTTAACCTGATTCTGCTCTGGTCCCAACTAATCCAACTTAACAAGGTTTTACTGTATGTTTTAAAAAAACTGGCATTTTTTTCTTAATTATGGGGAAATTAGTTTAAAAATTTCACTAACTGTTGTGAATTTTCCTGTCTCTATAAGTATTTTGGAATGTCACAGCTTATAGCTAACCAATGGGAAAATATACATTTTATGTTAATTATTTAACAAACATTTACTGTTTTCTGGCACTTATATATTCATCTGAAATATTATTGCTTTCCTTCAGTATTGCTACATAATCTAGAATAAGAATTTCCCCCTATTTTAAAGTATGGTTCCAGAGTGAAAGAGTTCTTTTAAAGAACCATAAGCACACACACAGCATAAGTGAAAAGGGAATGGCTAAATATGTGAATGAACCATAAAAGGGTAAAAGAACTAAGAACAGCTTAACAAACAGAAGTGAAGAAAATCATTAGATTATTGAACAGATTAGCAGGATCAGATAGAAGAATAAAGCAGGGGGTTCTCGCTCTTTTAGATGATTTGTTTCTAAGGAACAGTTCATTCTTTAGATACCCATCCTTGGTTATGCTAAGTTTTATCCTATGCAAATCTACCATTTTAATCTTTCTGAGCTCCATGTTTATTAAATTATTTTAATTCTCTTCTATTTCTAACATCTATAAATTTCAATGTATTTTTTGTAAATGTTTTGTATTATAAAAACCATTTTATTGAGAAAACTATGCAATTCTTTACAGTGTTTCTAAAAGGTATACACCTGTTTCTAGAAAACATATCCAGCTTCTTATTATGCCTTTACAGATTTTGTCTGGAAGCTTTTCCTTCAGAGAAGAGGATGACATTTTTGCATTAGCCTTGATTAAAGTTTATGGCTCTATGACAAAGGCAATTGAAGTTAGATCAGACTGTATTAAAATTATTATCTCATGTCTTCTGTCATTAGCTCAAGTGACAGAATTCATGGATTCAGAGGTATGTCTTTTTTCCCTTTGAATTTATTTATGAAAACTAATTTTTGCATGTAATTCTTTCTATATTTTAAACTATATGCATGCATATAAATTAAATATTTAAATGTTTTATGATTATTTTATCAAAAAAATTAATTTCAGTTTGAAGAATCGTTTTTTTTTATTATTATTATTTATTTATTTATTATTCTTTTTTTATCAATAATTGAGCTTTATTATTCAAAAAATTAAATTGTCATCTAATTTTATAAAAAAAGAATGTTATCAATTGTTAGTTTTATTGTATTTGAAAATTGTTTTGAAGCATGGTTTATTTTTAGATACAAACATACAAAATAAAAGATTAATTTCTTTGATAATCATGCCAGTATCCAAACAAAGGTAATGCCATCTAATGTTCATCTTGGCTGTTCAATACTTTTTTTTTAGAATATATTAGGTACTTCATACATTAAATTCCTTTTATTGTGGTGAATAGCTAAACAGTAAATGTTAAGTCTTTGTTACAATTTTATGCAAACATTACTGAAAGGTTGTGTGAATTTACATCTTCTCATTTTTTAAAGGAATTTTGTAACTAGTATAAAATAAAGCTGCTTTTTCTCACTGAGATTCAAAACTTCATTTCAACTCTATTTCATAAGCTAAGGAATTCTGCAAACACCCAAAAATTGAATGATGAATTTTACGAACTACACATTAAATCACAAAAATCACACACGAAAAATTTTCTTTAAATTTTTTTGATTGTTTTTCTGTTTACAATGTGTAGATGTAACACCATTTTAGTTATTGACATTTTTTTAAACATTTGGATAATACTTAGTTACTTAATGAAAAATACTATGAATGATTCAATAAATTTTTGTTTGAGCATAAAAACTTAAAAAGTGTATCAAATTTTAAAACTGATCATTAAAATATGTTCTCTCATAAGAACATCTTAACTGTAAGCTGGACAGAAATTAGCATTATTATTAATCCATAGAATAACATTTTTTTAGGCACTTGAAACAATGGTAGTGTCCATTAGGATTGTTGCAACTGGACCAACTAGTTTCCAAGATCATCCTATGTCGTACTTGTGTTTGGAAAACAGAAAAATTTGTCTTGCTTTGATAGAACTGTTTTCAATTATTTTAAAAGAAAAAGGTAAACATTTACAATAAGTTTCTCTATAATTACAGAACTGTATTTCCTCTGTAACTTTTCTGTTAGCATTATTCATTTTTGCAATTTTAACAACTTATTCTTATCTTAGTGAAAATTGATTCAGAATAAGAATTCAATTTAACTTTCTTAATTGTGAACTATCATATTTTAAAATTTGTAGAGTAATCTTCTGTGCTTAAAGCCTGCCTGTAGAGAGCGTCTTTTGTAAAGGGATGGTATGGGATATCATACAATCTCCTCTGAGCAGAGCAGACTAATCTATGAACGGAGTGGATGTAAACGAGTTGATACTTGAGAAAGTTGTGAATCGCAGGGTGATTGAGTGCTAACTGTAAACTGCACTGATCACCAAGGTAATACAAAAGGAACTGTTATTAAATGCATTGCGGGGTATTGAGTGCTAACTGTAATCTGCATTATCACCCATGTAACAGGAACAGGAACTGTATTGAATGAATAAATGTAGTTGTTATAGTTATTAAAATGTGTGTCTGACCTCTTATGAATTTTAAGGGAAAAGTAAATAGCTAAGTAAGCTACACTAAGGAATGAGAGTTTGTAAAAAACAAAGTGATATTATTTATGAGTTCTAAACTAATAGTAATAAGTTGTATTGTGAAAAATGAAAAGGAAAAGTAGTTTAGTGAAAAGGTGAAAAATAAGGAGAACCTTTTGTAAATGTTAAAGAAATAGAGAAAAAGTTAAAGTAGTAAAAGTTAAAGCTGAGTTTGTGTGTGATAATGAAGAATTTCTAATAGTTTCTGTTAAAAAACTATTGAAATTTTAGTTTTCATGGGCAAAAAAAAAAATCCCTTTATATATAAGTATTAGTAATAAATGTATTACAGAAGCCACGCTTTACATTCTTTCATATATATAAATGAAGCATGAATCACATGATGTGCAAAGTATTATTTCTGACATTAAAAATAAATTCATACATTGTGTATTATATATAGACCATAAATTTTATGATCTTTATATATATTTCACTAACCATCAAAAACAATTTTTAAACGATTAAAAAAGAAAATTCTGTATAATTTCGGAAGACAGTTTAACAATAATTTATGAATTTTCTGAGAATCTCTTAAGTTTTCACTTAAACAGATATTCTGCTAAAAAAAAAAAAATTTTTTTTTTTTTTTTTGTTCTTGTATGTGTGTGTGTAATTTATTAATTTTGATTTTTTTTCAGTCTATCCAAATCTAAAACTGCAAAATAAGCTTGACTTGCTAAATTGCTTATTGCATTATATTGAAAAGCCTTGTGATTGCAATGTAAGAATTTTTTTGGTCTTTTTATACTAAAATTTTAATACTTGCATAATTCATTATTTTCATTGAAACTTATTGGGCAAACATTAAAAAAAAAGTTTTTATAAATGTCTTGTTAATATAATCAGTCAAATTGCTTTTCTTAAACACAATGTTAAACTGTCAAAAATATAGTATTAAAAATATTCTGAATAAAGATTTTATATAGATTATGTGTTCCTTTTAAAATGGCATTATAGATCCAATACACTTATTAATTTTGTATCTCTCTCTAAGGATGTATTAGAGGAACTGGAAAGTAATATTGTTTTTCTACATTAAATCCAAACTGATAAATTTTTATTTTTAATCAATGATGTGATCAACAACCTAGTGTGCAAATTTTTAATGCCAGATCGATAAAAATCAACTGGTTTTTATGCAAAATATCTGGAGAAAATATTTTGGATATCATCCAAATTTTCAAATTTTTTGCCTCTTTCAAAATGTTGTTGTGATTGCAATAAATGGAAATCCAATGGTGCAATATCGAGTGAGTATGGTGGGAGAGGCAATACCTTCCAACTCAATTCATTAATTTTTTCCAGGGTTCATCTTGTGGTCTTGCATTATTGTGTTGCTGAATAACACCTTATCTGTTGAAAATCAATGAGCACTTTTCATCTGCATTTATTGTTTGTCCAGATTTCAGCATTTCAAAATGAGGGACTCTTCGAATACTCCACCAAACACAGAAAAGCATCTTAGCTGTGCTTCTTGGGGATTCATTTTGAGAGAGCTACTGCCTTTTGCATTGTAAATCATCATAGAGGACTCATTTTTCAACTCTAGTGATCAAGGGATCAAAAAACACTTCTGTATTGTGCCACTGAAGCAATAAGTTGCATGTGATGAATCGGTTAGCTTTGTTGTCTTCGGGCAAATTATCTGGGACCCAAACACTTGCTCTGCTTATTTCATCAATCTGTTGCAAATGTTCTTGGATGGTTGACCAAGGTTACTTAAGAGTGTTTTTGACAGTTCCTCGATTGTCTGATATCTGCAGAAACGACAGTACTTACCGACCCCTTAATATTTAGTTTAAAAAAAGTTCATGTTATAAAGAACCATTTTTATTCACCTGGGATACTTTTAAAATTCGTATTTTCAATGGTATGAACTGGAATCCAACATTGTGACTGGATTTCCTTATTAGACATCTTTATCTATACCTCTACTCAAAGAAAGGGGGAAAGAGAAATTCACAATGTAACATGATTTTCAGAAAATTTTTGGATTAGGCAGTGGTAAATAAGCAAATGCTATTAGAGTTTTTCTGCAGAACATAAAATATTTGATATTTATTAAATTAAAATGTTTTAAAAAGGCTATATAATAGCCTTTAATGTGTTCTGAATCTCAAATAACCCTAACAATCAGGCATTCAAAATTTATTGCTATTAGACCAAACAGAAGCAGTTAGTTTTTTTTTTTTTTTTATCTAAATTTAACTTCAAAACTATTTAATTATTTTTAAAAAATTGTACCCATTTTATTAATTTTGACTAAGTAAGTATATAAAAAATACTTATGTTCAGAAATTATCCAAAGTTACTTATTACATATTCATAAAATTAGAAAATGGTGTCTAATTAGTATGAATTTAATAAAAAAAGGCATGATTCCCCCACCCCTAAAATTTAACTAATTTGATTTTTTTCTCAAATGTGTAAAGTAACCATTTGTAGTGATTACATAAAGTTAAATTTATTTGAATACTTTTGAGGTTTTGGTTTGAGAAATCTAAAGAATATATAAATCAAAGAATAGGTTAAAGTACAGTTCATTCTAAAGAACAAAAATTTCCATTCCTAATTCCATCACAACTGCTTTCATCTGAACTTTTGAAGAAATATCTGGTTTTCTTGCTCTGTTTTTGAATTTATGAGGTTATGGGGAGTTTTTAAAAATTAAAGAAGTTAATGTAATCAAAAGTGAACATTTTAGGCAGTAATATCTAGGATCATTATCCTGATAAAACTCAAATGCATTTCACGAATCTTTTTTTTTTAACTAGTGATTTTAAATCCCAATTAAAATTTTACTTTATTTGTATTGATATATAATACTTTAAATAAAAATAAAGGCTTAAAATCACCCACAACTGTAATTCCTTTAATCTCTACTGTAGCCTTTCTATACTTAATTATTCATCTGTTAAACCCATAAAAAAGGGAAATTTTGATTTTATTAATTTACATCAGATCATTTCATATGTATTTTCATTCCATAAAGATTTCCTTTTGTGCCATTTGATCATTTTATCCATATATGTTAATGACTTGTTTGACAGTTTCAAAGTTAACTTTTGTTACAAATATTTATTCCAATTGAGCTTCAAGTTCAACAAATCCTCTGATTTCTTAATATTAATTTGAAATACTATCCTCATCTAATAGAATCCCCAATGTTCCATTCAATTTTTCATTATATTGAAGGCATTTTATATCAACAAGTTTAACTATACTTTTATTGACTTTCACATGCTTTATGGTTACATTTTCAATAGAATTTATTTTTTCACATCTTACTTTGTTTTCTTTAAACTTGAGAACAAACTAGTATTAAAATGTTATTTGTTGGTCATTTTTATAAATTTTTGATATGCATACACATAGCTTATAGGTAAAAATAAGCATTATTATATCAAGAAAATGAAATCATTTCTTTGGCATCCACAGAGTTTTTTTTAAAAATAAATTTCAAAAATATTGATGTTTGAAATCAAAAGTAAGTCACTGTGCATGTATTTGTGTACTGAACAGTTGGTGAATTCCAGTTAATTTCTAAATTTTTCTGTCAATTGCATGCAACTGATGTTTGTAGATATTTATCAAATTTTTGTTTTAATTTTACTAATAGATTTGTGCTGAAGCCTTAAAATTGTTGTCGAACATGATTGCTCTCAATGATAAAGATTGTGTTTCTCTTCCTGATGAACTGAAAGAAAAAACAGCTGATCTCTTGTGCAAGAAGTTAATGGATAAAGCAGAATCTATTGTCATTGAGACATTATCTGTAGTTGGAGCCATTATAAATAGAGATGGTAATATTTTTTGACTGTACAAAACTAAAAATTGTTGTGTAAATTTTTTTTAAAAAAATTATTGGCAAATTTACAATATATATATATATATAGTTTCAAAACATTCCCCCCCCCCCACCCGAATAACAAATAGAGAAAAGAAAAAGAAAATTCTAATTTCAATGCTATACTTTTTTTCTGTCTTGGAAAATATCAAACACTCCAAAGTTTAAAAGTTTGAATTCCTCTGATTTAAGATAATATATAAATCGATAAGTAAATAAAATACTTAATTTTTTTATATTTGTTTCACTTCAATCCAATAAAAAAAATGGAAATTTATTACAGTATATTTTGAAAAATTAATTCATTAGTGGTGAAAGGAAGTATCAGACATATATTGCATATATTTTATTTCAATCCAACAAAAAATTCAGTAGAAATTTACTATGATGTATTTTTGAAAATAAAGTTTGTTCTGGTGAACACTGACATAAAAAAAATATGCAAAAATAAATAAATTTTTGAAAGATGGTCAGGTACGACATGTTTAGGGTATAGAAAACAATAGCCCCTTGGGTGGATAAAAAAAAAATCAAAATTTCCTATACACACCTATTATATAAGTCATATTGGGTGAATAATTTGTACATTAAAAAGTAACATGTGTACTAAACCATGCAAATGTTTCTGCAAAGTATTTATGCGCATCTTGTGGTCCATTTTATTATGAACAAAATGTAGTTTCCCAACTTTAGTAGATGACATGCACCTGTGTAAAATTCTTGAATCTCTTTTTTTTTATTACATATAGGAATGGATATTCTGCTTTCTCCATTAGTCTTCATTTCCTGCAGTGATTATGGATGAATAAAAATCTTACATTTACTCCCATATGAAAAAATATTTTTTTTATGGGTTGCCTATAGTAACCTGCTTTGTAAAATTCATATACCATTGTAGGATTTAAAATTTAATTTCCAGCCATAGCTCTTGGTTTGGGCATATTTAAGATGGGATTTCTTTAAATTTGTGGAGAGTGGATATCTTTAATGAGTTTTGTTCAGAAAGGAAGTCATTCATTTCCTTTTCTGCTTTTGAAATTTTTTTTTAAATATTTGTATTCCCCATTTTTTGAAGTTGTGATTAATAGTGAATAGAAACATATTGATAGCTTTTTACTTAAAATTTTTTTAATGCATACTGAACTAAAAGAAATGTTTTTTTCCATGTTTTAAAATATTGTGTTTAAAAAGACATTTATTTTACAAGGTTTTTCTGAATTTCATTTGGTGTGTGTGTGTCATCAAATTTTCGATCGTTGATTTAACCAAC
This sequence comes from Nephila pilipes, assembly GCA_019974015.1. Classification (NCBI taxonomy): domain Eukaryota; kingdom Metazoa; phylum Arthropoda; class Arachnida; order Araneae; family Nephilidae; genus Nephila; species Nephila pilipes. Next base: position 454,291 of record BMAW01015988.1, read on the forward strand.
TTCCCATCAAGCTAGAGTTTTGAAATTTTGGGAATTGTTCTTACTCGCCTAACAATGCAATATTTAGACATTTGTGACAAGTTTTAAATAATATTTCTATAATTTTAATAAGTCAAAATATTCTTTCCCCTTGGTGCTTTTTAGGATTGAGGAAGAAATTTCTTTCCCTCTCTGGGAACACCGGGATTTCCACATACACCACATGGGGTATTGTAAAACTCACAAAGGGGAGATAGTAAGGGTTGCTAACTTTCAGTCAGTAATCATTCACAAGAAAGAAAGATTCCAATATTGGTGCCGTGTCTTATCACAATTTTTTCTGAATTCTGGTTACCATTTTTTTAATAGAATGACTTGCAAACTTTCAAATGCATGTTATTTTATGAATATTATTAATTTTTAAATACGCTCACAAATGTCTCTTTTTAAGTAAATTTTAAAGTTAAAAATTATTATGTATTTCACTTGTGTGTGTGTCATCAAATTTTCAATCATTAATTTAACCAACTTCCCATCAAGCTAGAGCTCTGAAATTTTGGGAACCATTCTTACTTGCCTAACAATGCAATATTTAGATATTTGCAACTGTTTTAACTAATATTTCAATAATTTTCTTTAATAAACTTTGCCACCATATAAAAATGTTGATTTTTATTTCGAATTATTTAATTTTCATTAGCTTGAAATATTAAAATAATTATACATTTTCTTGTTCCATATTTATTTTCTAAAGTTTTATCTTTACACTGTATATGTATATATATATATACTGGTAATCATAAATGAAGGAAAAATAAAAAAAAAATGACGATAAGTCAAAAGTTATGTTTGGAATGTAAGGAAATTTATACACATTGTACAATATGTAGGAAGGTATAAAATAGCATATCACCAGATAATTATGGTGTTATAGAAATTAGCATATGTGTACAATGAACAAATTGGATGTGTCAATTTGGTATATAAAAAGTACCTTTAATATAGGGTATGATCATCTGAAAAGCAATACAGCTCATGCAGCAATGTGTGATGCTCTCAGTTATGCAGTCTATTCTGTAGGAAGTGTGAGCCATTGCTCCTAGGCATTTGAAAACATAGCTAGGGTCTTAGGAGGGGGATTGAGAGCAGCTACACATTCTCCTAGAGTGTCCCAAACATGCTCAATAGGATTAAGGTCCGATGATCGAGCTGTCCGCTGCCTGTCCTGAATTGTTTCCTGCTCAAGATAAGCATCCACAATGCAAGCCTTGTGTGGTATTTTATTATCTTCCAGTAGCATTATAGCGTCACCTATTCCCCCAGCAAAAGGGCTCACATAAGCATCTAGGAGGTTATCTCTTTAGGTGAGAGTATTAACATTTCTACTGGAAAAGACATGGAGGTCTGTGCATCCACCCAAAGAGATACCACCCCAAATACAGACAGACACTGCCTGATTCATATAAATCTCTTTCATGGATGTGTAATGGATAAGCCCTGTGTGGTTGTGCATTATCCTGCAGCATGAAAGCATCACCTATTCCCCCGGCATTAGGGCGCACATAAGCATCTAGGATGTCATCTCTATAGAGGATGAGCATTAATATTTCCATGGGAAAAGGCATGGAGGTCTGTGTGTCCACCCAAAGAGATACCACAAACACTGCCTGATCTGTATGCATCTCTTTCACGGATGTGTAATGGATAAAAATGAGTTCCAGATTCTCTCCAAATAAAAATATGCCTACTATTGCTTTTGAGGCTAAACTTGGACTAAAACGTAAAGAGAACATTCCTCCATTGATCATGTGTCCAGTGGAAATGTTGATGTGCCCACTGCAAACATTCCTGTCTATGGCACGACATGAGTGGGACTCAAATAGCTTGTCACCTCGCATAAAGACCACGTTTGTGAAGCCTTTGATGCATGGTTGACCTTGATACCACCCTACTGGAGCTTGCAGCGAGGGAGGATCTGAGATTCAGCTGGAGTTGTGGATCTATTCCTTCATGCACATAAGGACAAATATCGGTAATCGACACTCGTGGTAGTGTGTGGCCGTCCTTGGCTGAACCTCCTGGATGCCAAATCTTGGGTTATAAACTGTTTCCAAATTCTATGAATCACAGACAGACTCACATTCAGCCATCTAGCCACTTCTATCTAACTTTATCCTGCCTCTAGTCTCTTAATAGCTCACCATCGCAGTTCTTCAGTCAAATGATGCCTGGAAGTCATTGTTACAATTTTGCTATACCAGATTTCTAATTTTAGACATGCAGCGACAAGCATGCCTCATTGCTCCGAGACATCCATTTTTACGCTCCTTGCAAATGACATATTCTGACTGCAGCTTCATTATTTTGCACAATGTAATATTGTTCAGCTCCTTTTACTTACTAACCTATTCAAATTTCATTGAGATTGACTTATTTTCACTATTATTGTGATTTTTCCTTAATTGATGATAACTAGTATGTGTGTATATATATATATATATATATAGTCTTCTTAAATAATGTAGAGGATTTGACAGCATGTTTTGTGGAGTTGGGACTAGATGACCAATGTGGGTCTCTGATTTAAACCATTATGTGCAGTAATCATGATTTCTGCATAATAAATGTAATGGACATTGCATAATGTAGTGGAAAAATTAAAAGAATCTGCTCAGATATGGTCTTAATAATTTAGATTTTAATCAGCATCAGTAGTCTGCTGCATAATTTTAGAGCAATATTTATTAAAAATAAGTTATATTTGTCTTATTCTGTATTTTGGGAAGGGTACTTAACAATTGTGTGTTTTTGCAATTATGATTTGATGATAGTTATCTGATACAATTGTTGTTTTCATCATTAAATAGGGAACCAATTTTGGAAGGAAATTATTTTGAAAAAGAATATTCATCAAATTGTGTGGGAAATGGGAGTGGATGGTATTCAAACTGAGATGTTAAAAGCAGCTTCTCTTCGAACAAATTTTCAAGTTTGCAAGATGCCGTACTTTTGGGAAGACATTAAATCTGCTAAAAGAGTAAATGAAGTAATCATCCATTTTATACATTCTATTTTTGTTTTAATTTCATCACTATAATAATTCAATAATAAAATTAATTAAAGTGCAATTATATCAATAATTTTTATTATGAACATTTTTTGTTATCTTTTTCCAAACTTTTTTTGGGAAAAAGATAATGAAAAATTCTTTTTTTTTTTTTGGAAAAGAATTTCTATACTGCAAGCAAAATTGTTTAGTTGTCTTACAAGATACTTTCAAAGTAGGTTAGATGAATCTGGTTTTCAAATACTGATAAATTTTGATGCTTAATTTTTTTTTATCTTATGAAATTCAATAATAAATTCATGTTTTAATTTTTATTTCTGAATTTAGTTACATTTTCCTTAAATTATACATATATTTTTGTTTTCACTTAATTTAAAATCATTTAACAATCACTAAAAGGGATTGATTAAAAAAGATTTGCTTAAAGCTCATTTTGTGCCACGAACAATAATTATTAAATAAGCTAGTTTAAGGTGCTGTAGATTCATTGAAAACCTAATCTTACAGATAGGGAGAGAATTTATTTTGAAAATAATTCAAATTAACTTTTTAAATATGGATGACTGATTTAAAAAAAAAATTACCAAAAAGTTTGTGATTACTAATTAAATTAAATTTTTCAAATATGTATGATTTTTTATTTTTTTTATTTTTTCATTTTGTAAATATTTTTTCTTTCAGGTTGATGTATTAAATATTCTCATTCACTATTATCACGTTTATAGTTGTTTTGTTCAGATAGAATCACTTAACTGTATATCAGAGTTGTTGGCAGATGATAAACTTCCTGAATCTTGTCTAGATTCTGTGTTCACTGTTTTGTTAAAAGCCATGCAAAGCTTGGATATGGAGCATAAAATAACTGCATTGGATACTTGGTCAGGGTTAATAAAATCTAGCAAATTCTTCCCGGAAACCATGCATAGTGTAGATAATTTACTGAATGCTGTGTGCAATTCAGGATTTGCAGCTGCTTTAGTACTTGCTATTGAAGACTATAATAAATCAGTTCAATATAAAGCAGCTGAAATCTTAAAAAAATTCCAGGAAATTCTACTCCAGATGGGTTACACAAAAGATTTTGTAGCATTAGATGATGTTGAAGAATTAGTCCCTGTTAAAATAAATCATGTTGAAGAGTTTTGTTTCTCGCCTATTAGTAAAGAAGAAAAGGATGCTGCAATAGAAAATGTGATGAATATTACAACTGCTGAGCAAATTGCTATGCTTACTTTAGCTTCGAGTTCTCCATTAAGTGACAATTCTTTGGAAGATAATATTTTACAAGTAGAGAAACTTTCATATCCTGTGAATTCTTTTTTGAAATGTGTGTGGTCAGATAAGGTTAATCATTTGCTTTCAGAACCTGATTCATCTCAAGATTTGTTTTCTGAATACACTGTGTCTCTATTAGATGACATAATTGCATCAGAAATTACAGAAATAAGGCGTCCTTTGGATGATGTTCCTGACTGTTATTAAATTTAAATCGTGTTTTCTCATTTAAAATTTCACAGAGTTTCATCGAAATTAAGATATTCAAAAAATAAAATTCCATTGTGTGTTTTTATTTTATTGATTTATTGTTTTGAATAAAGCTACATTTTTATATAAAGGTGGAATTTATAATGATAATGTACTTTTTTATATGTCACATTTCTCAAGATTGTTCTTTGTTAACATTCTTGATTAGATTATAGGGTTATTTTATAAAAGAAATATATACACTCACATTGAGTGTATTCACACTGATTTATTTAAAAATGCTGGTGTAAAAAGAATTAAAAAAAAAAAAAAAAGGGTTTTAAAAATTCTGAATGTTGTATATAAAAATTTGAACACTATTACATTTTATTTTAATATAATGGAGGGAATATGACCAATTCTTTATAAAATTCATTAAAATATATTGATTCTAACATTTACATAAAAATTACTTTATAAAAGCAAAACTATTCTCATTAAATGTGATGCATTTTTTGTATGTCTATTTTTACTGCATGCAGATTTATTGCATATTTTTTTTATCTCAAATATTTCCAGGTAATTAATACATTAACACTTCTGCATATTGTAACTCCATGACTTCTTAATACTAGACATTTTGAAATGCTTTGTATTTATTTCATGACTTAAATTTCAAATATTTTTTTTTTTCAAGTTTTTTTAGAAACCCCATTGTGGTTTTTGTATGTAATGATCCAAATTAATAAAACATTTTAATTTAAAATTTGAGTTTCATTATTTATTATGAAAGTAACTAAAATTTATGAATGTAATAAAACCACAGCAATAATAATTACGAATCTATGAACTTTCTTAGCATATATTTAGGTAAGTGATTTGCTAGATCTGCATTGTTAAATACATTTTCTGGAGCTATATTCATACCCAAATAAATATAAATTTTTGGTAAGGTGTGAATAAAATCTTGATTTTTTTTTAAACCAAAGACTACTGCATAAAATAATTGAGATTATTGCATGTAAAAATTTACCTGCCTTTTAAAACCTTAATGTGTTATGGTTTGAAAGTTTGTAGAATGTGGAGATGGTGTTTCTTTCGTGACACCATAGCCACAAAATTTATCGCCTTTATATAATCCGTCGTTTCACTTACTCATACATCACTCAGGGTTTTTTAATGCAATAAAATCAAAACAAGGTTTGTTTGTTTTTTGTTAGACATATGAAATTGTTTATAATGTTATTTATAAATTATGAATTTCTGTTTCACTAATTATACTGTACTTATGTACTTCTAAGGGCAATAAAAATGAATATGTAATGAAGTATTGATCGAAGTATATTAAAAGGATTATATATACATTGCTGGCTATTAAAATTGCAACACCAGGAAGGAGTGATCTGACGAACGTCAAAATCACATGAAGGGTTGGGATATGCAAATGATTGGTATTTCAATGCATTTAGTCAATGCAGGAGGGAGAAACGACGTCTGAAGCATTGTATAAAAGAAAGCATAGCAGAAAAGAAAAGTCATGTCGTGGATTTCTCATTCGGAAAGCGCATTGTAAGGTCGGCGTTTGCTCTGAATATCGTGTTAAGCCTCGAATAATAAGAAGAAATGCTTACCAGCAAGTGTTGGAATTCGATAGAGACAGGATCGTTGCCTATCGAAAGTGTCGATTATTGTTACGTGATATCGCCCGTCACATTGGTCGAAATCCAAGCACTGTCATGCGAATATGGAATCATTGGGTTGCTGAGGGTCATACTGAATGGCATGCAGGATCTCCCCACCATCCCATGATAAACGCCCGAGAGGACAGACACATTGTGAGGTCGGCCCTGCAAAACAGTACAACCACATTGTGGACCATTAGTCAGAAAATGGGCTTGTTAGCAGCGTACCCAGTATCCGCTCGTACGGTGCAACGACGTTTGCAGCAGCATGGGCACCATTACTTTGGCTTCTCTTGACAATGTAGCATAGAGAGAGAGACGGCGCCGAACGACAAAGCTGAATACTGAAGTGGCACAAAGTCGTCTTTTCAGACGAGTCCTGGTTCTGCATGCAGTATTCTGATGGCCATATGCCTGTGGGGAAGACTCCGAGGAGACCGCTCGTCACCTGCTTGCAATCGATATCGACATTAGGGCCTGCATCTTGTGATGGATTGGATACACGGCACGCACATCTCTAGTTGGGATCGACGGTAATTTGAACGCAGATCGGTGCATTTCTGACTTCCTATAGTTGTGCCCTGTCTTCGAGGCCTGCCAAACGCCATCTTCCAACAAGATAATGCAAGACCACATGTTGCACAGCGTGTTCTAACCTTCCTCGATACACAGGGTATTCGATAGTTGTCCTGGCCTGCACGGTCTCCAGATCTGTCGTCCATTGAAAACATCTGGTCATGGCTTGCAGAGAGATTGGCCAACCACCCTTCTCCAGCCAATACTGCTGATGAAGTGGGGCATAGACTTGAAGCAATATGGAAGGAGTTGTCCGTTTCTGTCATCCAAGCCCAGTTCGACTCCGTGTCTAACTGGATAAGGGCCGTTTTAGCTGTCAGGAATGACAGCTGTTTCTACTAATTTCGCACCCCTGTGAGCCCCAAACTTTGCTTGCAAATTTAATCATTTTATCTTCATGCCATATTGTTTACGTACAATAAATATCTTCTCTATATTTGCTTCGTTTAATGATGTTGCAATTTTAATGGTCTGCAGTATATATATATATATATATTCATTCTAAAAGTGTTAGTGTTAATTAGGATTGATATTTTTGACAAGCTTCATATATGAGCAATTTTTTTAAGTGGTTATAAGTGCACTTTTTTTTGGGGGGGGGGAGGGGATGTTAGTTTTAATGAGATATAGATTGATATTTTAATTATATTATTCTTTACATTGAAATTTAAGTGACCAATAGTGTTAAAAACACCACACCTGAATGGATTAACATTACCAACATTTTTAAATTTATTAAAACGTAAGCCCTTATATAAAAGTTGGACTTATACCACTTTAAAAAGTGACTCGTTTATATTCAATGGAAACTTGATAACTCCCATTTCAAGGGAAATGTTAAAAACTTCAAGTTATTGAATGGAGCTAGGATTTCGAGACACAAGGGACATGATGGCTAAAATTTCGACTCACAAAGGCACAATTTCTAATTCTATTTTTCAACTAGCCGTACGCCACGCGTTGCTGTGGCTCGGTCTGGTTAAATAAAAAAAAAAAAAAAGAAAAGCTTGTCCATCCAGCCAATTGTGAATCTTATAATGGGCATAATTTTCTTTAATGGATAGTCTGGTTTAATTACAGAGATTTAATCTTAATAGTAAATGCAAAAATACATAAATAGGTTCATGCAGTTCATAAAATAGTAAAAAAACATAGAAATGACAAACAGCCCAAAACTGATTAAAAAATTATGTTAATTTAAATAAAAAAAACAGTTAAAATATACACACATTGGAAATGGCTCTACCATGGAGTCCTTGAGGGCAAAAGATTAATTTTACAATGCTTCAGGGTACACAACATTCTTGGTTTTTCCATTTTCAGTGTAGATATATAGATTGTCTGGTTTACCTACTCTGGAACATGCAACATATAATTGTCCACGAGAGAAGCAATCGGCCTCTAAATCTAAGCCGCACAATTCTAAAGATTGCCCCTGAGCTTTATTGATAGTGATTGCAAATGCCAATCGAATTGCAATCTTTTAAACTGAAATGACATATCTGTTGGTATCATAGGAATGCGATGAATGAGGACATCTTTACCATTGAAAGGTCCTGTCAAAATTGTTGCTCATTAATTTTTTTTACTGCAAGCTGCGTACCATTACACAGCTTTGGCTGGCTGATATTTCGCAACATGATAATTGGCACACCAACTTTCAACTGCAGTATGAGGGGCGGCATTCCTGGCAGATCAAGTGAATTCAAAAATTCTGTAGAGTAATTCACAGCTTCATCTACTTCCACAATAGTGTCAACAGACTTATAGGTGACTGTCTCATTTTGAATGCGAGATTGAATGATGTTGTTAAACTGGTAGACGTCTTTGTTCTTGGCAGCAAGAATAGCCCGTTCACTCAGCCAATTGGGGTTCTTAAAATTGGTTTGAATGTCAAGAAATATTCTTTCAACCAATTCTCCTTTGGATGTCACCAAATTGCAGAAGTAATGAGGCAATGAAATTTTCCCTGAGGTCAAATCTACCGACACCTTTCCGTTTCCAATTTCCAACAATTGATTTGAAAAAATTTCAGCTGATCGATCATTTTGCAACTGGACACGCATATTTGTAGTTAATTTCAAGGTCTTCACATGTTGCCACAAAGCAGAGTGTTTCAAAGAAGCATTTATTTCATCTGCTGGTGTTGATCGAGGAATTACAGGTAATGTTTGCCTGAAATCTCCTGCAAGCAATAATAACGCGTTTCCACGCAAATCTTGTAATGATCGATCAAAAGCTTCAAGCGATTTTTTGTGTGCCATTGTGCATTCATCCCAAACTATAAGTTTGCATTTCTGCAATACTTTTCTCATGCATGATTCTCTGGAAATATTGCATATGGGAGTTTCAATGATTTAATATTCAATGACAGTTTCAAAGCAGAATGAGCAGTTCTTCCACCTGGTAACAATGTTGCAGCTATACCTGAGGACGCCAGAGCTAAGGCTATATCATTTTGGGATCTACTGCTTCCAGAATCAGTTTGATTAGGAATGTTTTACCAGTTCCTCCAGGCATATCTAAGAAGAAGAGTTTTCCATTCCCACTATTGATAGTTTGCATGATTTAATCATAAATGCCTTTTTGCTCAAGCGTTAACTTAGGAATATTTGTTGAAACATAGGACAAAAGATCCATTATGTTGTAGTTTTTCTCACGACACAGTTGTACATCAAATGAAGCAACAGCAGATCGAGTTGGGATGGCCTTCCCAACTGATTGAGAACTTTGTTTACAATTGCTAAACACAAATCTTCAATCATTATCAATGCTTCATTACAGTGTTCTGCAGTGAAATCAATGCCCATATTAGAATTTTCCCTGCACATTCGATGAAAAAATATCTTCCACTATGTGGGATTTATATTTCTCCCATAAGTTTGTAGGAGATGAAGGAGAACAGGCAGTCAATACGATTTCAAACAATGCACGAATTTGCTTTGGATGCGACATGTTGCATGCATCATTAATACATACATCCCAGTGTAAGTCATTTTCCAATAAATTTAGAGCATGACATGCACTGCGGAAAGTGGAATGTGTAACCCCATTGACAGTCTTGAGTTGTTGGAAAGACACTGGGCCAGGGACATTTACCAATAGCATACGTAGAAAGAAACATTCATCTTGATTCAGACGTACGCTGTATAGTCTGCCAATAGTCGTTTCTTTAAATATGCCAGCTTGTCCTATGACCTGCTCACCTCGTTTGCGTCGCTCAAATACTTTTCTACTCGCATTCCATGTGTAGTAAGTAGGCACTTCCGAATATAGCAGTGTTTTCGCAAATGCATCATTCTGACATAACGTGAAGAAAGCAGTTAATGTTGTAGCTGGTAGATTTAGGGCTATTTGTTGTACATTTGTAGCTGTGAAATAAACACTTCTATTTTCTAGATGTACTGCTAAGTGAACAACGGCAGGACTTCGTTCGTGTATAGGAAACGAAAGAATTCGCCACACAGCTGCATTGCTGCTTATATATCTTCCTGCCTGATATTGCGCGACTTCATCGATATGCATAACTGCATTCTACTTGTTTCTGGTTGCATACCAAAAACTGCATGTCGCTGCCATTATTAACATACTTACAAATATATTTAATGGATTTAACGGAATTATAATACTCCACATTTATGTGCGCCTTGAATATTTTTGATAACAAAGACGAATAAGGAACAACCCACCGGTTATCTACTTTAATGCCACTATTTCGCATTTTTATTGTTGCTGATTTACCACCTTCATCCGCTGATCTTCTGTATAAAGGATATCCATTGGTTCCTGTGACCGTATTGGATATTAATGCTCTAGGATATCTCTTCGAGCATTTTCCATCTATCATACATGGTGAATTTGGATTAAGTGTACCGCAAGGTCCATGTATCATATTTTTTTATCACAACTTCATGCAAATCCTTATCGATGTCAGCATCGGGTATTTCAGCACATATTTTATCATCAATTTCATTTGAAGTTATTTTGTTACAAAGCCAGATTAATATATGTGCATGTGGCAATCCTCTTTTTTGCCCTTCTACTGAGTACATCTATCAACGTACAGACCCAAACACTTCATGTCTTACCATGAGATCCATCAAAGATTTCAACTTCTCCCTGAAAACACGTGCTGTAATGTCATGCCTATCTACTGGCGATTGCCCAGGAAGTAAAAGTAGTTGGATATCATCCCAAACTAGACACTACCAAAATACAATACTAACGTTAATTGCAGTAAGAAGAACTGAACTGCACTTATCAGTCGAAGTTTTGATTTGCAAAAATATTAATAATATTAATAAAGAAATAAATAAATTCTGCGTGAAATTACTGAAAAATTAAGTTGTAATTTTTGAGCAAAATCAAACATCCCGCGGTAATACTATCCGAATGTTGCCAAAATTACAAAACGAAATTTTAGTTGTTAAAAGAATAATCATTAAAAAATGATTTATTCGAAAAATAATCCTAATTAAGTATCAAAGAACAAAAAAAAAAATAAATAAATAAATAAAGTTAAATATTCCAATCGATAATCATAATTATCGTAAAAATATATAATAATCCCGAAAAAACTGTGTGTAAAGTATAAATTTTCGCATTCAGAGAGAAACGTGACATCATATGATGTCATAATATCGAAAAATCACTTAAAAATTAAATTTCAAAAAAACATGCAAAGGCCGGTTTAAATAATGGAAAATCCACAGGTGCAATCTTCCTAGACAATCAAAAAGCATTTGATAGAGTTTGGCACAAGGGACTGCTCTACAGATTAATTAAAATTAAAACAAACCCCATACTTATTAAAAATTTTCACTCATACCTCAAAAATAGAACCTTCGTTGTAAAAGTAAATAACTCACTCAAACACAACTGAAATTAACGCAGGAATAGCTCAGGGCATAATTTTAGCCCCAACCCTTTTTTCTATTTATGTGAACGACATTCCTAAAGCATTCAACACGATTATCTGCATGTACGCAGTCGACACTGCGATACTAGCACAGAACAAAGAGCCACTTTTAGTGGCTCGCGCACTACAAAAACATGTCACACAACTAGAAGACTGGTTCTCCAAATGGAAAATCGCTCTGAATGCATCAAAAACGGAGGCCGTCTTCTTTTCAAATAAAACAAAAAACACCGAACTTGAAGTCATAATATATTCACACAAGATCACCTGGTCTAATCACACCAAATATCTTGGAGTAATTCTTGATAAAAAAAAAATAAAAAAAAAAACCTCACGTTCGAACAACACATAACACAATGTATTAAGAAATTCCGAGCCAGCGCGTGTTCGGTTTACCCCCAATTGCTCGGAATTCAAAATTAAATATCCTTAATAAGTTGCTTATCTATACTCTGATTCTCAGACCTATCCTAACTTACAGCCGTCCCATTTGGGGTTTCGCTGCCAAAACACATATTAATAAACTTGAAAAAGCTCAAAATAATATCATCAGACAAATAGTAAACGCTAGATGGTTCATGAGAAACACAGACATATACTCCTCTATTAACTTCCCAACAATCAAACAAATCATTCAAAAAATTTCACTTAAATTCTTTAATAATCTCATGACCATCGATAACAAATCTCTCCTTAATATCTGTAACTATGATCCTGATTTAAAAACTAAAAGACCAAAAAACATTCTATTAGACCTGTAACTAACAAACACCAGTCTCATCATATTATTACACAACTAAATGCTTTTTTAATTAAATTCATTAATTTCTTTTCCAAATTTTATACAATATTAAATTTATTAAATTCACAAACGCAGTTCTGGGCAGGAAAAGCCGAAGTAAAGCTCTTTCTTAAAATTCTGTACCAGACATGGAGATTAAAAGCATAACGCTCAGGTGCTCCAGTGTGATCTCGTCAACTGAAAATTTCAAAAAATTTAGAGTGCATTACGAAATAATAAGTACATAAAAAACCGTCCAGATTAAAATGCAATGTTATGTCAAAATTTCAGATGAAATGCTTCAGTAATTTCGGAGATTTGCGGCTTTGAACAAACACACATCACATTTTTATTTATATAGATTCGTAGAGTCACTGCGATATTAAAATTTGAGATTTAAGTAAATTTATTTTAGTAAACTATATATAATGTGTGCACAATTATACACCTTCAATATCATGGCTCAGCTACTAAAAAGTTAGAAAAAATCTACTACCTTCTTTAAAGTTAATGAATTCAAAATTTGTTTGTCGATTTTTGTTGTTGTTGTTTCTAGATTAAACATATGAACTGAGTACATATGAATAAGTTCACAAAATTTAAAAATTCATTGCTTCGATTTATGAACATTCTGTGTGATATTTTCCCATTGCTATCTTTGACACAATGAATGTGATTTTTTTACGTCAAGTTATAGAGAATAAATATTTATTATTAGTGTCTATAGCAGGGATGTAAAATTTTGTTGGAAATACAAAATCTAAATTCTGTATACCACATATTTATGGGTCCTCGAAAGAAAATGGCCGCTTTCTTCATCTTACTGATCTTAATTCTTCATCTTACTGAGGATATACAAGAATGGGGTTATCCAATTTCCTCTGTATATGTAATAAACATATGTTTTTCTTAATTTAAATCATAGTTTTTTTAACGTTTGATTTAATAAGTAACATTGTAAAAATAGTTGGGTGTTCTTTTCTGTTGAACAAAAGCTTTCATAATTATTTTTCAGTAATAAATGTGTTCGAATAATCAGCTATTTAAGGGGATCTAATAAAATGTTCAAACTTTTTATCTTTTTTCCATTTTTTTCAAATGTCAAGACCACAGTTACATCTTTTTGGCGCTGCATAGCCAAATTTAACTCTTGCGCTATTAAATTTCGCTTTCACTCATTCACACCATTGTATGTTGACTATAATTTTTGGATGGAATATGTTTCAGTTTTTAATCCTTAATCACGCTTTGACTGCTAGAGCATCCTGGGAAACTCTTACTTCAAAAAAAAAAACGCCGCAAGTCGATAAAGTTTGGGAACCACTGCTCTAGACAATAGCTGTGGTTTCGTTAGGCTTTCTACTCACCAATAATTTCGCCAATTTCTTGTTTTTTGTAAAGTACTTACTAGTAAACTTGAGGTGGGGGGGGGAATAAGAAACTGCGGTTTCAAAATTTTGAATACTTCCTTGTTATAGCGGCACACGACGATATATCGTCAAGGTGGATTGTATTGATAGTTAGGCTTAGGAAAATCGTAATTTGACGGGGGCCATTATAACAGGGAAGTACGGAATATATTTAGTGTTAAGCCAAAGGTATTGCGAAAGAAATCGACCAAAGTGTGATATGGTTTTAACGGAAAAGCATAAATGGGAGTGTAAGTAATATTTTCTTTTTCCAAATAATAATAAGAACAATTAAGCCATGATCAAACTTTTATTGCAGAAATATGTCAAAGGCCTTATAATATAAGGAAAACTTCATATTAAAAGACAGCTTATAAGCTGCGTAATATTGCACACGTGCAATCACCTAAAGTTGACATTAAGAAATTAGAAATTGTAATTTAACATTGGTACCTATCTATTATAGCGGCTCCCGATGATTAATCGCCAAGCAACTGAGAAATATCGCTAAGTGGGTTGTATCAAAAAATAGGCTTCTCGAGTTTGGCGACGACTTGGCGTAATCGCAATTTGACGGGCGCCGCTATAACAGACAAGTACCTTAACTTTCCAAACTCAAAAGTAAAACAACACAATTTTGAAACTAAAATTCCTCATCAGAATCACGATCCTCTATTGCTGCTACAGCATAGTTTTGAGCTTCCTGAAATATTTGGTCTGGAACATTCACGTGTTTCCCTCTCGTATTTTTCCCCACCCAACTCAGTTCCATTCCGAAATTCTTATCTTTGTCATCGTGAACCATATACAGAATTCTCGCTGCTTCCTTCAGTAATTCCCAGTCCTCCATATTTTTCAAATCGAGTTTTTCGATTTCCGTCTTTGCCGCTGCCTGATTCTTGCCCACAGCGCATCCGAAATAATCGAACGACGTCCCAGATAGATCGATGGAAACCAGCTCAGGGCCATCTGAATTATAGGAGGCCATCATCACACTAGCTCCAAATGGACGCAATGCACCGAAACAGGTATATGCATGCATATACATGGCCACGCGGTTTTTCAAATGCTTCAGTGGTATGTCCTGTTTGTAACTGTTCCTGTAATTCGCTGCCTCTGTTCTTGCCGTTTCCACAAGATGTCTTCCATCTGGAGTAAAACCAGTTAAGACTACCCCGATGTGCAAGTCAAGTGTAAAGATCCTCTTGTATGCATCGAATTCGTAGAGTTTGCTCGCTGGTAATCTTTCGGCCGCAAGCACTACGCAGTCCTTGCCTCTCAACCCGATGGCTGTTCCGCTTTTGAGCAGCGCTTTTTGAGCGTATTCTATTTGAAATATTCGACCGTCCGGAGAAAACTGGGAGGCCAGTAAATCATAACCTGTGGCTATTGAACTCATCGTTTTAGATTCTAACGTATGCTGTAAATATTCTTCCGCCAAGCTACGCAGCTTTATTTTCATGGATTTAACATGAATGTGAGAAATGTTTTTTCTTTTCTTTCAGAAATACCATTGCACGTTCCACGCGAGTTTTAATCATATAATTAACAGTAAGAAATTAATTTCAAAATTAAAATTTTGTGGTTTTTTTCTTACTTTTCAAATTTGTTTATTGTTTTTTTTTTGTAACTGGATGGGTTAAATGTTTTTAATACTAGCATTTTATTATTGACGAAGGATTTTATTATTGGAGTTGATACCCTTTTAACAACTCAGAAATAATAGATTTTCTCTTCGAAGTAAGTGCCATTTCAGGGGACATTTAGCCCATAGCCATGCGTGCAATTTGTGATGCAATTATTTATGCTTCAATTTGTAACGTCATTGGTGAATTGAAGACTCTGCGGTTCATAAAAACCTGCAAATTCTCCTATATTAATTATTTATAAATTGTAAAAAAAAACTGAAAAAACTTTCATTGATTTCATTTCATTTCGTCATCTGGAATGTGATCTGTGACTGATAGAAACTACTATAATCGTTCAGTACACAAATGGACATTTCGAAATGCTTATTTTATGAATGAATGTAGATTGAATTGTATATTTTTTGCTTCGTTTTAAACTTCACATTGTTAGTAAAAAATAATGTTCTGGAATAACTGATTTACTTAAAATAAATCGCGAATTTTATCGACTTGATTGGCCACCGAATGTACTTGCAAATCATAACGTGAGTGCAAGTGTAATGAAACTATGAAGACAATTTTTACTGTCGTACATAATGGTGGCATTAAAATCAGTGAGCTCAAAACACAATTCCGATTCAAAAGCAACACGAGGGTAATTGGTGACGTACCTCGTAATTTTGAATTTTAATCAAGGAAGTACCCTATATCAAAACATATTCTTAATGCTGCAAAGAAACTAGTGAATTTTCTATGGTGGTATCACAACCAGTGGCGAAGTTTGAGAGCAAATAATATAAAATTAATGGCAATGGCTTTTCCCTTTGACCTTAAGTTTTCATGAAATGTAACACAGGATTTTTTGGTTGAATGGTTTAACGGAGCTCATAAACGTTTCGGTTTTTAATCACCGAATCTGGTAAATAAAAAAACTTTTGGTGCTTGACTTGGCTTGTATCTTGCTCGTGATAAAATTCAATAAGGAAATTAAAAATTTAAAGATGATGTACTTAAAAATTCAAAAGATTTTGATTTTTACGAAAAGTGGTAGATATAAGCTTCTAAAAGCAGGTTGAATTTTGAAGTATTCTAGTCATAGCTTGTCTGATGAACAATATTTTGACTCTAATGTTTTTACTTACGTTTTTCTAACTGCAGCTTCTGAGTAATTTTGCACGAGCTTCAAGCGGTTGATTATGTAATCGTTTTCTTTACTTCATAGCTTTTGTAATTCATTATCTATTCATATTATTATCTATGTTTTATTCAGTTTTAAGTTTCAGAAAAGGCATCATTACCTTTGTTGTGTTGTGACAAAATATATTTTAGAATTATTGTAACTTTGTTCTTTCATATTATGAAAACGGAATTTATTGTTGGTAAATTAGAGTATCTTCATATAGAGTATGAGTAAAAAGGTCATTTTAGAGTAATAAATAACTAATGCGAGATAGATAGCTATTTCAGAGTAATAAATAGCTTTTAGAGGAAATAAATCCAGAGAGAATTTCAAATACTTGTCTTTGGCTGCTAGGAGTGAGAGAGAGTGTCTGAGCTCTATTTCTATTGATGGATCCAATTGTTGTTTGTTTAGTAATTTTACTAAATTATAGTTTTATGATATGTCGAGATGGGTGATTTTAAAGGGTTTTAAAAATTAAATGGGAAAATATTTGCTTAATTTTAGCAACCCGAGTCCAAAAGATTTAATAAATGCTCATTTTTCATAAATGGAAAATGGGCATAAGCCTCGATAGAATATATTCAGCTTTTCAAAAGCGGAGACGGTGCAGGACATTTTTAAAAGATACTTCTAGTAGATTTGAAAAAATAATAAAGGAAGTTCGGAATTCCTTCACTGCTGAAAAGATATTGGGGGATAGATTAGTTATTTCGGGTGTGTTGGGTTTTTCGGACTCAAAAAGCGTTTTTCCGTCTATTTTTGATCTTCCCCTTAGTTCCGTGTGTTGAGGGCTTCTGGAGACAGATGCGTAATTTGTAACATTTCTTTTATAAATTTTGAGCTCTAATAGAGACTTTTTTTTTTTTTTTTTTTTGCTTTGGCTTAGAGCAGAGTTCTCCAAACTGGGTTCCGCGAAACCCTAGGGCTTCCTGGAACTTTGAGAAGGGTTCCGCAAGTGATCACTATTTGCTTAATCAAAGCGCCAAAATTGCAATAAAATTTTAATATTTATGAAAGATCGAATTCTTAAAGGCAGTTTGCTTTACAGAAATTTAAATAAATATTTTGAGGATAAAATAAAATTTTAAATTTCGTAAAAGTTAGGTGCTTCAAATACATTAATCGAGACACAATAGGTTACATATTAGTTTTCGTTCTCTGGCTCAGTCGATATATCTCAAACTGATATATCAACCGATGCTTAGTTGAAACTAAAATTTAGTCAAGTTGATATTAAGCATTTTTGGATTGACATTAGAAATGAATATTCTAAAATTATCAAAAGAGCTGTGAAATGTCATTTGTTTCAACCTATGTATGCGAAAAATATTTCTCTTTGCACGCTGTGACAAAAACAATATTCACAAACAGATCGGATGCTGAAGAGGATATTGGGTTTTTTCGATTCTGGAGAAGTAACGGAAAGGGACCACCTGCTTCGATGAGGGGCTCTTCGCAGACCTTCCGAGGTGTCGACATATTGGGAAGCAAGAGTGTTCCTTGGGCAATGACTCCTCCGGTCTTCTGTTGTTTGTTCTGTGTGATTTTTTTTTTTTTTTTTTTTTGCAAACCATTTGAAAAAAAAAAAAAAAAATATTACGAAAATCTCTTTTCTTAAAAAGTATTTTATATATTCAAATAAAATTTTACCACAATGTTTTGCATATATATAGGTATGTTGTGAACCTCAAACACAGCTTTTAAGTATATAACTATTTATTTGGGAGCTATTTTTATTTAAAAAGTGATATATATATATATATATATATATATATATATATATATATTGTAAAATCATGTTGTCTTTATAAGTTTTGGCATAACTCATTAAGTTTAAGGGATGACTGCACTTTTCTGCTTCGCAACACATATATATGTATATTAAATATTTTGTTGAAACTAAAAGTGATATATATTAATTAAAATTTGTTATAGGAACTTTAGCGCAAATGTCAATTTTTACTAAATATGGCCAAATTTGATATTTGGCCATATTTAAAATGACCAAATTTGAAAAATTAAAAAAAAAGTTCATGAAAATGGTTTTATGAATTTACCATTGTAGCTAAAACCACAAGTGTTTCACAAAAATGTCTTTACTTTGAAAAAAAAAGTGCTCCGAAGGTGGCACATACCTCCTTAAAAACTTCTCTCCTCCCTCATTAATATAGCATATTGGATAACATTTTTGATAGTAATAAGCAGTTACAAGGATTTTTCCTCACTTCGTCTCATATTTTAAATATAAACACACCTAATGCCATTGCAATGATTTTTTTTTCTCACGTTAGCTTCTGAATTAAAACTCATTTTCTTATTTATATTTAGCGTGAATTTTCTCTTCACTTGGTATTTGAAATGATCACTTCAAAAAATCGAAACTTATTCAGAAGCATTTAATTAAAAAAATATGAAGTTCAAAAAATTCATTTATGGAATATGTGGTACTACGCAAAATTGAACCTCAACATTTTATTCAAATAAAAAAAAAAAAAAGGAATAAATGACCTTCATAAGCTTAACTTTCTGCCGTCAGAAGTATTTGTGTATTAAATTGTTTTGAATGTTTTAAACCTTCTTCCCCATCATCTTTATGCATGGAAAAGATTAATGTTTTGTAATGGATTTCTTTCTTCTCAAACCATTTTCTTTTTTTCAATTTATGTGTGTGGGGGGGAGGGTGACTGTTTTTTACTATCCTTTCTGATTTGTGGAAATGGTAACTAATGAGTATAACAGTTTTAAGAGTATTTAAAAAAATTCATTTAGCTCTAAGCCTTTACTTTCTAATAATTATTCTTCTATATTAAATTTTTAAAAAAATATATTAGTTTTTTTTAAAAAAAAAAAAAAAAACTAATATTTTTCTATTTTAAGTATTGGGAAAAAAAATCTTCATTTAAAACGTGATGCATAGATTATTCTTTCTTCATATTCTGATGGTTTCAAAATGTTCTGAATTGTAACATTGCTAGTATAAATAACAGTTTAAAATAAATACTTCCTGGATATTTAGTTTATTAGAAAAAATTCATTTTACATTCAAATTGACCACCTCAAATGTGTTCAGATGAAATAGCATGCAATGATAAACTTTATTACTCATAAAAAGATACTGCTTAGGAATAATTCTCTCAAAAACATCTCAGTCTTTCAAAGGGTAGGTATTTAGATAAGCTTGAAATGTGCTGTTCCATCTCTTGCACTCTGCATCTTCAAAGAACCATTTCTTTACATCCTTCACAACAGATGAATTATTGATGGAATGCAGCTTATCGCACAGCCTACACATCCAAGGATCCAAATAAGCTTCGAAGAAAGCTTTATTTTTCAGAAAGTCAATATAAGCCGTCTCATTGGCGGAAATTTTGAGCAAAGCTTCGGCCAACATTTTGGGCCTTGGATAATGAGAAGAATCGATGAAGGAATCTTCCGGTGCGAAGAAGGAATAATCAGCTGCTCCCATGACCACGGGTATGATATCGTAGTTAAAAATATTGAAAAATTTTTCGGTTACGTAGTCTTTGCACAGAGCATTCTCGAACGATAAGTAAAATTTGTAATTTTTTAT
This sequence comes from Nephila pilipes, assembly GCA_019974015.1. Taxonomy (NCBI): domain Eukaryota; kingdom Metazoa; phylum Arthropoda; class Arachnida; order Araneae; family Nephilidae; genus Nephila; species Nephila pilipes. Next base: position 474,549 of record BMAW01015988.1, read on the forward strand.
AACTGCTTCATAGCAAGCATTAGATTGAGCAGGGTAGCATTTGTGATCGCCACATTTTCCGTACACATCGACGTCGATGTATTTCTTCATTTCCTTTACATAATCTTCGCGTCTGCTGTCGGTTACGCAGTCACTAGCAAACCACACTACACCTTTCGACTTCTTTGTCATGACGTCATCGAAAGTCTTGTTCTTTAAGAAGCCACTAGATGGCATAGTGAATCCATACTTAGCTACAACATCTGAATTATTTCTGTAGCTCATGGTCCAATTGAATAGATTATTTAGATTATGCAATTGAGATATTGCCTGCTTCTTTACCAGCCATGGGGGTTCCATATTATACAAAATCCATATTTGATGGGAGTGTCTAGTGGGCGGTAAATCTTCTGTATCCGTGTCAGTCAAATGGAATAAAACAGCGTCAGCTTTGGGTAGATTCTTCCTCTTAAAAGTGACAACGCATTGAGGGTTAGGGCAATTGAACCTTGTAAATGTCCTGTTTCTCGATTGCAAAAAGTAATAATTGATAGTATTTTTCACGCCATTCCATAAAGTCCATACCAATATAACTTTCTTTGCCTTATAATATTTCGATGATTGCATGCTTTCTGGAAAGCCTACCTTTCGAGGTTCATACACTTGATGGAAGGGTAAAATCTTGCCCTTTAACCGTGAAGGCATGGTTATAGGGGCAACAAAGCGGGTCGGATTTATTTCCGATCTATCACTTTTTAATTCGCTTTTTAAAATCCTGTGATTGGCGCTGGTTATGTACAAATTGTACAACACGCCAAGGAGTAACAGAACGAGAATAATTCTTTTTATTTTTCTTTTCAGCATAACCATTCAATTGACACCTGAAATAAATGATAAAAAAAAGGCAGATTAGTGATATGACTTCTTAAAAACTATTGTGAACACTGGTTTCAATATATTTTAAATAGAAAGATTTTCATTGCGATAAATTCTTCAAAAGTTGCTGCATACGCTATATTTTAGATAAAACAAAAATGCACAAAAGAGAAATTGCGGGTCATTATAAATAAATTCGCAAACTTTTCCTGCCCTTTGTTTTAAATTCAAACTATTTTGAAGTCTCTGGCATCGCCTCAGTAGCCGAGGAGTCAAGGTCGCGAAATCGAGACAGGTGCCCCTCAGGCGCTTGCTAATAAAGGCACGTACCTCCAACTTCTCCAATTGGCATGATGGGGAGTTTGAAGAATGGGGTGCCAGCTCAAGTATAGATCTCGTCACTCGGCAGAGGTTCAAGATTACGAGGACCGTCACGAATAGCTCTCCTGTTACTTTAAAATGCAACGTTCATAAGCAGTCAATCAAAACCGGGTTAAAATATGGTTCCTTTCAGGTTAGTTTTCAGAAAAGCCAGAAGATACACAGAATCATGCAGGAAGAGTAGAGAATCTGACGAAATACAGATGCGTTGTGTGTTGGCTGGGAAATCTTGTAACAGGTGTGAAGAATGGGCGAGGTCATCATAATGTGGACCTATCAGTTGCTCAAATATTCGGTCATTCCCCTCTCACGACGTTACGAAGAGGACACAGAAATTCTTGGTATCTCTCCTTGGTGATGGTTGTGTCGTGTGTCTTGTAACCACTGGAATCAAAGAAGATGATCAGAGGGACTTTGATATTGCTGTGGGCCTACTTTGCTTTTTTTTTTTTTGGCTTCGAAGATGTCGGATGCTTTGATTGTGCATCTCGATTTTGGATCATACTCATCAACATTGGACTCATCGTCAGTGATCATTATGTTGAGGAAGTTAGGATCTCTGTTCACAATCTTTAACATACCCTGAATCAGTTTGTGTACCTATGGTGGTGCTAAAGGACATATGTGCAATCCTAAGAATTTTTCTTGAAATTGAAATTTTTCTGGATGATTCTCTTAATAGTCTCTCTATTGTAGATATTCTAACTTTTAAGCGTAACTTTTTTTTTCTCTCCACATGCTTAATTTTTTTTTTTTTTTTACATCACGAAGAGAAAAGAGAATTTCAACTGAGCTGATTCCTGAGAAAAGCATAGAAAAGTTTTTGCTGTCACTGAAAGAGTGCCTCTGGTTCAGTGTTCATAGACGGAACGGGAGGGGGGTGGGTACATCCTTAAAAAATGCCCCACCCCCACAAAAATGCATATGTTATTCTCATAGTATCTTAATTATTTGTCATAAATGAGATTTATTTTTTAAATTTTTATAACTTGATAAAATTATATCAATACTTGAACATAATAACATTTAAATTAGGAATATTTAGGAAAAACATTTAAATAGGAGAAATAAGATTGATATAGCGTATTATTTACTTTTTATCAAGAAGTAATTCTAAACTAAAAAATCAATTTTGACATGGCAATGTAAATATGCACCCCCTCTTCCCCAAATTATTTTCTGTGTATGCCCCTGCCCAGAATGATCTCTGAAGGGAACTACTTCTGCTCAATCGTTAGAAGCATTGACCGAGCTTAACTGAGAATCTCCCAGTGCCTAAATCCAAAGTGAAAACAAAATGAACGGATGCTCGCCCCCTCTGCAGGTTCTGAGATCAATATTCGACGATTTTACATATCCAGGACCCTCACTTGATCAATGAAGATCTCATTTCTGGATGTTGAGAGCATTCCAGAATGTTTCACTCTCCACAAATATGCAAAATCGTCTTTGAAGAGGTCAGTTGTTTCATTCTTTTATCTGTTTGGTGCCCATTACTTTGTCCCTGAAGATCTGTTGAATGTTGTGGATAATTTCCACTTAAAAACCGCCAAACTTTATGCAATATTAGCGTAAGGCTTAGAGCCAAACATAAGCAATATTAGCGTTCATATTTTTATCACTTTGTTAGAAAAAAAAATCTGACGACGTTCACTTTCACTTTCTCACTCATCGATCGGTGACTGATGGATTCTGCCGAAGGGGAAAATGTTACGCTTGTGCATTAGTTTTGCCTGTATTCACGTTCAAACCACGCCTTCCCGAATTTATTTACCCACAAAAAATAACCATCCCGTATTTTTTTTAATTCAATTCGTACATGAAATATATTGAATAAACAAAACAATTTAACTCACATATTAGAGCTCTTTGCTCGAACATTTTTCTTGTGATTGATAAAAAGGAATTTTCCGGAGTAATTAAATCATTTATGGTACGTATAATATAATTACGTCTTTTTAATAAGTATTATATATATAAGAAATGGCTTATATAATAAATCAATCCATAAACTCTATTTTTACAAGTAAGTGATAATTACATACATAGACTTATGCGTTGACAAAAATATACATTCTTAATTTATAAAAATAAAACGTACAACGATCTCTTACTGAATAGTGGAACATGATTATAGATCATAAGTTTTACTTTGAAAATTTTAATTAAAGGAAATTTTTGACGAAATAGCTATCTTTCAGGGAACAGAAAATTAAACAATTATTTTATATCAATACAGTTATAGATATTTGAGTGCGTGAGAGTGATTAATTATGGAATTTTTTTAACCTTAATGCAGTATACTCTCGAATGTCAAGTTTGGTTTTTATTCGAGTACTTAGTATGAGAGACATTTTGGCCTAATATGGAAATTGGCATGAAAAACTTCCTCGCCAAAAGAAACAAACAAAATGGCGCTGATCCGGAAGAATACAGAATTGTTCACTGCAAAGGAACAGATGCAGTTTACATCCTCATTGGCACTTTTTAAAAAATTTATTCATATTTATTTTATTTATTATATTTATTATATTTTAATTTTTAGCGATTAGGCTTGTCCTGCCAAATTTCGTGTTGAATATTATCGGAATACTTCATATTCCAACTCAATCTTAAATCATCAAGAAAATTTCTAAACTTGGCGAAAAAATAACCCGAACTAAACGTCCGGGCGTACACTGAATTATAAAAGAATAGAATACAAAATTATCTCGGAAAACAAGTGATAAAATTTTCAATAAATTCTAAATTACTTGTTCAAGTAACAGTTCAAATGACACTTTCTGAAAATGTTATTACAACTGAATTTGACTTCTATATTATTTATATAAACGTTATAACAAAATACTTAAATTTTAGAATAGTACGATTGGAAAAGCATTATCAAACAGCTGACAAAAACTAATTAGTAAAGGTTCATTTTGATATCTTGAGAAAAAGGAACTTTAGTAAACAGTAAAGAGATATTTTAAGAGTTGCCATTATTCTCACTTGTTAAATTTTTAAAAACTTCCGAAAAGTCACACAAATCGTCTGCATTTTTCGTTAAAAACATATAGTACTCTTATCGCCGAGGATTATTTAAAATATTCAAAAAAAGAATATGTACTAAAACAATAAATTTTCAAATTTAATTTCTGAAAATTGGAAAAGCTATATATATATGTATATAATTTATACATAAAAAAAAAGGATTTAATAAAATTTCCTGTGCGAAAATTGCATACATCGTATCTCTATTTAAAAAAAAGAGGCGGCAACAGTGTCCTGAACTTGTAACATGACTAACTATATAAATTTATAAATGCAGATTTATATAAATCGTCATGCTTGTTTCATTCGCACGTATATTTCCGCTTAATTTTTTGCCTGTAAGACGCGTTCGAAAAAGTACATCTCTAAAAATAAATATTACTCTATATCTGTCTCATAGTAATAGTAGCAAGCGAACATTTATGTAGGAATTATCGGAGACTACAATTGTAAGTTATGTTGTAGCGCAAAATTGCGAAGCCTTCATTCAAAATCAATGTTTCATGATATCTGTCTTTTGTTTAAAGCATTTTTCAATTTTCAGGTTAATCTAATTAATTACGAATTATAATTATTTTCTATAATCTCATCCACTGATCGAAATTAATAGTTTTATTTCAGTTCGATATTACCATTGTATAAGTTAAGAGGGAAAAAAAGAAGAGTTTTCAAGCAGAGATCAAATTGCGATTGTCTAGTTCTTGATGCAACAAAGGAAGAATGAAAGTTGCAATTAAGTTAGCAGCGAAACAATTTTAGTACAACAGAATGGCCATGCCAAGAATTTGGAGGCTCGCCAATTAAAATAATTACCAAGATGTACCTTATGCAAACGTTTGCTCTTCGAAAAAACAAAACTGTTACGTAAATGCAAAGATTATAGAGAAAACCCGGAAAATTTTAGCATATTCATTATAATAGAAGAGGCACCATAAGATCAGCAGCTCACGCCCTCGAAGTTTCCAAATCTACATTATTCCGAATTTTGAAAGAAGAAATATCCATAAAACGAGTTTCAAGCCCCATCAAACCATTTCTTAGAGAAAAGAATAAGAAATCGTATAGAATTTTGTCTATCAAAAGTACTTCCTGACCTAAAAAATGCAGTAACGAAATTATTTAAAAATCCAGAAACTATCTTAACACTAAAAATTAGGAGCAATATTTTTAATTTATTGTTCAATTTAATCTGTTTTTAATATAAATGTTGCGTTCTATATTTATTTCCTTTTGCTACTATTATTAAGAGAAATTAAATTTATCGATTGTTACCATTATTATTATAGGACAGAGGAAGTATTAAAGATCATTTCTACTTTTATCGATTTTGTAGAACGCGTTTTTAAATTTTTCAATTATGGTTGGATTTTTTTAAACATGATATATTCTCTATGTTATCAAATATTCAGTATAGAAATAGTAAATAATATTTAAAATTCGAAATGGTTGCATGCATAACATATTTATTGTTGATCCAGCTGAAAACATTTGCTTACATTTTGTAAAGAAAGGAGTTTTCCTAACAATGGATAACTAAAAACGTATTCTGAGTTAAAAAGATTGATTACATTATTATTTAAACATTTTAATGCACAAAATAACTTTTTAAATATACGAATAAACTAACATATTCTTAAGGGATCTATTTTAAACTTATTATCTGAACCTTTCGTTAAGTTGATTCGAGGCTTGGAGACATTTCTCGCGGCGATATTTTTTGCGACTAGGCGATCAAATGGTCGCCCAAGCATTTTTCAAAAAAA